>JAZKLR010000602.1:0-516825 GCA_037103525.1 Ganaspis brasiliensis | reverse complement strand
GGTGGAATTGACAACATTGATAGGCAGTTGGCGTTGACCGAATCAGTGCGAAAGACGATGAAATGGTACAGAAAGTTGTTTCTCCACTTGATGGACCTATCACTCTCTGCAGCTTATGCAATGTATAAAATGAGTAACGACTTTATTTCGTTTCCTACATTTCGAATGAAAGTGATCAGATCGATTCTCGATCAATGTCCTCCTACACCCATACGGATACCTTCTGTACACTCTCGACTAATAGGTCGTCATTTTCCTGCTTTGTCTAAAGAATCTCGTCGCTTCTGTTTGTGTTCTTTACGTAAAAATAGAAAAAGAACGAAGTATGAGTGTTCCACTTGCAACGTTGCCTTATGTGTTACTCCATGCTTTGAAGAATACCATACTAAGGAAAATTTATAAGATTATGCTTATTCAAGGGAATTCATACCAAAATGTCCAGTCTCCAATGTAATTTCCTGAAATAAGACGTTGTTCTGATCAACCCTTATAAAAAATTAACAAAAAAAAAAAACAAAAAAAAATACAAAAAAACAAAAAAAAACAAAAAAAGGGCTGCATAACTTTCTACGTCCACGTCGTCAGCCCTGGGTAATGCAAAAGGAAAGGAACACATTTTACAAAGAATTCATGTATGCTCCTAGGCCGTTCGTCATATTGAATTCGACATTTTAATTTTTTTTCTGCAGATTCTGATTCAGCGACCCCAAAAACCCAAGAGTGACAATTTTCAAACAAGCATGAGCAGCAATTTGGCAAAAAATAGTCCGCCAAATTGAATCCGACATTTTGAATTTTGAAATTTGTGTTTCATATTTCAATTTAGCGTCTCCAAAAACCGCCAAGTAACGAGTTTCTTTCAATTAGTATCACATTGGCAGAAATCCAATTGCCCTCCCTAATTTTGCAAAAATTCGTCCGCCATATTGGATCCGCCATTTAAAATTTCAAATTTTTTGTGTCAGACTTGGACTCAGTGACCGTAAAACCCCCGCCGCAACGAATTTCAAAAGATTTTGATCAATTTTGCAAAAATTCCTGTGCTCCACTACAATTTTGCAAATATCTTCCACCATATTGGATCCGCCATTTTGAATTTTGAATTCTTTGTGTCAGATTCGGATTTAGTGACACCACCCTACTGAAAAATCCTATATAGGATCCTACATAGGATCCTATATAGAATCCATATGGATTCCTATGAGAATCCACGTAGGATCCTATATAGGATCCTATATAGGTATTGTCCTATAGGAATCCATGTGGATTCTCATAGGAATCTATGTGGATTCCTATAGGTCGCCTATAGGACACGTCCTATATAGGAACCTATGTGGATTCTCCTATAGGAATACATGTAGGATCTCATATAGGATCCTACATAGGCGTCCTAAAAAAATTTTTGTAAACCCCCCTACATAGGATCCTACGTAGGTTCCCATATAGGATCCTATATAGGATCTTTTATGGGCGCCCAACAAAAAAATTATGTACACAGAATTAATTGTTTTTTTTGAACAACTTTATTCAAATATACATTAAGGACCATTATAAGGACGAAAAATATTTACTGCGCAGGCGTAAGTATTGTAGAATACGTAAAAGACGACTGCGCATGAGGAAGGGGTACAAAAAATTTTTTTGGGGGTACCCATGTAGGATCTTATATGGGTTCCCATATAGGATCCTATATGGGAACCTACGTAGGATCATATGTAGGAGGGTGTACAAAAATTTTTTGGGACGCCTATGCAGGATCCTATATGAGATCCTACATGTATTCCTATAGGAGAATCTACATAGGTTCCTATATAGGACGTGTCCTATAGGCGACCTATAGGAATCCACATAGATTCCTATGAGAATCCACATGGATTCCTATAGGACAATACCTATATAGGATCCTATATAGGATCCTACGTGGATTCTCATAGGAATCCATATGGATTCTATATAGGATCCTATGTAGGATCCTATATAGGATTTTTCAGTAGGGCAAAAACCCCCGAGTAACAGGTTTCAAACGATTTTGATCAATTTTGAAAAAATTCCGTTGCCCCACTCCAATTTTGCAAAAAGTCGTTCGCCATATTGGATCTGCCATTTTGAATTTTGAATTTTTCGTTTTAGATTTGGATTCAGTGACCCCAAAAACCCCTGAGTATCGAGTTTCAATCGATTCTGATCAATTTTGCAAAAATTTCTTTGCCCTACTCCAAATTTGCAAAAAGTCGTCCACCATATTGGATTCGCCATTTTGAATCTTGAATTCTTCGTGTCAATTTCGGATTCAGTGACCCCAAAAACCCCTGAGTATCGAGTTTCAATCGATTTTGAACAATTTTGCAAAAATTCTTTTTTCCCACCCCAATTTTGCAAATGTTGTCTGTCATATTGAATCCGCCATTTTGAAATTTGAATTCTTCGAGTCATGTTTAGATTCAGTGACCCCAAAAACCCTTGAGTAACGAATTTCAAACGATTTGGATCAATTTTGCAAAAATTCCATTGCCCCACCTCAATTTTGCAAAAAGTCGTCCACCATATTGTATCCGCCATTTTGAATTTTTAATTTTTATAGCAGATTAAGATTTAGAGACCTCAGAAGCCCCTGAGTAACAAACTTTTAGCTGTTTTTTTCAAACTATTTTTTGGCAAATATAGTGGCAACTATAGTGGCCACTATAGTGGCCATCCCGGTACTATAAAGGTTAATGAGTTATATATTATTTTTGAAAAATCCAAAGGTATTAGTTACATGATTTTTGCATGGAAATGTCATCATTCTTTTTGTTTAAAGTTCAAAAGAGTTTAACAACAGAGAGTTTTATCGATTTTTTTCAAAATTCACTGAAAAAACGCAAAATAGAGAAAAATGACCAGAAACATTATTTTAGATTTTTTAATGACAAACAACTTTTATTTGAGAAATTTTTTCATATCTAGTGTATTTCTTGAGAAAAATGATGTTTTGCTTTGAAAAAATAAAAAAAAAAATTTTTCTTTTGTACCATAATCGGGCACAAGTTAAATTCTTATGGAAAATATTCCTCCCTATGACCACAATTTTTTTGTATATTAGCAATTAATTTCAAAAAATATTTTAACTAACTAGTTGATAGCCGATCGACTCCTGCAATGCTGGGTATTTAGCTATTAATGTTTGAATAGAGTCTTTTTGCCCTAGTAGTCGTCGATGTTCATAAGTTTTTCTCCAATGTTTAGTGACTTCATCCCAAGGGGTTTTGTTTTGTTCCAACCAAAGTAGGCTAGCGGAGGCATCTTCAGATAATTGGTTTTGAGGATTATCTATAAATTCAATATCACAATGATTTTAAAAACTGATACAAAATATTGATAATACTTTGACAGATTGGCAACAAGTTTTAATTGAAAAAATTTAAATAATAATTTACCTTCTTGTTCTTGGCCCAGTTTATAATTCTTTGTCACAAGACCACACTTGATAAAATCCCGTCTAGCATTGTAATATTTCCAAATGAGTCGACCTCTTACCACCGTTTTGCCAGTTTTTGCATCTCGAGATCTCTCGTACCAAATCAACTATAAGAAAATTAAAAGATAATTTGTAAAATATTTAATAAGTGAAGGCATAACAACATTACTAATAAAATAGCGATTACTTGATTTTCAGATGGAAAAAGTTGTTCGATAGCTTTGCTCAGTATCTCAAACCTCTCCCTGGATATACTAATTAAATAAGGAAAATAAATAATAATCAAAAAGTGAATAAACACAATAAGATTATTATTTTCTACTGTTAGTAAAGGTAGATAAAAAGCAATAAATTTGTTAATTTTAAAAAATACATACGTTTTCTCCAAATTATCGCTTAGTTCATAGTTGATAACACAGCTTGCAAGCAAGTGTCGATGGTTCTCATCCAAAAATCTATTATTTTGTTGGTAAAGAGATAATACTTTTTCCCCATCTCCGCTTCCTAGCAAAACACTTTCGAGATCGTGTAAAACAAATATTTTTATGCAATATATTAGTTTAGTAAAATAAATTCAAATTCCAACATTTGTTTATTAAAAAAAAATATATAGGACCGAATTCATTTCATATCAGGCAGGCTAGACCTGTTCAGGGCTAAAAGTAATTTTTGCCTTCAAAATGTCGTTCTATAAAGAATTTTAGACGACACGTATTTTTTTATTTTGCTGAAAAATTTTTTTTTTTAAGTTATAAGGATTTTAAATTTAAAAGTCGAAAACTTCGTTTCTACAAAATTAGGGGGAAAAATTTTTAAAGTGTTGGAACTTTATAAGTAATTAAGATAATTTATTTTTTCTTTTTGCATCTGAAAGGGCTTTTGTTCGTCTTTCCAAATCCATTGGAAACATAAAAAAATATTAAAAAATAACAAAATGGCGGAGATTTGACTAAAAAACTTAAAATTGAATTTACTCAAAAACCCCACCTTTCTTTTTGCTTAAATTTTTTTTGAAAATTGTGGTCATAGGGAGGAATATTTTCCATAAGAATTTAACTTGTGCCCGATTATGGTACAAAAGAAAAATTTTTTTTTTTATTTTTTCAAAGCAAAACATCATTTTTCTCAAGAAATACACTAGATATGAAAAAATTTCTCAAATAAAAGTTGTTTGTCATTAAAAAATCTAAAATAATGTTTCTGGTCATTTTTCTCTATTTTGCGTTTTTTCAGTGAATTTTGAAAAAAATCGATAAAACTCTCTGTTGTTAAACTCTTTTGAACTTTAAACAAAAAGAATGATGACATTTCCATGCAAAAATCATGTAACTAATACCTTTGGATTTTTCAAAAATAATATATAACTCATTAACCTTTATAGTACCGGGATGGCCACTATAGTGGCCACTATAGTTGCCACTATATTTGCCAAAAAATAGTTTGAAAAAAACAGCTAAAAGTTTGTTACTCAGGGGCTTCTGAGGTCTCTAAATCTTAATCTGCTATAAAAATTAAAAATTCAAAATGGCGGATACAATATGGTGGACGACTTTTTGCAAAATTGAGGTGGGGCAATGGAATTTTTGCAAAATTGATCCAAATCGTTTGAAATTCGTTACTCAAGGGTTTTTGGGGTCACTGAATCTAAACATGACTCGAAGAATTCAAATTTCAAAATGGCGGATTCAATATGACAGACAACATTTGCAAAATTGGGGTGGGAAAAAAGAATTTTTGCAAAATTGTTCAAAATCGATTGAAACTCGATACTCAGGGGTTTTTGGGGTCACTGAATCCGAAATTGACACGAAGAATTCAAGATTCAAAATGGCGAATCCAATATGGTGGACGACTTTTTGCAAATTTGGAGTAGGGCAAAGAAATTTTTGCAAAATTGATCAGAATCGATTGAAACTCGATACTCAGGGGTTTTTGGGGTCACTGAATCCAAATCTGAAACGAAAAATTCAAAATTCAAAATGGCAGATCCAATATGGCGAACGACTTTTTGCAAAATTGGAGTGGGGCAACGGAATTTTTTCAAAATTGATCAAAATCGTTTGAAACCTGTTACTCGGGGGTTTTTGCCCTACTGAAAAATCCTATATAGGATCCTACATAGGATCCTATATAGAATCCATATGGATTCCTATGAGAATCCACGTAGGATCCTATATAGGATCCTATATAGGTATTGTCCTATAGGAATCCATGTGGATTCTCATAGGAATCTATGTGGATTCCTATAGGTCGCCTATAGGACACGTCCTATATAGGAACCTATGTGGATTCTCCTATAGGAATACATGTAGGATCTCATATAGGATCCTACATAGGCGTCCTAAAAAAATTTTTGTAAACCCCCCTACATAGGATCCTACGTAGGTTCCCATATAGGATCCTATATAGGATCTTTTATGGGCGCCCAACAAAAAAATTATGTACACAGAATTAATTGTTTTTTTTGAACAACTTTATTCAAATATACATTAAGGACCATTATAAGGACGAAAAATATTTACTGCGCAGGCGTAAGTATTGTAGAATACGTAAAAGACGACTGCGCATGAGGAAGGGGTACAAAAAATTTTTTTGGGGGTACCCATGTAGGATCTTATATGGGTTCCCATATAGGATCCTATATGGGAACCTACGTAGGATCATATGTAGGAGGGTGTACAAAAATTTTTTGGGACGCCTATGCAGGATCCTATATGAGATCCTACATGTATTCCTATAGGAGAATCTACATAGGTTCCTATATAGGACGTGTCCTATAGGCGACCTATAGGAATCCACATAGATTCCTATGAGAATCCACCTGGATTCCTATAGGACAATACCTATATAGGATCCTATATAGGATCCTACGTGGATTCTCATAGGAATCCATATGGATTCTATATAGGATCCTATGTAGGATCCTATATAGGATTTTTCAGTAGGGCAAAAACCCCCGAGTAACAGGTTTCAAACGATTTTGATCAATTTTGAAAAAATTCCGTTGCCCCACTCCAATTTTGCAAAAAGTCGTTCGCCATATTGGATCTGCCATTTTGAATTTTGAATTTTTCGTTTCAGATTTGGATTCAGTGACCCCAAAAACCCCTGAGTATCGAGTTTCAATCGATTCTGATCAATTTTGCAAAAATTTCTTTGCCCTACTCCAAATTTGCAAAAAGTCGTCCACCATATTGGATTCGCCATTTTGAATCTTGAATTCTTCGTGTCAATTTCGGATTCAGTGACCCCAAAAACCCCTGAGTATCGAGTTTCAATCGATTTTGAACAATTTTGCAAAAATTCTTTTTTCCCACCCCAATTTTGCAAATGTTGTCTGTCATATTGAATCCGCCATTTTGAAATTTGAATTCTTCGAGTCATGTTTAGATTCAGTGACCCCAAAAACCCTTGAGTAACGAATTTCAAACGATTTGGATCAATTTTGCAAAAATTCCATTGCCCCACCTCAATTTTGCAAAAAGTCGTCCACCATATTGTATCCGCCATTTTGAATTTTTAATTTTTATAGCAGATTAAGATTTAGAGACCTCAGAAGCCCCTGAGTAACAAACTTTTAGCTGTTTTTTTCAAACTATTTTTTGGCAAATATAGTGGCAACTATAGTGGCCACTATAGTGGCCATCCCGGTACTATAAAGGTTAATGAGTTATATATTATTTTTGAAAAATCCAAAGGTATTAGTTACATGATTTTTGCATGGAAATGTCATCATTCTTTTTGTTTAAAGTTCAAAAGAGTTTAACAACAGAGAGTTTTATCGATTTTTTTCAAAATTCACTGAAAAAACGCAAAATAGAGAAAAATGACCAGAAACATTATTTTAGATTTTTTAATGACAAACAACTTTTATTTGAGAAATTTTTTCATATCTAGTGTATTTCTTGAGAAAAATGATGTTTTGCTTTGAAAAAATAAAAAAAAAAATTTTTCTTTTGTACCATAATCGGGCACAAGTTAAATTCTTATGGAAAATATTCCTCCCTATGACCACAATTTTCAAAAAAAATTTAAGCAAAAAGAAAGGTGGGGTTTTTGAGTAAATTCAATTTTAAGTTTTTTAGTCAAATCTCCGCCATTTTGTTATTTTTTAATATTTTTTTATGTTTCCAATGGATTTGGAAAGACGAACAAAAGCCCTTTCAGATGCAAAAAGAAAAAATAAATTATCTTAATTACTTATAAAGTTCCAACACTTTAAAAATTTTTCCCCCTAATTTTGTAGAAACGAAGTTTTCGACTTTTAAATTTAAAATCCTTATAACTTAAAAAAAAAAATTTTTCAGCAAAATAAAAAAATACGTGTCGTCTAAAATTCTTTATAGAACGACATTTTGAAGGCAAAAATTACTTTTAGCCCTGAACAGGTCTAGCCTGCCTGATATGAAATGAATTCGGTCCTATATATTTTTTTTTAATAAACAAATGTTGGAATTTGAATTTATTTTACTAAACTAATATATTGCATAAAAATATTTGTTTTACACGATCTCGAAAGTGTTTTGCTAGGAAGCGGAGATGGGGAAAAAGTATTATCTCTTTACCAACAAAATAATAGATTTTTGGATGAGAACCATCGACACTTGCTTGCAAGCTGTGTTATCAACTATGAACTAAGCGATAATTTGGAGAAAACGTATGTATTTTTTAAAATTAACAAATTTATTGCTTTTTATCTACCTTTACTAACAGTAGAAAATAATAATCTTATTGTGTTTATTCACTTTTTGATTATTATTTATTTTCCTTATTTAATTAGTATATCCAGGGAGAGGTTTGAGATACTGAGCAAAGCTATCGAACAACTTTTTCCATCTGAAAATCAAGTAATCGCTATTTTATTAGTAATGTTGTTATGCCTTCACTTATTAAATATTTTACAAATTATCTTTTAATTTTCTTATAGTTGATTTGGTACGAGAGATCTCGAGATGCAAAAACTGGCAAAACGGTGGTAAGAGGTCGACTCATTTGGAAATATTACAATGCTAGACGGGATTTTATCAAGTGTGGTCTTGTGACAAAGAATTATAAACTGGGCCAAGAACAAGAAGGTAAATTATTATTTAAATTTTTTCAATTAAAACTTGTTGCCAATCTGTCAAAGTATTATCAATATTTTGTATCAGTTTTTAAAATCATTGTGATATTGAATTTATAGATAATCCTCAAAACCAATTATCTGAAGATGCCTCCGCTAGCCTACTTTGGTTGGAACAAAACAAAACCCCTTGGGATGAAGTCACTAAACATTGGAGAAAAACTTATGAACATCGACGACTACTAGGGCAAAAAGACTCTATTCAAACATTAATAGCTAAATACCCAGCATTGCAGGAGTCGATCGGCTATCAACTAGTTAGTTAAAATATTTTTTGAAATTAATTGCTAATATACAAAAGTTTAGTAGGTTCTTTTAACTAAAAATTATTTAATAATATAAAATATTAAAAATGAGTTATTTATATATTCTATTTTCTGATTTGCAGTTTGAAATAGATTTCAACGAGCGTTATAGCCAATTTTCAATGGCTCTTTTTAAAAATTGGAATAAAGTAGCTGCATTTGTGGAAGCTGAAGTTAAAATTCATGATCCTGATTTTCTTTCAGATGCTGTGTATTCCGAGAGTAAGTTTTCTTATATCTTTCTCAAATAAAATGATTATTTTTGATATTATCGCAATCTAACAAATAGAATAACTAGTAAAAAAACTAGTTCAATTTATTAAGTAATTGATAAAATTATTTTCCTTTGATTTTTTGTTTTTTATATCTAGTGAGTAGGGTGGTCCAAAAAAGAAAAATGTCCGAAATGTTTTGTTCTAACCTCCCAGATTTATTTCAAATTGAAATAAATTATGTCTATTTTTTTGTTTTGAAATTGAATAATGTTTAGAGGTCGCTCAAGTACCATGAAATTCCCCTCTGTTTCTTCATGGGAAAAACGTACTTTATCGAAAATTGGCTATAAAATCGTCAAAAATCATTTAAATCAGTAACCCACTGGACCAATCTTTGAAAACCGTTTAAAAAATAGTATTCCATAATTTATTTAACAATTTGTTGAAATTTACTATTTTTAGGCAATTTTAAAAAACCACCATAAATGCGAAAAAGTGGTTTTTTAAAAATTGACTAAAAAATAGTTAATTTCTAAATACATTTAAATAAATTGTGGAATACTATTTTTTAAACAGTTTTTAAGAATTGGTCTGGTGGATCACTAATTTAAATGATTTTTGACGAATTTAAGCAAATTTAAGAAAAAGTACGTTTTTCCCATGGGGAAATAATGGGAAATTCCAAGATCTTTAAGCGACATCTCAATATTGTCTGATTTTAAAACAAAACAATAGGGTAATTTTTTTAATTTGAAACAAATTGGGGGGCTCAGAGCAAAACATTTTGGACTTTTGTCTTTTTTGGACCACCTCTACTGGTGAGGTTTAATAAGATTTTCATATTAAAAAAATAATAATCCACTTTGTTGTCTTTAGTATCTGATTAAATCTGATATTTGAATACAGTTAAGATTTTTTCTTATTTTACTAACAATTTTTAGATTAAAAACAGTTTATTTCTATTAAGGTAATTAATTTTTTATTAACGTAATATTTCTTCGGCAGTTATACTTAAAAAAAAAAAAAAAAAATTCTATGGGTTTTCTTTAAACTGTGAGAAAACGGTATTTTATATGTGCCTTCTATCAGTTAAATATCTATCTGGTTATTTTATATCTATCTACCTGGTTAAAATTTCAGTACCTCTGTAAGTGTAAGTTGAGATATTCAGATTCAAAATTCCAATTTTTTATCATTTTCCATACAAGATTGGAATTTTGAACCTAAATATTTCAACTTTGAGCATCGCAAGAGGTACCAGGGACCGTCACGAAATTAATTTGGTTTTTGGAATATTTTTAAAATATCCAGTAATAGTCAATAGATTTTACTTAAAGATTGAAAGCAATTCATGAAATTTAAGGCAATAAATAGTTGTACGTTGTTAAAATTTAAAAATTGATTGTGAATTTTTTGTAATTTTGCTTAAACCGTAATTCGAAACGTAATTATTTTGTTTCGGTTCGAATTACGGTTCAAACGAAATAACAAAAAAATGAAAATCAATTTTGAAATTTTAACAACATACAACTATTTATTGTCTTCAATTTGATAAATTGATTTCAATGTTTAAGTAAAATTTGTTGACTATTACTAAATATTTTGAAAAAACTCCAAAAACCAAATTACTTTCGTGACGTTCCTTGAGAGGTACTGAAATTTTAATAAGATAGAAGGCACATAAAATAACGTCTTCTCACAACTTAAGGAAAATCCATTAGAAATCTATTTTTTTTAATTATAACTGTCGGAGAAATACCTTTAAGCGCAAAGATTTTATTCTTTAAAATTTTTTTAGGTAAAAGATATACTTTAATGAACTATAAATTATTTGTTGATTTTTAGCTGAGAAGAAACTGAAGATTTTATTATCTTTGTGTAAGTTGTTTTCGGTGGCAACAATAGCAGTTAAAAAGGAAGCAAAAGGGAAAAAAAGCAGTTTAAAAGGAAAAAATTGTAAAAACGAAAGACTTATAACTGGAAAGAAAGCTTGGAGACCCAGCAAAGCTGAGATACAAGATGCCTTTCTACTTATTGTACCAGTAAGTGTATTTTAATTGATTTATTTAAGTTGTTCGCAAAAGAAGTTTAACTTTTATCCTTTTATTTCTATTCTATTACTTCTTTCAGGCGATCGTCAAGATGCAGGAGTGCTTAAAATCAAGGAGGGAGCTTCTCTATCAATTGGGCTTAACACTACAACCATTAGCCGTCATTATTGGTTCTATCGAAGAACCTGAAAAATATCTTGTGATTTTTGATTTTTTTTTTACGAAGTAGAATCTCCACTTAAAGCCATTGATCTTGTATTTAAGTGCATACATGCTTTAAATGTTTGCTACCCTCCAGAAGCAGAACAGGTTTGGTTGTTTTTACAAATCTATGTTTATGAAATCAGAACTAGGTTCGACAAAAATTCTTCATCTTTACTAAATGTGGGCTCCTCTTTTGAAGAATTTAAAAAAAGACTCTCGAGAAAGGTTTCTGAAAAAGTGCTCACAGTTTAAATTGTTTGCATTATTTATTTATCGCGTCATCAGGTATATTCTCTAATATATATTAGTAACTTTATTCTTGTTATTTAAAATAAGAGTTCTTTCACGTTTGGTACAAAACATGCCAAAACGAGTTCAGTTTGATTATTAGATCTTATTTCTCTTTTACTTGTCAGACAATTTTAGTGCTTATTGTTAGTGAATTTGAAAAGTTGGAATTCCTTCAAAAATCAGTATTTTTTTTACTTAGAGTTTCTTGTTTCACTTTTCATCCAAATGCCAAAGTGCAAAGAATGCAATGCTTTGTTTCCCACTATTAAGGCTTTGATTTATCATTTACAGTTAACTCACAAAGTAACTGGTTTAAGAAAGTATACGTGTGGTGAGACAGGTTGTTTTAGTAAATTTGATTTACTAAAAAGTTTCAAAGGTCACTTAAGAAAAGTTCACAGCTTTTCGGATGACTTTGTACCTCCTGCTCGATTACGCGCTGCTGATACAAATGTATCAGCATCAGTAGACATAGCTACAAAAATTGAAATAGATGAAATAGTTGACCATGAGGATAATAGAGATCTAATCTCTGAAGCAAATGAAGTATCTTTTGAAGACTTTAAGGAAACAGTGGCTTCTCAAGCTGATGCATTTGTTTCTAAACTTTATGATAAAGCTAGTCTGCCAAGAAATAATGTCCAACATATAATTGAATATACTGATGAATTGTTAGGTCATGGTTATATTAATATTTTAAAAGAGAAATGTATACAATCTCTTCAAAATTCTAAAACAGATGCATCAGCAATAAATGAGATTAAAAATATGTTTGACGTGCTTCAGAATCCATTTGAAGATCTTAAAACAGAGCATCTCAGAATCAAACATTTTAAACAAAGTGGAGATTATATTCCTCCCCATCCTTATCAATTAGGTGTAGAGTTGGTATCAAAACGTACAAAAGATGGGCATACAGTCGAATGGTCTAGTGTCAATGCACAACATTTTCCTTTGAGATTGGCTTTGCAAAAGTTTCTAGAATTACCAAATTGTTTAGATGATATTTTGTCCTATAGAGAAACGCTCAACTCTGAAACAGAGACTATCTCCAACTTTATTCAAGGAGATTTATGGAAATCTAAAATTGAAAAATTCTCTAGTAGTGACATAGTTTTACCTTTATTTAGCTTCTTCGATGATTTTGAGTGCAACAATGCTTTGGGTCCTAATTCAGGAAAGCTGGGAGCAATTTATGTTTCTATTCCTTCCTTGCCACCAGAATGTAGAGCTTCTCTTCAAAACATTTTTCTAGCCTTACTTTTTAACAGTAAGGATAGAGAGGAATTTGGTAATGCAAAAATCCTTGAACCATTTATAAAAGAATTGCAGTTTCTAGAAACTTTTGGTATCTCTGTTGAAACTAAAAATTGTTTCAAACGTGTATATTTTGTTTTAGGACTAGTAACTGGTGATAATTTAGGTATCCATCAACTTTGCGGCTTTGTGGAAGGTTTCAATGCCAACTATCCTTGTAGATTTTGTAGTTCCACTAAAGAACAAATCCAGGTTTTAGAAGAGTTTAATGAGAAAAATTTAAGGAGTGTTGATGACTATAAAAAGGATTTATTGAAAAATAATGTTTCTGAAACAGGAGTTGATTCTGAATGTGAATTCAACAAGATATCATCTTTCCATGTAACATCAAACTATGCTGTTGACGCAATGCATGATCTTGCTGAGGGAGTGGCACGCTATGTGATGGGTTTTGTAATTTCTGATTTAATTGGTAAAAAACGTTTCACTCTGTACGACTTAAATAATGGGCTTCGAATGATTGATTTTGGTCCAAGTGTCTCTAATAAACCTCCTATCATTAATGAGGAAAGTCTCAAAAACAAGACACTAAAAATGACAGCTTCTCAAAGCTTTTGTTTCGTACGACACTTTGGTGTTTTGGTTGGAGATTTAGTCCCTCCCGATGATTTAAGTTGGCACTTATACTTATCATTAGTAAATGTAATTGATGTTGCTTCAGCCAAGACTGTTCCGAAAAGTACTCATGTTACATTTCCTTTCTTAGTAAAAGAATTAATATATCTCTATAAAAAGCTTGGAAACTCTATTAAACCAAAGTTTTACTTTTTACTGCACTACGCATACGTTTTTAAAATGTGTGGACCAGTTTCTCATTTATTATGTATGAGGAATGAAGCAAAACATAGTGAAATTAAACAAACTACTGTTACTAATATGTCTCGTGTCAACTTAACTCATTCCGTTGGCGTTAAAAATCAGTTAAAACTATGTAGTCGATTTAAGGCTAAGGAAAGTATTTTACCTAAATTAGAACTTGGTTCACTTCAAGAATTGTTTTTGATCGACCATAAAAAGTATTTCGATCTTTTTCCATTACTTCCAATTTCGTTAAAAAATTTAGAGGTAGTTTTGTCACCAAAATGGGTTGAATTTCAAAATGTCCGCTATCAAAAATCAATGGTAATTTTAACTGGAAGAGATGAAGTGCTATGGTGGCCAACGTTTGGAAAGATTCAATCTATTATCTTAGACAATGAAATACCAATATTTATTTGTTCTCGGTTACTTAATGTAGGGTTTAGCGATCATTTTCATGGGTTTCAAGTTAAAGAGATGGAAGACTGGTTTTGCGTTTCAATTCATTCTCTTTTAGATGTACAGCCTTTATATGATCTCAAAACGGCAGACGGCCAAAAATTTGTTGTATTAAAATACAGTATTTAATATATTTATGTAAAATATTTATAAATGTTTTTTTAATATTTAATTAAGTGTAACTTAAAATGTAAGGGAAATTGTTAACACTTAAAATGATTCTAAAAAATAAAAACTATTTTTCACATACATGTCATGTATTTATTTTCAATAAGAACAAAAAAAGGAATAAATTAACAATGAAAAGAAGAAAATTCTCCCCAATATAATATTTTAAATAGCAAAATAAGCTTTAGCAAGTACAACTGAAATAAATTGCTACAAAAACAAAAATAACTTGTTACATTAGCAAATAATTTTGCTATGATAATTTAGGCAGCAAACAATATTTGTTAAAACAGCTGAAATGATTTGTTGGGGTTGCAAACTCATAGTAACAAAAAAAATTTGTAGCTACAACTAAATTACTTGCAGGCGCTATATTTGCTGAAACTTTTTGCTAGGAGAACTAATTATTTGCTACGACAACTATTCTTTTTTCTCAGTGTATATCTACAGTGTTTGTGTCAATGAAAGCAGAAAATCGTTTGCAGAGAATCTTTAAAATCGTTTGCAGAGTATCTTGGAAAATGTTTTGCAATTAATTTTCTGCTTCCATTGATTCAAAAACTGTAGATATCCAGAAATCTGCTCTAAAAAAGAAGGTTGCTTTGAAAAGCAAAACGTTAAAATGGTCCTGGTAACCACATTAAGTCGAATGATTTTGTAAATAAGTATATAGTTATAAATGTATGGTTGTAAAAATTTTCTGGTCTACTGCTAACAGTTATTTATGGGAAACTGCCCTATGTTGGATAGTCATTCCAACAGTAGATAACTATAAATATATTAAAAATTATTCATTTTACCGAAACCAATCTTAGAATTTAGAAGTAAATTTAGACTAAATTAATCTGCAACGCTTTTTCGAACCTCACTGACAGAAACAGATTTTCAAACTTACTACCCACGATATTAAAATATACTAATTTTAATATCTGGGTATTATGTTTAAATATCTAAATACTAAGTTTCAATATGTGGATGCTAAATTTAAATGGCCACGAATATCCATATTTTCATGCCTTACAGTTTATTGTGTTACTGTCGACAAAGAAAAATTTGTAATATACATTTTTCATTGTGTCACAATTGTTAGACAATTAATTCAGATCTGCAAATTTATCACCTTCAATTGCTTTTAAATTTCTGTCTTACTTGCTGCAAAATTAATTGAATAAAATCTACTTTTAAAATACTTTAACACTACCATTGGTTATTAATTCATAAATATTTATTTATTTCTTATAATATTCATAGATAGTAGTCAGGAAAAAATCATTGTAGTTTATTCATTTACAATATTTTTAAAAACAAATAAAACACAAAAATCGTTATGCTCATAGGATAGAAGACGTAAAGCGTAATACTCTTTTGCCGATATCTCGAGAACTAAGAGACCCTCCATCAATTTTTTTTTTTAAATAAAGGTAAAATAAAAAGCTTTCATTATATTGTGACGAAAATAAAAAATATGAATTAGCACACATAGAAAAAAAGGTTTAAAATTTATTTTTGTGTTTTCCTACATAAATTTTTGAAGTTTTTAAATCTACTTCAAATTTATTTAAAACCTTATAGTTTTTTACATACACCCTATAAATTTCATTGAAATCGGTTAAAAACTCTTTAAATGACAAGAATTTGAAAAAATAAAGGGTAAAAAATTCAAAGTGACGTAATTCCTAAAATTTTGGAAATTTTTCAAAAATACTTGACAAAGTTATTACTACCCCTAAATACTACAAATTGACCAACTTTGATCAAAATCAAAAACTTGATTTGCAACTTTGATCTTTTTGGTATGGAAACTCTCCAATGTAAAAACCGCTGCAAAGTTCTACGTCGGGTATTTACTTTCGTAGATTAGATTTCGTAGATTCGTAGATTTTTTTCATTTGTGTTCATTTTTTGAACACATTGCTTCCTCATAGAGAAATAATAAATCTCTCTTTTTCAAAACTGGGTAACAAAATGGTCTAAAAAAAATAAATTATTAGACAAAATGGATAAAAAGTACTTTCTTGTAATATTTTTATGTTATTATGTTAATATAAGTTGTAAACAAAATATTTTTTACAAGACTACGCTATTAAGTGAGCAAACGGTTTATTGATTTACGTAAAATTTGATGAAAATATATTAATTAAAACTTACAATTGCAAATATAATATAAAAAAGTAAAAAATTATTAAAATATTCAAAAACAAAAAGCATTACTTCATCTATAAGGAAGCAATATTTATATTTTAACTTTTTTTTTAAACATCAATTCCCCAATTTTTTAATATATATTAAATGCACTTAAATGTACTAAAAAGTTTTAATAAATTTCAATTGGAAAAGAAACATGGAAAAATTAACAAAAACACAAAATATGCAATTAAAAAAAATTGAAAAAAATACGAGTCGGATAAAATATAACGAAAAAAAATACTCCCTCTATGAGGAAGCAATACTTCCAATAAAAGAAAACAAAAATTTCCAATGACATTGGCTAAGTACCAATCAGTTTAAAATACAATAACTATTATAGGCATAATAATAATAATAATAATAATAATAATAACTAGCGTAATGAACCTCGCTCGCTAACGCTCGCTCGGTGATTATTATTAGTTTAATTGTTTATTGATGTGGACATTTCATAAAATATTACTGAACTTATTGTTCATTGAATGTTTAATATTTTTTTACAAATTTTTTATATTTTAATAATTTTTATTGTCATGTTTTATTATTATAAAAATTTTTAAAAATTAATTATCATATTAACGTGGGGGTATGGTCTCACGGGCGAAAAATACTAAATATTTTTAAATGATTTTATTCTTACATTATTTTGTAACATTTGAAGTGAGTTCTCACTTAAAAGAAAAAAAAATATTTGAAATTAAAGGACTTGCAGCCACTTGATGTAGACTATGTCAAAAATTGAGTCTGTTGCGGTGACCCTAATTAAAAATAGTGGAAAATCAGCGCCAACTGATAGTAAAATTATTAATAATTAGTAATTAACTAAATATACAGTCCCAAGCTGCGCCTTACTGATTACATATATATTGGATACAGAGCTAAATAATAATGGCTGCGTTTTCAATAAAAAATAAATCAAAAAAATATAAACTGCAAAAGGCAGCGCTCAATAAATAAAGAAAAACTACAATGAAAATGATAATAATTAATTGTAATATATATTTTCAGTGGCTGCGTCTAAATAAAAGTATACACATGTTACGAATATTACAAAAGAAAAAGTATACACTGTTTTTAAAAAAAGAAATAAAAAGTAATTAATAGTGTTATTATATAAAGTCCATATATCTAGAATTAAAATAGATCAATTGAGGCAGCGCCTAAAAATAAATAATTTTATAAACATATTTTAAAACTATAATTAATAATTATAAATGTGTTTGCATTTTAAAAAGTAGTCAATGACAACTGTTTAGTTAGCAAATTATAAATTATATTATATAAAATAAAAGTCTAAAAATATCCAGAAATCGATACCTAATTTCCGTCAAAAAGATTATTAAAATAAAAATCAAAAAAGGCAGCGCTATATATTAAGACTCCCTAAAGTTTTTTTAAAAATAAATCAAAAAGAATAAATAAAATTAAGAAACCATATACCTATACAAGGCGTCCACGTCGTGGGAGTTGGGCAACATTGTATAAAAAATATATATAATGGCTAACATTGGAAAGGTTTAAAAAGCAAAATATGCTTCACAAAGAATTTAATAAATAAAACTTAAAAACAATGTATTCACACAAAAAAATTATAAAATGTATTATTCCGAAAAACCAATTATTTTAAAATATAAGAAAAATATACTTGAAGTAGGATTCAAAATAAAAAATTAATCTTAAAAAACTAAAAAAAAAAAAATTGCGCGTAGGTTTTTGTCGATTTAACACATGCGCAGTAGCGCATACCTAACAAACGTTAGGTATGCGCAGTGGTAAAAATCGTAACAAATATTGATTGTTTAACAATTTCAAAATGAACTGACATTAAAAAACATGTTAGCAAAAAAGTTTAATCCAATGTTTAAAACATATAATTTTAAAAACTAAATTGTATGCACAACATTTTACAAGTGGAGAAAAACGAAATTTTAATTTTTTTACTGCGCACTTATTAAAAAAAGTATACTATATGTACTGAAAATTTACTTATCTGGTAAAGTACAGCACTGCGCATGCGTAATTTTTAAATTTGATCAGAGCACATGTGTAACTATCACTGTGCATTATTGCGCATGTGTAAAACCAATACAAAACAACTGCGCATGTGAAATGCTTGTTTTGTAGTGCGCACGTTTACACAGTTGTGGTGCACTACTGCGCATGTGCAACAATATGTTGTTTTGTAATACAATATGTTTTTGTAAGTTGCCTATTGAAAAAAGTAGGTGAACTTTGAAGTGTGTACGACGACGAACGAAGTTTTCTCGGTATCGTATTAATATAATAGAAGATAATAATAATAATAATAATAAAATAATATTTCAATTGTTCCTAGATTTTTTTGCTACAAACTTATCCGCCATTACAAAAAAACCTTCCACATTTGTAACCAAGGAAACAATCTGATCAATAAGTATAAAAACTATAAAATAAAGAAATTTCAACACAGATGACAATATTAAATATAAAATTGAAAAAGTGTGAAAAAATATGGTCCTCAACTACCGTGGGGATAATTTTAATAAGTAAATATATAAAATAAGCTTAAAGCTAATATGTAACACAGCGGTAAATAAATTAATAATAGACAGTAAGAAAATATGAACAATGACCCTGCGCGGCTCAACATTAAAGAATTCATATGGCATAAAAAAATCTTCTACAAAATAAAATTTTTTTAATTCTAAAAATAAGCGTAAATATCCTAAAAACTCCTATACTTAACAGTTTTCTTATAAAAGTACAAAACTAAAATGTCTCAGACGCATGTGGGACTTAAAAAAAAAAAATTGTACTATAAGGTTCGTAAATAGGTCAATCGATGCGTTTTTAAAAAATAAAAAGGATAAAAAGCTTACATTTTAACTTTCTTAAATTTTTTTTTAAAATTTTGCCAAAAAACGATTTTTTGAAAATTTTAAAATCTAAAAAAAATATATCTGGAACTGATCGATCGGATTCAAACATATGGCAGAATTTGTCCCTCTGAGAGACCTATTATTTGGTAAAAAAAAGATGCTTCTAACTATAACGGTTCTCGAGATATTGGGCCAAACGTAAAGTTAACATACACACACACACACACACACACACCCGGACATTTTTTCTAAACATCATTTTTGACAACCTGGGGTCGAATTATGTCGAGAAATGTAAAAAAAATTGCAATTGAGGATTTGAGGGTAAAACAATACTTCCTCTATGAGGAAGCAATAAATAAATTATGTAATTTCACAAAATTTTGTATTTATCGTTTTAAACTTTGGCACTGCACCTGAACTTAACTTCAACCTTATGGAAATTTTCGAAAGGTTCTGTCATTTTTTCGTAACAAAATGGAGAAAAATGTTTAAATTATTAATTCAACAGAAGTTGAATTTGTTTTTTCAATCAAATGCCCATTGACAGTCAAAATAGACACATAACGAATTTGTTTTCAAGAAATATCTTAACAACTAAAATGTAAAACTTTTTTAAGACGTAGCACAATTAGGTTTCTGATTAATAACTTTTGCTGGGAATTTTACATAAGGGGATTATGGATAAATACATCAAACTATAATTTCTTACTTCAAGATAATAACATTGTGGTTATAAAAGGGATTTCTACGTGCTTCTGTAACTATACAGTTGCTGGTGAATTTAATACTATGAAGGTAGGTGCTTTTATTACCTACTACCAAAGTAGTACATTCACAACCCTGAATGTACATTTACTAAAAAATGTAATATTACATTACTGAAAGCTGTAGAAATACAAGTTGTTTGGTATTATTCCTAGTTTTCAAAGAGTAATATTACAGAAAGTTTCTAAAGTAACATTACAATACTGACGTAATTTTCCTGAAGTATTTTTTACAGTGTAGGTATAATGCATAAAATTTTGAAATCTCAACAGATTTGCTAAATATTTTCTTTATATTTAGTTTTATTCAAAACAAGTTGGACAGATTCATAACTTTCTTTAAGTTCTGTTAAATTAGCCATAATTGAAGCAAAGGTATTAGTATTATGAGGAAACACTGTTTTTGGACATCTTTTAGAAGAATCTATTATGAATAGCCTCTAATTTTCATCGTTGTATATACCAGGTTTTAATTCATCCAGCCAAATCGATATCTACATTTTTGAGGATGACATGTTCAAAAAGTATTTTAATAATATTTATTGCATGCGTAATGACAGTTATAATAGAAAGAAATGTTTCAATTTTTTAGAAATGACCTGTACTTATACTATATCTTGAGAGCAGGGGAGGACCTAGACGTGGTTTTTGGAGGGGGCAATAAATGAGATAGAAAGAGATAACAATACAGTGTTCTTACTTTCTCTCCCTCTCTTTCTCTCTCTCTCTCTCTCTCTTTCTCTCTCTATCTCATACAAATATAAGGCTCTTGGGGGGAGGGGGGACACCCTAGATCCTCCCCGGCTTGACAGTGATGTTGTACATGATTAGCAGCATAAACTTTAAGAAGAAAAAGTTTAGAGGGCATTCCACGTAAGATTTTGATTAAAAAAAAGTTTCTCCTCTGACAAGTAAACCTACGGAAGTGTAAATCTCCGATTTTTTTGTAACTTAGTATATTAGTAGAACTTACAAAAATAATAAACACGTGTTTTTTTTAGCGGCCATGATTCACTTTAAAGGGTAGAAACTACCCCTTGAAGTTATGAGTGTGTAATCACTTAATCAAGGCATAGGCTTTCTTATGAAAGCAAGTAATTAAATAATGGTTTAATAATATGAATCAACAATAATTTAATAAACAGTTTAAACAATAACAACTTTTATTGTCTTGAAACATAATCAGGTTCTTATTTTTCATATTGTCAATCCATTATTTATTTACTAGCTTTCGCATAAGTATATTGCCTATAAGCCTTAATTAAACTATTGCACCCTCATAACTTCAAGGGCTAGTTTCTACCCTTTAAAGTGGATCATGGCCGCTAAAAAAAATACGTGTTTACTATTTTTTTAAGTTCTACTAATATACCAAGTTACAAAAAAATCGGAGATTTACACTTCCGTAACTTTACTTGTGAGTAATGTTTTTCGGATTTTACTACATGATAATCACTAAAATTAATAATTTTTTGCTTCCTCATAGAGGAAGCTTTGTGATCGTTAATATTTTCGATTTTCCAAAAATAGTCTAAATCGACTCATTTTCATCTAAAAAGCGTAAATTTTCATTTCTAAGCAAATGTCCAGATGTGTGTGTGTGTGTGTGTGTGTGTGTGTGTGTACGTGTGTGTGTATAGCGTTTTTTGTCGCCAGGATATCTCGAGAACGCTTCGACGTATTTCAATAAAATTTGGATGACTTTTTAAGCTCGTGAATATCTAAATTTGGACACAGGGATTTTTGAAAATACCCAATCAAATTTTGTTGAGCACCCTTTTTCATCGAAAAAAATCGTTTTTTGCCAAAAATTTTTTCCAAACTAAAAATACAACTTAATGAATAAAAAAATCATATTCCTTATCTCAAAACGAATCGATTGACCTATATAACTTTTATAATTGATCAAAAATTCGTGAATTAATTGATGTTTTTTCATTTTTTTTGCACTTAAAATTCCTTTTTTTAAAGAATTTTTCGAATTAAATTTTATATTATTAATATATTGCTTATTCTATAAGAAAGCAAATTTGTTTGCTAACTTTGAAACGAAATATCCACGAAATGGACATAATTTTCACCTAGTAAAATAATGATAATAATAATAATAATAATAATAATAATAATAATATTACTAATAATATTAACCCTCAACTGCTAGACTATCGGGATTTAACGTAACTGCTAGATTGGGTCTACCCCTAATAGCACCGACTAGGCCGCGAACGTTCCTGGAATGGGCTGCTGGCCCCTTGGGTACGTTCCCTTGGACCGCTCCAATATACCTTGTAATGATAGGACTTTTTCTTAATTTAAAAAGTTGCTCCGGATTACGCTCGTCAGATTGTCCAGCGTTCATAACCTCAAAATTTAAATGGAATTTACAACCCAACGATGAATTTTGACTTAAATACTAGCTGAAAATTAAAATAAAAGCAAATACAAAGTAAATCTTAGCCTGCTGGCTGACATTTATTGTTAAAGTTAATTTCTTAATTTCTAATAGGTTAGGTGTAGTCAGATAAAACTCAAAATATTCTTAATTTAAGAATAAAGATAGAAATTATATTTAAACAAAATAAGAAATAGCTTACAAAAATATAAAAGAATTTAATAACAAAAATCTGTTCTTTTAGAACATCCCGACATAAATATTCGTTTCTGTTTCTTCATCTTCTGACGATTTAATCTAAACTGGCAGAACTCGCATTTCTAAGCTTGAATCTGTAACAGAGATTTGATTTTCTTTTTCTAGTCTTAACAATATAATTTCCCTATATAAAAAGAAATAACCGAATTCGATAAATTTTCTCAGTTTTCTAGTTTTAACTTTTTCGACTATATAAAATTACCCTTAATTTTTACAATAAATATTCTACCACCCTCTACCGCCTATTTTTCAACAAGCCCTCCAAGGGCAGAGTTGAATCTATTCTTTGGCTAGAGAGAAAGCGTACAGAAGGACCTATATTTTCTCTCTCCAGCCAAGAACTGAGAAGAACCTAGAATAACAAGAATTTACAACGCCATGGAAGGACCCAAAGACGCTACAAATCCCTATTTTCGCTCACCAAACTAAAGAGAAGGACCTCTACTAGTCCGGCGAACGTCCAGGTAACCCTTCACCTTAAAGGTTCCGGATTTTCTGTGCGAATTTTAGGAGAGAAGGACCTCTGCCTAATCCTCGCACGTTCTCAGGGGTCAATCTGGTCTACTAGTCACCCAGAGCAAAGAAAAAAATGTGGCGGAAGGACCCACGCACATCTCTCGCCTTACCTGAGCAGCCTAGCTTGGTATCGAGAAGGACCTCGAATCCCAGCAACCAGACGACTCAATTTTCGGCAGCGCGTGCCGATTAATATAGTCAAGCTATCGTGACCTATGTGCCAGTGAGGCACACAGGTGGGGAGCGGTAGAGGTACAAGCTCGGTCGCACTGACTCGGGGTCATGAGCTGACCTGAACTTTACTATAGTGACGATGTGAATATAGTATAATTCACTAATTTTAAATTTCCAAATTTCACATCGTCACATTTCCCCCCCACTTTAAAAAGCGAAATAAATGAGCGTTAGAACAAAACAAAAATAAATTTTTAAATGCCACTTACGTCATGAGGTTTTGAAATATGTTTCACCCTCCCACTGTTCTGATCCAGTCGCAAGGCCCATCTTTTACCATCTGCTTTAAAACGGTACCGTCTTACTCCCACAGGAACCTGTACCCACGGTCCATTTGGTATTTTTGCAAACACCGATGGGAATGTTTTAAATCGTTCGTCGAGAGGGACGAATTCTAAAGGAGCAGAGACGAGTGGTTGTGGCTGGATTTCTGGCGATGAATTCAAAACTTCCGTTGTAGAGGTTGGAATTTCCGGTGAAACTTTTGCTATTTCCGGAACTTCAAAACTTTCTGGAACCATATCTGGGAGTTCTTTCGTTGATAGAAGTTCGACGGCTTCCAAAATAACGTCTGAAGTCTCTGCAAGAAATTCTGTATTCTCCTGCAGGACTTCGGGGAAGTCTTCCATGGGGATGAAATGAGGAACTTCTAGATTGTATCCGAATGATTGTTTTACCTCGGAAATATCCAATCCTAAACCCATGACATCCTGGCTGCAATCCATGGGTTCAAAACTGGAGCCGACATCAGTGCAGAAGCTTTTCAAATCATTGACTAGATCTTCTAAAGTTTCTGGACGGGAAAGACTAGAGTCCAGTGAGCTTTCAAGATGATTATTATTAACTATATCGTAATCATCTTGACTAGGTGCGAGATTGTCCAATTCTCGACTACTAGAGGGGGTACTAGAAATATTTATTTGTTCAGTGTTTCTCAACTGACTAGAGGACCTAGAAAGACTTTTTGATAAGTCTAGATTGCTCTTCCTTTTAGAAAATTTTTTTTTAATAATTTTTGGTTTAGTAACCGAAGACTTACTTCCGGTAGATTTTCTTCTTTCAATCTCCATTAATTTAGCTGGAGTAAGATGTAAAGCGTTCTTACTCAAGCTTTTCGATTTTTTAGTAAGTGTTGACGGCGGTGAAGTCAAAACGGCAGGCGGGGTAAACGATGCTGTAGGAGCATTGGTTGGTGCGGGGAGAGGTGCGTGTGCTGCTGCTGCTGCTGCTGGGGCTTCTTCGGAGCGGGGAGCGGTGACCACTGGAGGCGAAGAGGGGAGAACTAATACACTCTTAACTTGAGTTGTAGGAAGACGAACTGCACTTTTATTATTCTTTTGATTTTTTAGTTTTTCTCTTGAAACAAAATCAATTAATTTAAGGGTCGCACTAAACATTTCTTTGTTTTTTGTTGCCGAAATACACGCCACATTTTTAATTTTGCACGGTACTTCGAAGCTAGGAGCTCGAGCAGTTGGTGTCACAATTTTTGAAAAACCACTTTTCCTAGAAATATTGTTTTCTATAATAACCGCACTTTGTTCGTTATTATTCATTGCGTCTATATTGTCTACACTTAAAACACTATTTTCAATTGTATTGTCTTTAGCAATAATTTTTTCAACACGACTTAACTGTTCGTTAAACAATTTATTAAATTGTTCGGAATTCATCGTGTTTTCCGACATTTTCTCGAAAGTAATTTTTCACTTTACTACTGAGCACTAAAATTTGCGACTTTACTAAATCAAATCCAAAACACAAATGAGTTATATTAAGAATTAATCGACGTATTTATTATGGTAACTAGGTTCGAAGGTAAAAGGGCAATCTTATCTCCCGTCAACTTTGACAGCTGGTAAACTTCTTCACATCTTTCAGGTGCACGTGTTTGTACGATTTACCCTTGTCGTCGACCAAATCGAAAATAACTGGGGAAACCTTCTTTTTCACAATAAACGGACCAGAAAATTTTGCTAATAATTTAAAATTTTGTTTCTTCATTTTATTAGATAAATTAAAATTTCTTTTCAAAACTTTTTCACCAATTTCAGGGGACCATTCTCTTTTCCGCAAATTATAAAATTTCTGTTGCGACTGAAAATTTTTAGCAAGATTGATTCGGACTAATTCGAGAGCATCGGCAATTTTTTTCAATCTAGATTCTACTAACTCTGGATTAGAGTTTAGACGGAAATCCTGAAAACCAGGTGGCAAAAATTCTCTACCGGTGTTGAGGTACGCCGGAGTAAAGCCGGTTGCAGTGTGTCGGGCGGTATTATACGCGAACTGCAATTCACATAGATGAAGATCCCAATTTGTTTCTCCTTTTCCTAAATATTGACGCATCATGGTCTTCATCACTTTGTTTACTCTTTCCACAGGATTACATTGTGGTGAATAAGGCGGCGTTTTCCGATGTTGAATATTGTAGTCTAATAAAAAATCCGAAAAAACTTTAGAAATAAATTGTCGACCGTTGTCCGAAACGATTACTCTTGGGCATCCATGCTGTAAAATAATCTTTTCTTTGATAGTTTGAATTACCGTAGAACTAGTAGCACGGCGTAAAGGTTTTAACTCAACCCATTTCGTAAAACGATCTTGAATAACGCCGAGAATGGTATTTCCTAAATTCGTACGAGGAAGTGGTCCAACGAAATCCACCGAAATCATTTCCCAAGGTGTATCCACTAGTGTTGCGTGCATTTTATTTGCTGGAGCTTGCTGCGAAGCTTTATTCTTCTGACAATTTTCGCAAGTTCTCACATAGGTTGCTCCATCACGCAACATTCCAGGCCAATAAAAGAATTGTGCTAATCTAGCTAAAGTTTTAGCTACACCTAAATGACCTGCTGTTGGATCATCATGCACTTTTTTTTAGAATTTCAAGACGTTGAAATTTCGGTACACAGAGTTTCCATTGATCTTCATACGATGTGTCATTAAAATCCACAGTATGAAGTACATGATGATACACTTTCCCCCCCTCAATTCGAAAATCAGGATTATTGCTAGGATCCTTTCTTACTAATTTCAAAATCCGATGATACCATGGACAATCAGAGATTTTATTTATTGCAGAAATCGGCAAAGGTGAGCGTGAAAGAAAATCTGGAAGGCGATTTTCTATTCCTTTTTTATAATGTACTTCAAAATCCCACTGTGACAATTCCATGATCCACCTTGCAAGACGTCCAGAGGGAGTTTCAATTGATTCCAGCCACTTCAAGGATTGGTGATCTGTAATCACTATAAAATGGTATCCTTCGAGGTAGTGACGCATTTTCCAAATACCCCACTTAACTGCCAGACATTCCAATTCTGTTGCTGAATAGTTCTTTTCAGCCGGAGCTAGTGTTCTGCTGGCGTAAGCGATGATATTTTCCGTAGTATCCTCTCCTTGAGTCAGGACTACTCCTAATCCTTCAAGACTTGCATCAGTTTGAAGGAAGAAAGTTTTACTCCAATCCGGGCATGCCAATACTGGGGCTTCAGTGAGTCGTTTTTTCACTTCATTGAAAGCATTTTGTTGTGCTTCTTCCCAATTCCACGGTACATCTTTTTTTAACAATTTGGTTAATGGTGAAATGATTGAAGATATATTATCAACAAAACGACGATACCAAGAAATCATTCCCAAGAATTGTCTCAGATCCTTGAGTGTAGTAGGTGAAGGTAAATCCAAGATGGCGGCGACCTTATCTGGATCTGGGTGAAGTCCATTTTCGTCGATGAGATGTCCTAAGTAACGAAGTTGATTTCTTGCAAATTCACATTTATCAAAATTAGGAACGAGATTTGCTTGAAGTAATCTAGAAAAAACTTCAGAAAGAAGTTGCATATGTTCTTCAAAAGTTTCAGAAACTATAACTATATCATCCAAATAAGAAAAAACTTTTGGAGCCAATTCTGGAGGAATAACTTGATCTATCAATCTTTGGAAAGTAGCAGGAGCAGAATGTAGTCCAAAGGGCATGACTATAAATTCAAAAAGTCCTAAACCAGGAACTGTAAATGCGGTCAATGGACAGCTAGACTCAGTTAATTTTACCTGCCAGTATCCGTTTTTTAAATCTATTGTTGATAAATATTTTGCTCCTTTTAATTGGTCCAAAATCGTATTAATCCTAGGCAAAGGATAAGCATCCTTTTTTGTGACTTTATTTAAACGTCTAAAGTCAATGCAAAATCTCCATTTTCCATTCTTCTTTTTAACCATTACCACTGGTGAACTCCAAGGACTTCGTGAACGACGAATAACTCCAGCTTCCAACATCTCGTCTACTTCTTTCTTCATTAATTCTTGCACCTGAGGATTTCGGGGTTGATATCGTTGTTTCAGGGGTGTTGAGTCTTCCAGACGAATTTCATGTTCAATGAGTGGAGTACTTCCTTGTACTTTTTTGAATTTTTCCTTTTGAGTTTCCAAAAACTCCTTCAAAACTTCCTTTTCAGAATCCCGAAGTTTCGTTAGTCCCAAAGTCGAAATCGGTGTAATTTTAATTTTTTTAAAATCTTTAAGCAAATCAATGCCATCGAGAAAAAATGAACAATTTAATTTATTTCTAATTACATCCATTCCTAAAACTATATCATGCGAAAGATTCTCCATTACCATCAATTTGTGCTTAATTCTTCTTCCATTGATCGTAATAAATGCATTAAAACTAAATTTAATTTCAATTTTTGTACCCTGTGCTAATTCAGCAATACAATTTTCTCTATTTAGAACACCACCCGAAGCTATAAGTCTATGTGGTGATAGAAAACATTGCCTTAAAGAGTCTATTAATTCCGTATACGTAGAAATATACCGAATTTCATTCCGGTACCAAAGAAGTGCATCGCCTTTAAGTAATTCCGGGAAACCTCTGAGCATTTCCTCGTTGGTGAATCGGTACGCAGTCTGGAGTTCGTCTATTCGTTCCAGAAATGAGTAGGGGTCACGCCCATCAAAGTGACAACCCCACTTACGCATTTGGTCTATTACGTGTGTATTCATTGAGGACGCCGGTGTCGATTGTATATTTCGGCGGCCCAACATGATTGGTGTTTCCTGGATTCTTATTTCTCTGTCTTCGTTTCTCTGTCTCTCTCTTTCATTTCTTTCTTCTCGGTCTCCTCCTGCTCCTCCCATTTCTCCTGCGCCATCATGATTCTCTCTCGCCGGACTTCCTCTTCTCTCTTCGTCCTTCTTCTCCTTTTCCTCCGCTGCCTCGTCTCTACTTATATCTTCTTCTTCATTATAATCTGTCGGGTCTTCTGGTGTTTCAAAAAGCACCGGATTTGCTTTTACAAAAGCCACTAAACGTTGCCTTAATTCGCGCACTGTTCCTGATGAATCGACATTGATTCTTTTCAATTCATCTTCTAACTGTTCCTTTGTTAAGTGGTAAATCCACGACACTCCCATGTTACAGTTTTTATTTCAATAATACACTAGTTCTTTTAATAAATAAACAATTTTACTCTTTTGTTAAGAACCTCACGACACAAGTGGCTCAAGAAAACTGAAAAAAAATACAAGAAAATTTATATCCTAGCTTGCGTTTGTTGATTAGCGATCAACATATCTAATAATACAACGGGGTTACTTAACCCCATAGGCGGGAGAAGGTGGTATTTTTTTTTCCCACTAGAAAAACTAACAAAATACTTTTAAACTAATTTTTCAATCCCCGAATGCGTTTTACTAAACTAGAAAACCAGAAAACTGAGTATTTCTTTCAATCAACTAGTATTTTAGTTTCTATAAAAAAAAAAATATTGAACAGAACTTAACTACTTACTATTAAATTCTTAAATGCGGATTTTCTCTTGTACCGTTTTGCGTTTGATCCCACCTAGCTAGATAACGAATATTAACCATCCTAGTTACTCTATGTTCAAGATTATCATCCCACATTCTAAATTTAAAGTAAATATAATCAAATGTTTGAATCCTAGTGTGATCCGTCATGGTAATTTTGATACTGCCAGAATTTTACTGAAGCTACTATTTATATAGTTAATTTTTCTAAAACCGTTCGGGCGCCATGTAATGATAGGACTTTTTCTTAATTTAAAAAGTTGCTCCGGATTACGCTCGTCAGATTGTCCAGCGTTCATAACCTCAAAATTTAAATGGAATTTACAACCCAACGATGAATTTTGACTTAAATACTAGCTGAAAATTAAAATAAAAGCAAATACAAAGTAAATCTTAGCCTGCTGGCTGACATTTATTGTTAAAGTTAATTTCTTAATTTCTAATAGGTTAGGTGTAGTCAGATAAAACTCAAAATATTCTTAATTTAAGAATAAAGATAGAAATTATATTTAAACAAAATAAGAAATAGCTTACAAAAATATAAAAGAATTTAATAACAAAAATCTGTTCTTTTAGAACATCCCGACATAAATATTCGTTTCTGTTTCTTCATCTTCTGACGATTTAATCTAAACTGGCAGAACTCGCATTTCTAAGCTTGAATCTGTAACAGAGATTTGATTTTCTTTTTCTAGTCTTAACAATATAATTTCCCTATATAAAAAGAAATAACCGAATCCGATAAATTTTCTCAGTTTTCTAGTTTTAACTTTTTCGACTATATAAAATTACCCTTAATTTTTACAATAAATATTCTACCACCCTCTACCGCCTATTTTTCAACAAGCCCTCCAAGGGCAGAGTTGAATCTATTCTTTGGCTAGAGAGAAAGCGTACAGAAGGACCTATATTTTCTCTCTCCAGCCAAGAACTGAGAAGAACCTAGAATAACAAGAATTTACAACGCCATGGAAGGACCCAAAGACGCTACAAATCCCTATTTTCGCTCACCAAACTAAAGAGAAGGACCTCTACTAGTCCGGCGAACGTCCAGGTAACCCTTCACCTTAAAGGTTCCGGATTTTCTGTGCGAATTTTAGGAGAGAAGGACCTCTGCCTAATCCTCGCACGTTCTCAGGGGTCAATCTGGTCTACTAGTCACCCAGAGCAAAGAAAAAAATGTGGCGGAAGGACCCACGCACATCTCTCGCCTTACCTGAGCAGCCTAGCTTGGTATCGAGAAGGACCTCGAATCCCAGCAACCAGACGACTCAATTTTCGGCAGCGCGTGCCGATTAATATAGTCAAGCTATCGTGACCTATGTGCCGGTGAGGCACACAGGTGGGGAGCGGTAGAGGTACAAGCTCGGTCGCACTGACTCGGGGTCATGAGCTGACCTGAACTTTACTATAGTGACGATGTGAATATAGTATAATTCACTAATTTTAAATTTCCAAATTTCACATCGTCACAACCTGACAAATCCGTTCCGGATATCACTAGGCTAGGAACGTTCCCGCGGAACGTTCATGGAATGTTCCGAGGAACTTTGAATACACATTCAAAAAATCGCAGAACGGGTTGCGGAAAAAGTATGCGGAAAAAGCTGAAAATTTTTTTATTAATATTATTTAATGTTTTTAATATGATTGCTTCTATAGAACAGTGGTCACTAAAATCAACTGCGCAGCTCTAGGTGCGATAGAAAACTACTGCCCAAGATATTAACATTAATTATTTTTCAATGTGTATTTAAAGTTCCTCGGAACATTCCAGGAACGTTCCGCGGAACGTTCCTAGCCTAGTGAAATCCGGAACGTATTTGTCAGGTATATTGGAACGGTCCATGTGAACGTACCCCAGGGACCGGCGGACCATTCCAGGAACGTTCCCGGCACAGTCGGTGCTATTAGGGACGGGACCCGAGCGATTTTCAAACGCTGATTTCTCAGAGCCTAATGAACATATCGGGACGTCTTTTTTTTAAAACTTATTGCCAGAACCTGTAGAAAAAGAATTCTAGCTTAAATTAATGTGTCTTTAATATTTTTTTAAATATTTCAAGAAATGTAAAGATACTTTTTTAAAAAGTCGTTTTTTTCAAATAGCTATAGTAACACCAAAAATAGACATAAATAAAATTTCTAAGTGGACTTTTAAAGCTTTAAACATGTACCTTAAGTCTGTTTAAGCCATTTTTTGATTGGCTGAAAAAAACATATTTTTTGGGAGAAATGAGAATCATCAAATTTGGTTCATTAAGTGGAGTCACCTGAGAAATTTCAACCCATCGAAATATATGTTACTTATCGGTGCCAATTTTTTTTCTGGGACTATTTTGGATGTAAAAGAATGCCATATTATCAAAATTAAAAAAAAAATTTTGAAGAAAATTAAAAAAAAATTTCTTTTTGTTGAAATTTTTTTTTTTGTTGTAAAAATCTATCTCCTCCTACAATTTTTCATATTTTTTTAATGCCAATTTTTTTATATGACTTTTTTAAGATTTCAAACAAAATATCGTACGGGTTTTAACATTTTTTAATTTTTTCAACAAAAAAAAATTTTTTTAATTTTTTTTCTCAAAAAATTTTTTATTCAAAAAAATTATTTTTTTTTAATCTTGATAATATGTTTTAAATAATTCTATTTTTTTAATAATTTTTCTTTATTGCTTGCCAATTTATTTATTTATGTGTATGTGCATTTATGTATACGTACATGGGCATATCTCTGGAACCTTTAACTTTTCAATAAGAAAAAATATTTTTTTTTTTGTAGCACAGTATTGAAACTTTGTCTACATAAACTTTAAGTGCTAAGCTTTCAAATTATACAAATGGACAGATAAATCTAATTGTCTTCAAAAAGTTATAAATTATTTAAAATTACAAATAATTTTTAAACTGTAACAAAAAAATATTCAACAGGTGGTTGCTTTTTAGGATGAAAAACAGTTGAAATGCATTGCTTGAGGGGTTATCATTTTTAAAAAACGATAAGTTTGTTTAATATTTTCAATATTTATAAGAATTGTAAAATACCAATAGTAATACACTAGGAATAAAGGAATAAAGTTCTATTTTTGTGTGAAAATCAATCTCGAAATAAACATTAAAACTTAACCTTCAGGTTTTAATTAATGACAATTTCTGTTGAAAACATTAGAATCGGCAACTTCGGACTAAACAGTTTCTTTCTAAAAAATTTCGGTCGATTACGGTCGACCGTAATTGATAAATATTTTCACATTATCATTGCAATAAAGTATTTTTTCGCAAAGCACATTTACACAATGTTAAATGGTACTCGTAAAAATATATGTAAGTTCTTTTTGAATACTTTTATTTGATTTTCGTGGAGTATCACTCGTATTACGGTCGTTGTCAAATTTTGTACACACGTGTTTTCTGTTATTTAAATTAGAATAGTTTTTTGAAGACACGAAGCACATCATTTTAGTATGTCTCAAAATAATTCTAATTATTTATACTTTTATTTCCCATAAACTATTTTGGTGTGACTATAGTCTTATTCAAGAAAAATGATAAATATGACGATTACGGTCGAAAAGGTTAAAAGTGAGGGACAACTTTTAAAAACATATAACTTTCTTCACAATAAACAAAATATTAATTTTCATGCACAAATGTCTTCACTGTTTAACTAACTTTAAAAACATGTGTTATCTAACTAGTAATTTGTATTAATTACAAAGTTTCAACGTATAAACCACTTGAAAGTGTGGTTAGGGACAAGTAAACATTGTTAAAAATCGGGTGTTCAAATTGGAATAATTATTTATCTATTTAATAAATCAATGTGTACTCTTTTGGAAATAATTCATCGTATCAAATATTAATATTTCCAACAAAAGCCAGGTAAAAATTGATTGAAATTATCAAAATATATGCAAGGGACATAAAAGTTAAAGGTTCCAGAGATATGCCCACATATGTGTGGGTAAATGTGTATGCGTGCATAAAGTTTTTTGTAGAGGATTTTCCATAAAATTTAAATTGGTTATTAAAATCATAAATATCTAAATAAATTTGAACTTAGGGATTTTTGAAATTAACTAATCAAATTGTTTTAGTATCTTTTTAATCAAAATAATTCATGTTTTTTTAAATTTTGTTTTTATTAACCTAAAATATTAAAAATATTATTAAATTATTGCTTCCTCTATGAGGAAGCAAATTGTTTTGCTTCCTTGGAAGCGAAGTGTCCATGAAATGGACAGAATTCACACCTAGTTTATTTAATATACCTTAATTAGAAAGAGAGTAGTTTTAACAGACATTTTGCATGATCTTATTAAAAAATTAAAAATTACGCTCTTCAAGAAATTTGTTCAGTTTACTTAAATTTTTAGATACACAAATAATAAAAAATAACGTATTTGCAACAAATATACATAAAAAATTGAATTTAAGCCTGAGAAGTAACTTTCCTCAAAACCAAAATCATCCATTTTTTTATATATGTTGTGACGGTAATAGTATATTTAAATTAGTAATTATAAGTCGTTTCCAGCGACTTCGTTAAGGTTAACTTAAAATGGTTTTTTATTACTATTTATTGAATTTATTTAGATTTTAAACAGGAAACATAAAAAAACATAATTAAAATAAAATTATTTTAAAAAGTTATATAATTTTCTTATTACCATGTATTCTTAATTAATTAAAGCAAATTAATTTATTGGATAAAAAAATTTGTTATTAAATATTTTTTACTTGTTTTAAACAAATATTACTACTTTTGCATCATAAAATAAAACCATGTATTCTTGCTGAAATACATCAAATTTATTTTATTGGATGAAAAAAAAATTGTTTATGAAATATATTTACTTATTTTAAACAAAAATTAATTGTTTTGAATTAGAAAATATAAAAACACAATAAAAGAGATTAATAAAAATAATTTAAATTGATTTTGTTATATTTCGCTAAAAGATTTTTAATTTAATTTCTTTAATATTATATCAGAACATTTTACATCACAGATTTTTATGTTTCCTGTTTAAAATCTAATTATTAAATAGATAATTTAAAAAACCATTTTAAGTTAAAAATTATTTTTAAAAATATTTAATTGCAACAACCATCTTCTCGTCATTGAACAGACAACCTAGCAAAAGATAAATTTTTGTATTTCCGAAAGTGCTCTTTCTTTTGAAATTTTCATAAACAAATTGAACAAAAAAGACTAAATTAATTAATAAAACTGTTTTGAAAAAAACAAACAATAAAATTTTGTAAAAGAAAACTTGAATTATTAATATAACCCTTTTTTCTTAATTTTCAAAATCCCCTTTTTATTAAAGAAAATCCCTTTTTTTGAAAATTGAAATCCCCTTTTTCACCTAAAATTCAACGAAGTAACCACTGTGATACCTGTAATTGCAATATCGCATAAATAATTAAAATCTTTAAAAGTAATGCCAAAATAATGAATATAACTATAAATTGATGCAAATCAAGAAAAATTGCAGAATTTATTTTTAAGCAAAAGAAAATAATTAAAAAAACGTTATATAATGGAAAATTCATGACAATAATCTAAATTTGAGATAATAACTGAAAATTTAGGAAATTAATTGGATGTGTATAAATTTTAACCTTCTTCAAAAACCATCGTGAATTTTTAAAGAGAGTCAAAATCAATAAAATAACAGGGACTAACTTCACTTCAGTTTTTAAAACGTGGACAGAAAAAGATGAATACATATTAACACTACCTAACTTCACTTCAGACTTTAAAACGTGGACAGAAAAAGATGAATAAATATAAATACTAACTAATTTCAGGAGTTTACGGAGATTATTATTATTTAATTATTAAACCACAGTATTTAAAATTATTGAATACTTAATTAAAATGTCTTATAGTCTAATCCATCAACAGATTCCATTGTTTATATAAAAACTTTGACATTAAAAAAAAGACAATTTCTGTAGGTTATATTTCTAAAAACTTAAATATTAGAGAAATAAAAACTATATGACACAAAATAGCATGTTTGGTTAAAACATTTTTACTGAAAACCTAATTAAATTCACTGTTTAAAAAAACTTTACTTTTATATTTCGAATGTTATTCAAAATACGTATCCTTCATTCCTACGAATAAAATTACAAAACTTACCTAAGATAAAAAAACAAACAACTATTATTAATTTACAACTTCAATATATATCTTCTTTAAGTGATCTACTAAAGAAATCGAATAATTCAAAACAAAAATAAAAGAAAGCATTTAAAAATTCCCGCAAACGCAAAGATGTCTGAAACGCCATCTAATCTGCATTATCGATAGGTAAGAACTACTCTCTATTAATACAGGGTTGGAAAACTCATGTCAAAAGTACATAAAAAATATTTTAGGTTCAATGGGATTTCGGTGAAGTGAGATTTAGGATAAATGCGTTTTAGGTTAAATGGGATTTAGGTTAAATGCAATTTAGGTTAAATGGGAATTAGGTTAAATGAGATTTAGGTTAAATGGAATTTCGGTTAACTGAAATTTAGGCTGAATGCATTTGAGGTTAAATGAGATTCAGGTAAAATGGGATTTCGGTTAAATGGTATTTAGGCTGAAAGAATTTTAGGTTAAATGGAATTTAGACTAAATGCGTTTTAGGTTAAATGGAATTTAGGTTAAGTGAGATTTAGGCTGAATGCATTTGAGGTTAAATGAGATTTAGGTAAAATGGGATTTCGTTTAAATGGTTTTTAGGCTGAATGCATTTTAGGTTAAATGGAATTTAGACTAAATGCGTTTTAGGTTAAATGGGAATTAGGTTAAATGGAATTTAGGTTAAATGAGATTTAGGTAAAATGGGATTTCGTTTAAATGGTTTTTAGGCTGAATGCATTTTAGGTTAAATGGAATTTAGACTAAATGCGTTTTAGGTTAAATGGGAATTAGGTTAAATGGAATTTAGGTTAAATGATATTTAGGCTGAGTGCTTTTTAGGTTAAATGGCATTTAGGCTAAATGCATTTTTGTTAAAATGGGATTTAGGCTTAATACATTTTAGTTTAATTGGAATTTAGGTTAAATGGGTTTTATGCTGAATGCAATTTAGGTTAAATGGTTTTAGGCCTAATGGGATTTAGGCTAAATGGGTTTTAGGGAATATTCATGCGCCTCGGAAAAAATGCCCCACTATTTAGCAATTCTTCAGTTAGTTTTCCTATAAAATGGTTATATTTAAATGCATATGAAGACTGTGTATCATTATTGAGATTTTTAGCAATTTCAGTCATTTTTTTCTGAAAACAGAAGCCAATCTACATTTCTAGTATTTAATCTATGGGTAGTCGAAATTGTCGTAACAGATCTAACACCAAATTCCAACACTACAGGAAGATGGTCGGAATTATATGAGTCACGTATAATCGAGCAATCACATCGTGAATAAATCATCGATGGTATAAAGATCAAATCGAAATTATTTTCTTTGTCGTTAGTAATGCGAGTGGGAGTTTTATCATTTAGGGGGACAAAGTCCAACTGATCTATAGCATTTTTTATCTTATTACCCTTAACATTTGATATGACACTGCCCCATGCAGGCGAATGGGCATTAAAATCCCCGCATATCAGACTATGTCCTGATATATTTTGCTTTTGGAAGATCTCCATCCAGGTCTCTTGACTCGGTTCAGAACCCGGAGGGGAATAGACTTCCTTAATTTGTAATAGTCCATCTGAAGTTCTCACATTTATTGCAAGTATATCTGTTTCGTCGAGATCACCCACATCAGTAATCGCAAGCTGCGATTCTGTGACTACCCTGGATCGACCTATTCCTATATTTGTGCACCAATTATTGCTAGACTCCTTAATCTTATAAAACGATTATATAGTACCTAACAGGGATAGATCCCTAACTTGGTTAGACTTTATAGTTCCTCTTACCCAATCTTAAAAATTTTATACTTCATATTTCCTTGCCAGTCTTAATTTAAACTAAAATATTTCTTTGTGTTAGAACTTGCAATTAATTAGATTTACTTATATTAGTAACGACTAACATTGTATAAACTATGTATTTAAATTTTCAAGATTATGTCTAGTATCTATTTTGCACTTGATTATTATGTAACCTGCAAGGCAATTAATTTTATTTACTTTAAATACAGTCCATGATTCCGAGTAATAGGAAATATTGTTCCTTTAATCATTCAAATTTAAGAACCCTATTTTATTTATAGGACCCTATATTCTAGATTTAAGTAATCCTATTGTTCACAGCACAGTTTATTTTATTTGACTTTAAATTTATTCTATTTATTTATTTTAATTTTAATTATAAATGCAACCTCGGAATCCAGTTTCCAAGTTCTACCCTACATATGTATTAACTGATTTTAATTAATTTATTTGCCCCTTTATATACTACTTATAGTCAATGATCGTTTGGTTAAAGTTTAACAAGTTTTATTTAGTTTCAGACCCCTTAACATACTACTTCTGGTATTTTAATATTTATTATGTAACTTGCAAGACAATTTATTTTAATTATTTATTTTAAATATAGTCCCTGATTTCGAATAGTAGGGAATATTACTTCCCTTAATCATTCAAAATTTAGACTATCATTTTATTTTATAGGACCCCATATTCTGGATTTAAATATTCCTATTATTCACAGAGCAATTTTGCCTTTAAATACTACCCAAAATTCCAAATTCTAAATATAAACCAACAGAAGTATAAAATCATCAATTGAGTTTACCAATTTTCTATATATCCATATTATAAATTTAATGACCATAACGGAATAATTATCCAAATATATTACTTTCCTGATTAATACTATACCCTACATATGTATTAACGGATTTATTTAATTTATGTAACTCTTTATATACTACTTTTGGTTCCATATCATAAATTTAATTACCATAACGGAACAATTATTCTAATACATTACTTTCCTAATTAATATTATACCACTATGTCATTATCCATATTATAGCTCTTTATCCTCCCCATTGTGTCTAGGCTTTTTCTTAGTTGATTCAATCTTTTCTGGCGAGCTTCTAGCCGAACACTGTTCCTGTTCTAACCCATCCACCTCCTGTATCTCATCAAAAATATGCTCATTACCCCACCCCCATCCTAGAGGAACCTTCCTTGATTATACTCAACACCGCGTCCCTTGTTTCCTTCGACCGGGAATCAAAAAGAATCTGTTCTCTCTCAAAACTATTTTCATGGTTGACCATGGTTGATGAATGTCTAGAGCTCATGGACATATCCATAGGCATATCATCATCATGAATTGTTGCCAGATGAAAGTCAGATTCTCTTTGGATCTGACCATAAGTAGGAGCCTTTGGGGTTTGGTTAGTTTGGTTTCGCGATTTGCTACCCTCTTCCCCATTTCCTACGCCCTTTATATCTCTATTTCCCGCATTCTGAACCTAATTTTCCCCACTTATAGCCAACTCAGCTATACGATTCTGTATCTCTACTTGATTATACCGTTCCTTAGCTTCTTGGTACCCACAATAAAATTCAGCCCTCAGTTTTCTTATTTTAGCTTCCTTGATATAAATGAGACAAATCACAGAGGAGGCCATGTGTTCTCCTCCACAATTGCAACACAAGGGTTTCCTAATCCTATTTTGGCAATCTTTTGTGTCATGGGCATTCCCACAAAATCACTCATCAGACGAAGTGTCCCCTATTGGGTTTCTTCGTCTGACGGATCTAATCAATTCTTTGTTTCGATTGGAAATTCTACCCACAATGTCGGCCATTGTCTTGTCGCTATCAACATCCCTTATAATGCCCTTAACTGAGTGGATTAAGGAGGAAATGAATACTCTATAATTGGCCTGCCCAAGTTCGACCGATTCCAAAATCAAGTTTGCGTCTATCCATGAAGAGCATTGTATTTTAACCTGATTAAGTCCGGACCTCCTTATCTCTCTCCAACCGTCAATAATCCTATCAATGTTATCAGCCAAAGCTAGGGGGCTAAATTTAACCACATTATTAGCTGGATCATTAGATTCCAATAAAACTAAGTAAGGAGGGAGTGATCCCTCCGTGTAAATAGCAGAGGGTAAATTCCTAGGATTATTCCAGGTCATTGGGTCAACATTTCTAACCGTCAGGTTCTGTTCCCCGTTTCCTGCGTTATCTCTTATTATGTAATTAAAGAAATTATTGTTTACCAATCCCAGCGCTGTCAGCAGATCCGCGTCCGTTGCTAGAATTGAAAGGGATGTTATATCGGAAAAATTGTCTTTCTCGTAGTCTTTGGACGAACGGAGTGAGTACGAATCTTTGCTGGAGTGAACCGACTCCAGTTTGAAGATTTCCAGTGTTCAAATTAACGGCCTAAAAATAATTTAATTATTAATCCTTATTCAAGCCATAACATTTAAAACCTCTAAAACACAACTAGTCTAGCCAATACTCCATTCCTACAGTAAGTCAGAAAACCATTCAAAAGAAACAAAAAAAAAAAGAAATTATAAAAGTTCAATTTCTCTAACATCCAATCTCAGAATGATACTTCACATACTAACTACGATATCAATAACAGATAATCCTAAAAGAAAAAAAAACCTCAATAAAAAGAAGCAATTTAATAAACCTTATTGGTATAAGCATCAATTACTCAATAGCATATACCCCCTCTACGCAACTGTCACAGATAGAGCTCTGCTTTACACTAATTGTACATACCCTAATAGCACCGACTAGGCCGGGAACGTTCCTGGAATGGGCTGCTGGCCCCTTGGGTACATTCCCTTGGACCGCTCCAATATACCTGACAAATCCGTTCCGGATTTCACTAGGCTAGGAACGTTTCCGCGGAACGTTCATGGAATGTTCCGAGGAACTTTGAATACACATTCAAAAAATCGCAGAACGGGTTGCGAAAAAAGTATGCGGAAAAAGCTGAAAATTTTTTTATTAATATTATTTAATGTTTTTAATATGATTGCTTCTATAGAACAGTGGTCACTAAAATCAACTGCGCAGCTCTAGGTGCGATAGAAAACTACTGCGCAAGATATTAACATTAATTATTTTTCAATGTGTATTTAAAGTTCCTCGGAACATTCCAGGAACGTTCCGCGGAACGTTCCTAGCCTAGTGAAATCCGGAACGTATTTGTCAGGTATATTGGAACGGTCCATGTGAACGTACCCCAGGGACCGGCGGACCATTCCAGGAACGTTCCCGGCACAGTCGGTGCTATTAGGGTAAAATTAAAATAAAATTCCACTTTAATTAGAACTTTATTCAAGTATTATTTTCTTATCATCCAATTGACCTTTAATTATCAATCTGATCAAAATGCCTTTATAATTCTGGCATACTTTGTCAGGATCAAAATTATATCAAAGTACCACTATGATTAAAATGAATAATTTAACCCGTGGAATCCTCTTTCAAAACCCAACTTAGTACATTATTAAAGAAAACAACCTTAAACTATACACAATTTTATTTCACTAGGCTTCATTTACTTTAAGCATTGAATAATTTCTAGATAGCCCCACAAATGACCAATAACTCAATTACAAGTTCAATTCAAATTTAAATTTTAAATTCGAATTCAAATTTAGACCGTTTTAATTGTTAGATTTATAACCTTAATCTGTTTGTAAACACAATTTTCTTTTTCTTTATGCAACCTTGAAACTAATTAGCCCATATATTAGGCTGAATGCTACTTTTAATCCAACACAGACCTTCGATTAACCAATAATATATCAAATTTATAACATCCCAAGTTAATTCATGTAAATTATTTAAGTTTTAATTTGCACTTGTTTATCCAAAATTAAGTATATATTTCCCCTACGAGCACATTAGAATTTATTTTAGCCATCAATAGATCAGTCAGCAACAATATAAAATCAACCTGATTAAAGATTTTATTTTATTTTATTTTGGAATAGGATATGATTAGGATTAAATAACTTAGGAGACAAAGGAAACCCTGTTTATGATTTTTCTTAGAGTCCACGTGTAGTAATTATCAAGCCATGCATTTCTACCGTTGACTTGCGTTTAAGTAAACTAGGAGTATTTCACCTCATTTAGTTGTGTAATATTGTAGATCTTTCCAGATTCCTTGTAGTCCTCTTCAATCAATCCTTTCTCCACAATAAAAATTAATATTTCAGGCTTTTATCAATCATTTGACCAACCAATCAAACCAATATGGCGCACAAAAGTGAATTCCATTACGACTACCATCAACCTCATGGTGCCATAATGCTTCAGGAAATTTCAGTTTATAATTTATATGTAAATATTTTATTTGTTCACTTATTATTATCACTATGAAATTTCAACTACTTAAACTTTATAACCACTTTCAGCGAGGAATTATTCTCGCCTATTTAATAAATTTTAATAAAATTCAGAAAGAGATATGGCCACGACCATTCTCCATGAAAGCAAGTTAATGAATCCGTTTCTTTACATTGTTAAACATAATTGTTTTCCCAGTAGTATTTCTCCATTGCTCTCAAAGATGTCGCCACTATTTGCATTTAGAAACTCCCTCTGCCCTATAGTTGTTTAAATTACACCGAATGTCCCGCAATTTTGCTCCTTTGATTTTCTAACCTCTTTGTTTTTCATCCCGACTTTATTTTCACACGTAAAAAAAACACAAAAAAGACGAAAACCGTTAAACTCCTTGCACGTGCACACAATCGAAATTGACAATTATTTTCAAAAGTACGCCCACAATCAACAAAACGTGTACTGACATTTCACAAGCCATTATGTAGAATGATTACCGTCAAGTGGGGCTATTTTGTGCCTATTTTTTATAACTGAATAGACACATTCTTTATTTTTTCAGATTCTGAATTTTAATAAAGCATAGAGTGGAAAAAGAGCGGCTTTGTGCCCAAAATAGCCCCACTTGACGGTATATTTATTATAATATTTTTATTAAAATGGGGAGTTGGCGCGCGAAGCGCGCATGGGACAAAGCCCTTCTAGTATATATGGGCGATTCCAAGTGAGATTTACATGCAGATTTTAAATTCGGCCAAACATGTTTTTCATTGTTTATTGCAAAAAAAATGGGTAATTTTTTTATATTGTTTTTGGTATCTTAGTTTTCGAGTTATGAATTTTTTAAATTTTTGGTTTTTAAAAGTATACATATTTTTAAACACATATATCTCTGAAACTGTGCACTATAGACAAATTTTGCCAGAAGAAAAAAAGTTTAGTTTTTCCTCGACTTTTAAATTATTTTAACAAACAAAAAAAAAATCGAATTTTTAAGAAAAAATGACAATTTTTTATAAACAAATTGATTTTTTTTAATTTAGGGGATTTTTAATTTTTTTTTTTTTTTAAGATAGTACTTGGGAGAAATAAGTAAAGTTTGCAAAAGGTTTCAGAGTGGGCCTGATGATCTTAATGGGTTAAAATGAATTTTTCTTTATCCCCTATCCGAAAGTACACTGACAAACTAATTTGTTTTGCTGTTTTAGCAACCCATTTGCTGCCTTACCAAATTTTTTTGTTATAATAACAAAAAAAGTTGCAGGCGCTATATTAAGGTAGTATTATACTTTGCATCGATCAATAAATCGACTCTTTTTATTTTACTTTTGTGGTCTACATTACCTCAAGAATATTATTCCTAAATTGGAGATTAAAATTCGGAGAAATAAAAAAGTTATGCAGATTTTAAAGTTATACGTTTGCACATCCGCTCATTACACACAAAACTTTAAACGCGTTTTTCTCAAAACCATGTTTTTTAAACTGACGGACAGCATAACTCGAGTTCTTTATAATCGATTTTAAAAACCTTAGATCAATTTCTTCGTTATAAAATCCTTCAGGCATCCCCTCTGAATCCATTTCCTACTTTTTTTTTTAACGACTTAAGGGGGTCTTCTACTCTCCAGGCCCGAAGTTCAGTGGTTTGTTTGGGAATTAATTGTGAAGAAACTACTTAATATTTTTTGACAAATTTTTTTTATTTTCAAGATACATCCTTTAACTTTGAAATTTTCTTATTCATGATGAAAAAAATGGTGGTAATCTTGAAACGCCCTTGCGTAAACGCGTTTCAGAAATGCAAAGGTCCCGCTTGAGTCACGGTTTTGTCACTGGGACAATCTAAAATCAAAAAATGAATTTTTTTATGTGTATAGTTGCGTTGACTATTTTTTCCCGTGGCAGATTTTTTTTATTTTTTGATTTGTCAAAATTATGCGAAAATTCGCAAAAATTTTCATTTTTTTCTATTTTTTTTTTACTTTAAGGGGCTATAAAAAAACGAAAAAAATTTCAAAAATCGTACACGAAGAAAAATAGCTGCATTATTTCTGAGTAATTAAAAAAAAAATTAAAATCGGACCATTTTTACTATAAAAAGCGTGACTCAGCAGCTTAAAAAACACTAATTTCGGGGAAACGAGTTTAAAGTTAACACATGGTGTATAACTTGATTGTAGTAACTTATGAGTTAACCTGGTAATATCGGGTCCGTACAAGGTTTTTTGTTTTTATAGGGGTCTTTAGACATCAGCAAAGGTAAAAAAATTATAAATTGGTAATTTGTTGATAATGGAATCATTATAAATAAACAAATGTTACAAATGAACAAAAATTCGTGGGTTTTTCGGTTTCCAGAAACATGCAAAAGAACGTCCCTACTGAAAAATCCTATATAGGATCCTACATAGGATCCTATATAGAATCCATATGGATTCCTATGAGAATCCACGTAGGATCCTATATAGGATCCTATATAGGTATTGTCCTATAGGAATCCACGTGGATTCTCATAGGAATCTATGTGGATTCCTATAGGTCGCCTATAGGACAAGTCCTATATAGGATCCTATGTGGACTCTCCTATAGGAATACATGTAGGATCTCATATAGGATCCTGCATAGGCGTCCCAAAAAATTTTTGTACACCCTCCTACATATGATAGTACGTAGGTTCCCATATAGGATCCTATATGGGAACCCATATAAGATCCTACATGGGTACCCCCAAAAAAATTTTTTGTACCCCTTCCTCATGCGCAGTCGTCTTTTACGTATTCTACAATACTTACGCCTGCGCAGTAAATATTTTTCGTCCTTATAATGGTGCTTAATGTATATTTGAATAAAGTTGCTAAAAAAACAATTAATTCTGTGTACATAATTTTTTTTGGGCGCCCATAAAAGATCCTATATAGGATCCTATATGGGAACCTACGTAGGATCCTATGTAGGGGGGTTTACAAAAAATTTTTTGGGACGCCTATGTAGGATCCTATATGAGATCCTACATGTATTCCTATAGGAGAGTCCACATAGGATCCTATATAGGACGTGTCCTATAGGCGACCTATAGGAATCCACATAGATTCCTATGAGAATCCACATGGATTCCTATAGGACAATACCTATATAGGATCCTATATAGGATCCTACGTGGATTCTCATAGGAATCCATATGGATTCTATATAGGATCCTATGTAGGATCCTATATAGGATTTTTCAGTAGGGGTGATTCTCACGAAATTCTTTCTGTGGCGTATTCTCAGATACATATAGATTGAAATAAGAAAGAAAAAAAATTTTTTTTTTGAAACCCCGAGAGTAGAAGACTCCCTTAAAAATGATAAGAAATACCTATTTTTTGTGATTTTTCTTTAAATTGGCGCCATTTTTTTATTTTTTAATATTTTTTATCGGGGTTAGGGGGGATGCCTAACCACATGTATCAGCTTTAAAACCACATTTGAATTTTTCAGATCAGATGTTACTGTGAGGCTGTAGCTTGTCCGACGATTTATCGTTTATTTTTTTTATCTTGACTTTGGCGCCCTCTGGTTATGAAACAGGCACTGCAATAAAATTTTATTTTTTTATTTTTGACAGAAAAAAAATGTCAAAAATATGATGCAAAAACTTTCATTGCTTTAAATAAAATTATCATCGAGAAAAAAATTGTTTTTTAAAGTCATCTTTGACAGCTTACAAAGTATAAAACTACCTTATCAATTCAGTTTGCTATCATAGCAATTTTTTTTCTCAGTGTACTTTCGGATAGGGTATGAAGAAAAATTTATTTTAACCCTTTAAGATCATCAGGCCCACTCTAAAACCTTTTGCAAACTTTACTTATTTCTTCCAAGTATCTTAAAAAAAAATTTTAAAAAATCCCCTAAATTAAAAAAAAATTAATTTGTTTATAAAAAAATATCATTTTTTTTAAAACTTCAAGTTTTGTTTGTCTGTTAAAATGATTTAAAAGTTGAGAAAAAACTAAACTTTTTTTCTTCTGGCAAAATTTTTCTATAGTGCATAGTTTCAGAGATATATGTATTTAAAAATAGGTATAATTTTAAAAACCAAAAATTTTAAAAATTCATAACTCGAAAACTAAGCTACCAAAAACAATATAATAAAATTACGTATTTTTTTCAATAAAGAATGAAAAAAAATGTTTGACCGAATTTAAAATCTGCATGTAAATCCCACTTGGAATCGCCCATATATATGTCGTAGTAGGGTGGGTGGTCCAAAAAAAGTAAAGTACGAATTTTAATGCTCTTACACAATAGGATTGTTCAATATCGATAAAAAACCTTGTTTTTTTTTTTTGAAAATCAAAAAATATTTAAAGGTTGCTCAAAGCGCTCAAAGTTTTCCATGTAAAATGCATAGGAAAAAAACACTTTTTCGTAGAAATGGTATAGAATCATTGAAAATTAATATTTTTCAATGGGCAAACTCTGTTTCTCTTCAGGAGACTTTCAAAAATATTGCTAAATTGTTTGTTCAATAATTTTTTATATTAACTATTTTTTAAAGGTATCCCAAAAAACCCCATAAATTACAAAATTACAAAAAATTGTTAAAAAAATATATTTAATACTTTTATTAAAGTTTTTTCATGGATTCTGAATAAATAACATAAATATTAATTTTTAATCATTATTCCATGTATTTGCTAATTTGTTTAAACAAACTATTATTGTTCATTTACAACTTTTTATCAAATTGAGCTACGGAGTTGCGATTTTTTCTCAATTTTCCAACTTTTCAGGCCGATTGTAACCAGTTACTAACAATAATTTAAGATGTCACGGAGAGAGGTGTTTACTGTATTTACTGCAACTCAATTTTACAAAAAGTTAAAGTTAAACAATATTAATTTGTTTAAACAATTGGTTACACTGTTCAGTTTAGTTTTCAGCTTGAAAAGTTGCAAATTTAAGAAAAAACTCAACACTGCAGCTCAATTTGATGAAAAGTTGAAGTTAAACAATAGTAATTTGTTTAAACAATTTTTAAATTGTTCTTCTTAGTCTGCTGTTAGTAACTGGTTACAATCGTTGGAAAATTGAGAAAAAATCGCAACTCTGTAGCTCAATTTAATAAAAAGTTAAACAATAGTAATTTGTTTAAACAATTTTGAAATTGTTATTTTTAGTTTTTTGTTAGTAACTGGTTACATTCGGTCTGAAAAGTTGCAAAATTGAGAAAAAATCGGAACTCTGTAGCTCAATTTGTTAAAAAGTTATAAATAAACAATAATAGTTTCTTTAAACAAATTAGCAATTACATGGAATAATGATTAAAAATTAATATTTATGTTATTTATTCAGAATCTATGAAAAAACTTTAATAAAAGTAATAAAAAATATTTTTTAACGATTTTTTCGTAATTTTGTAATTTATGGGGTTTTTGGGATCCCCTTAAAAAATAGTTAATAGAAAAAAATGATTAAATAAATTATTTAGCAATATTTTTGAAAGTCTCCTGAAGAGATGCATTTTACATGGAAAACTTTGAGCGCTTTGAGCAACCTTTAAATATTTTTTGATTTTCAATAAAAAAAACAGGGGTTTTTTCGATATAGAATAATCCTAGGGGGTGATAGCATTAAAATTGTTACTTTACTTTTTTCCCATGCATTTTTGGACCACCCTAATATCGTGGCCACTTTGTAAAAAACCGCACATCATGAAGTGCTTTTACGTTTCATGAAGTGCAGCCACATGGTGAAAAAAATATTTAAGTCACACTGTGTCCAACACTTTTGGACATTTCGTGAAGTGCTACAGACAATTATGCACTTTGTGAATCTAAATATGAAATGCATTTCATGAAATAATGTCGAAGTCGTTGAATGCCGATAATAAAGAAATTGTATTAACAGTTACTTTCTTAGTATTTCCTTTCTTAGTTATTATTCCCTACCTTAACCGATCAATTAGTCATTCATTTACAGCATCCATATCGGGTGCGCCATTTGGAATTTTGAAAACTGAATGTCAGATTCGGAATTAGCGACCCAAAAAAACCCCCGAGTAACAAGTTTTAAGGAATTTTTTAAAAATTTAAAAACTTTTCACAAATCGTCTACCATATTGGATCAGCCGTTTTGAATTTTAGAAATCTGATGTCAGATTCGTATTCAGCAACCTCAAAAACACCAGAGTGACAAGTTTCAAGTGTTTTTGATTACTTTTTTGTTGGTTTTTTTCTGGCGGACATACTGGATCCACTACCTTGAAATTTAAAGAGTGACACTTTGCACTTAAAAGTAAACAAAATAAGCTAAATTTTAAGCTATAAAAAACCGTTTTACCATGAAACAAATTTTGGACAGGGGGGTTTTTCATAGACGTGGAATGCCTTATGTATATAATATAATATATATAATATAATTAACGAGGACTACATGTCTTGCTTTAGCAAGACATGTATTTCGCCGGTTAAAAATGAGAACATTAATATTTTGAAAGCAGGATTAGCTAAGATTGCAATTCAAGCATTTTTTTATGTAAAATTAACCCAGAAAAAGGTGGCGTTTACAGATTTAATCGACATTTTCATGCAACCTATAGTTGCTTCAAGCCTACTGTGTTGAAGAGCAAGATAAATCAAGGGGGTAATGGGAGAACCCATATAAAACAAAGAGTGTATCGACAAAACTCGCCAAACAGTTGTTTCACGCAACACACTTAAAAATCAAAATGATATGAAAAGTCGACGAAAAGGGTAATAAAATACAAAATTCTATTGTTACAATGCGGTTCTAAATCCAGGATGAATGCCAAGCAGGCCGTCTTATCGACCCGCGTGCTCGTCAATCGGATGACCTTCAGGACCGCAACACTCAAGTCCTGCTACCCAGCGCAGCACTTCCATGAAATAATAATATATTTTAAATAAACTGGAGTACTGAGTCGCAAACATGATAATACTGTCACATTAAACGTTTTAAAAAAAAATTTAGAATAACAATCTGAATACCAAACAGTACAATTTCACCTACCTATTATTAAGAAAATTCGAACAAAAATTTACGCTCAAAAACGAAATCCGTGTCAGAACTAGTATTAGTAAATTAGTAACTGAAAATACCAGGGTTATAGTACATCCTCCTTCTCATGCATTTATCATTAGTCGTATTATTATTTACAAATCTTTCGTGGCGACACAAATTTTCGAAAATCGAATGAAAGCCTGATAAACAAACAGCCATAAAGTAAGTGCCTATTAATACGGTAGGTCGTCTGTACATAGCTAATTCCGTAATGATCTGACTGAGTTTCATGAAAACATGCTCCTAATACTAAGAGACGAATCGATCATTTTATTTCTAGTATAATGCTTTAACTTCTTGTCTACTATAGGAAATTATTATTGCTAAAAACATATTTACCTTTTCCAATAGGATATAAGTTAACCAATGCAATTATATCATGTCCAGCAGCAACACATTGCATCATATTATAACAAGAATCCTTTCCACCACTAAGAAGTGCTACCACCCTCATTGTTTAATATAATTTGATTTCAAAGGTAGACAGTTAATTTGGTAGAAATTATCAGTAAATATATTTTAGAACTGAGTTACTTTCCAGTCAACCACCTAGTAAAACCAAAATTATTATTATCAGCAGAGTTTAAAATCAGTTAATATCAATGAAGTATCTGATCTACAAGGCCAAATAAACGGTTGGCTCTTTTAAAGAGGTAGACCACTGTAAAGCATGAAAAATATACCTAATTTTGAGATTTTTTACGGAACCGCAGAATAAAATGAATTAAAATCGGATTTATTTATTATTATAAGGTATTTATTAACCCTCGCGGTCTGGATTTACCGAGATTCGACCGAGTTCAGTCGATTTCGGTCGCATTCAATATTTTGATGTTTAATAATGAAAAATAACAAAATAAACTATTTGTTATTATGAATTAATGTTTGTAGAATAAATTCGTGTAATAATTGAGATACATTAAATGTTAAATAATTAATAATTCCAAAATAAACCCTACACCAAAGTGTGCCTGTTTTGTCCTTTGCTAGAAAATAAGTCATAAACGTAAAATTGCACAAAAAAGCAATTATTATCAAAACATATGCAATTATTAATGAAATAAATAAAGATTCGTAGAGTTAATTGATAATAATTGACAAAAAAAAAAAAACAAGAAAATATTGATATCTCACGATTCAGGATATTTCTACTGAAGCATTAACATAGACAACTTAACCACCAATAAGAGAAGATCACGTTCTTCTCGCATGCAATTCAAATTACTCCATTTGACTTAAGTAAACAAATTTATATTTTCAATATCACAAATCAATTCATTAATTATTAATAACATTAGTAAAAGTCAACCAACTCAATTTCTCAAGACCGAAAGTTAATAACCTCCCGAAACCACCCCTAAGAAAAAAAGCAAAAAAAAAATATTCGAACAGAAAAAAAAAATTATAATCCAGCTCTAAAATGATGGAACACATTTAGGAATATGTTCCCTAATTTTCCCAATCGAAAAATATAATTATCAACCCCAAGAAACCACCCTTACGGAGAATTGCAGAAAACTATCGGTACAAAAAACATAAAATCAACAAAATAATTATAATTGAGTTCTAAAGTTATGCAAAATACTCAGAAATATATCCCCTAATTTTATCAATAAAAAAAAGTCTAATCAACCCCAAGAAACCACCCCTACGGAAAATTGCAGAAACAGATACATACAAAAATTATAAAATCTACATAAAAATTATTACCCAGCACGAAAATGATGAAACATACTCAGGAAGATGTCTTCTAAACCTCCTACTCGAAAAAACAAATTATGAACCCCAAGAAACCACGCTTAAGGAAAATTGCAGAAAAAGATCCGTACAAAAATCATAAAATGTAGAAAAAAGTTATCATCAAGTTCTAAAATGATAGACAATACTTAGGAATTTGTCCCCTTATTTTCCGATTTGATAAATATAATTATTAACCCCAAGAAACCACCTATAAAAAAAATTGTAGAAACATGTCCGTACAAGAAACACAAAATCTACAAGAAAAATAAAATAAAGTTCTAAAATTATTGAAAATACTCATGAATGTGTCCTCAAATTTTCCCAATCCATAAATATAATTACTATCCCCAAAAAACCTTCCCTAAGGAAACTCGCAGGAAAAGATCCGTCCAAAATACATAAAATCTATAAAAAAATTATGGTCTAGCACTAAAAATATTCGAACAAAAAAAAAAACCAAAAAATTATAATCTAGTTCTAAAATGATGAAACATACTCAGAAATATGTCCCCCAATTTGCCTTATCGATAAAAACAATTATAAACCTCAAGAAACTACCCATAAGAAAAATTGCACAAAACTATCCGTACAAAAAACATAAAACCTACAAAAAAAAATTATATCCAAGTTTTAAAATGATTGAAAATAGTCAGGAATATGTCCCTTAATATTTTTAATTAAATAAATAGATAACAACCCCAAAAAAGCATCCCTAAGACAAACTGCAGGAACATGTCCCTACAAAAAACATAAAATCTACAAACAAATTATAATCTAGCTCTAAAATAATGGCAAATAGCCAGAAATATGTCCTCTACTTTTCCTAATCGATACAAATAATTATCAACTCCAAGAAACCACACCTAAGGAAAATTGCAGAAAAAGATACGTACAAAAAACATAAAATCTACAAAAAAATTATTATCAAGTTCTAAAAAGATGTAACATACTCAGGAATATGTCCTATAATTTTCTCAATCAAAAAGAAAGTATAATCAACCCCAAGAAACCACCCCTAAGGAAAATTGCAAAAAACTATTCCTACAAAAAACATAAAATCTACAAAAAAATTGTAACCAATTCTAAAACGATGAAGCATACTTGTCTAAGGACAATTGCAGACACAGATCCGTACAAAAAACATAAAATCTTGTTACGCACATTTGTGCAAAGTAGTAGGTACTTTATATTAACCTTGCTCACATCTGTCAACTTGATAGATTAAGTATTAATGTAATATACTGTACTTAAGCACATATTGTAGAAGATTTCTTCTAGGGAGAATTTTGTAGGCGAAAACTTGCTTTGAGAAGGCTTGAAGTATAAGTCCAGAGAAAAGGTAAGTCCAGAAAAAACGATAGCGTTTTTTCCACTAGACTTCACAGTCAGACTCCGCGAAGTCTGACTGATCTGACGCACGCTTTATTCTACTGCCGCTCGCGGTTCTCGCTGAACGCGTCGACCATGCGCGCATCCAGCCACGCAGCTTTAATCTCTCCACCGAATTTTGTACCCCCATACTTCAAGATCTCTCCGGCAAGACCATTCGCCTATAAAAGTCGTCCCTTTGACAAAAGTCTTCAGTTCTTCTTAGAGCTCACTCAACGTTGGGTGCCACCTTTAGTTAGCTCCGAGGGTTGGTCACCACCCTGCTCTAGTGTGCCAATAAAGACTCGAACACCACCATACTCATGGTAAATTAATTTCCCCACTTTTTATTCACTGTAGTGAGGGGTTGTCATCTCACTATATTAAGTAAGGTACCGGAGGGGTTGCCATCTCTAATATCATACTTGATCCAAGGTTAGCGAGCGGTTGCCATCTCGCTATCCAAAAGTATCAGAGGGGTTACCCATCTCTGATACTCCCCCTCCCCCACGAGGAGCTGCCATCTTGTCGCTCTGTAGAGGCCCTGGAGTGGTTCCCATCTCCAGCCTGAGGTACTATTACTCTAATATCACACTTTTGTTTGTTTTACGCAAGTAGAACAGTATCAAATGGCGCCCAACGTGAGACTGTGTCCGACGCGCGTCGGGCACTAAAGAGTTTTTTCGGTATTTCTGTCAGAAAGACATTCCTGACACTTTACCCTTACTAAACAAAATCCCACAATTTGCTCTGTAAACCAAATATAAACAAAGTTACGGAACCTCCGCCTAACCCTCGCTTACCATACCAACCCAGTTTCGGCCTCTCCCACCACGAAACCGTATCGATCTACAAAAAATTATAACTTCCTTAGGGGTGGTTTCTTGAGGTTAATAATTATTTTTATCGATTAGGAAAATATGGGGACACATTCCTGACTATGTTCCATCATTTTAGAAGTTGATTATATTCTTCTTGTAGATTTTATGTTTTTTCGACTGATCTGTTTCTGCAATTTTCCTTAGCGGTGGTTTCTTGGGGTTGATAATTATTTTTATCGATTAGGAAAATTTGGGGACACATTCCTGAGTATTTTTCATAATTTTAGAACTTGATCATATTTTTCTTGTAGATTTTGTGTTTTTTGTATTGATATGTTTCAGCAATATTTCGTTTAGGTGATTTCTTAACGTTAATAATTATTTTTATCGATTAGGAAAATTTGCGGATACATTCTTAAGTGTTGTCTATCATCTTAGAACTTGATTATAATTTTTTTGTACATTTTATGTTTTTTCTACAGATCTTTTTCTGCAAATTTCCTAAGGAGTAGTTTCTTAGGGTTAATATTTATCTTTATTGATTAAGAAAATTAGTGGATATATTCCGAAGAATGTTTCATCATTTTAGTGCTAGACTATAATTTTTTTGTAGATTTTACGTTTTTTGGACACATGATTTTCTTCAATTTTCCTTAGGAGTGGTTTCTTGGGGTTGATCATTATATTTATCGATTAGAAAAATTTGGGGACACAATTCTGAGTATTTTCCATAATTTTAGAACTTTATTATGTTTTTCTTGTAGATTTTGTGTTTTTTGAACGGATATGTTTCTGCAATTTTCCTTAGGAGTGGTTTCTTGGGGTTGATCATTATTTTTATCGATTAGAAAAATTTGGGGACACAATTCTGAGTATTTTCCATAATTTTAGAATTATGGAACCACCTATAGGTGATTTCTTGGGGTTAATATTTATTTTTATCATTTTAGGAAAATTTAGGGACACATTCCTAAGTACGTTCCATCGGTTTAGAACTTGATAATATTTTTCTAGTAGATTTTATGTTTTTTGTAGGGATACGTTTCTGCAATTTTTCTTATGGGTGGTTTCTTGGGGTTGATAATTATTTTTATCTATTAGAAAAATTAGGGACATATTCCTGAGTATTGTTTATCATTTTAGAACTTGATTATAATATTTTTGTACATTTTATGTTTTCTATACTGATCTGTTTCTGCATTTTTCCTTAGGGGGTTGTTTTTTGGGGTTGATAATAATTTTTATCGATTAGGAAAACTTGAGGACACATTCCTGAGTACGTTTCATCGTTTTAGAACTTGATAATATTTTCTTGTAGATTTTATGTTTTTTGTAGGGATACGTTTCTGCAATTTTCCTTAGGGGTGGTTTCTTAGGGTTGATAATTATTTTTATCGGTTAGGAAAATTTGGGGACACATTCCTGAGTATGTTCCATCATTTAGAACTTAATTATATTTTTCTTGTAGATTTAATGTTTTTTGTACGGATAGGTTTCAGCAATTTTCCTTAGGGTTGTTTCTTGGAGTTGATAATTAGTTTTTTCAATTAAGAGATTTTAAAGTTATATTCCTGAGTATTCGATGGTTTTAAAACTTGATTATAATTTTTTGTATATTTTATGTTTTTTGTACGGATATGTTTCTGCAATTTAACATAAGGGAGGTTTCTTGGGGATGTTAAATATATTAATCGATTGGGAAAATTATGGGACACATTCCTGAGTATGTTTCATCATTTTAGTTATGTAGATTTTATGATTTTTGGACGGATCTTTTTGTGTAATTTTTCTTAGGAGTGGTTTTTTGGGGTTGATAATAAGTTTCTTCGATTAAGAGATTTAGAAGACTAAGAATTCCTGAGTATGTTCGATAGTTTTAAACTTAATTATAATTTTTTGTCGATTTTATGTTTTTTTTACTGATCTTTTTCTGCAATTTTCCTATGGAGTGGTTTCTTGGTGTTGAAAAATATTTTTATCGATTAGGAAAATTTGAGGACACATTTCTAAGTACGTTCCATCGTTTTAGTACTTGATTTTTTTTTCATGTAGATTTTATGTTTTTTGTAGGGATACGTTTCTGCAATTTTCCTTAGGGGTGGTTTCTTAGGGTTGATAATTATTTTTATCGGTTAGGAAAATTTGGGGACACATTCCTGAGTATGTTCCATCATTTAGAACTTAATTATATTTTTGTTCTAGATTTTATGTTTTTTGTACGGATATGTTTCTGCAATTTTCCTTAGGGTTGTTTCTTGGGGTTGATAATTAGTTTTTTCAGTTAGGAGATTTTAAAGTCATATTCCTATGTATTCGATCATTTTAAAACTTGATTATAATTTTTTTGACGACTTATGTTTTCGTACGGATCATTTTCGGCAATTTTCTTTAGGAGAGGTTCCTTGGGGATGTTGAATATATTTATCGATTGGGAAAATTAGGGGAAATATTCCTTTTTTTTTATAATTTTAATACTTAAATAAATTTTTCTTGTGTTTTTATGTTTTTTGTACAAATCTTTTTCTGCAATTTTCCATAGGGGTGGTTTCTTGGGGTTGATAATTATTTTTATTGATTACGAAAATTAGGGGACTTATTCCTGATTATGTTTCATCATTTTAGTGCTAGACCATCACTTTTTTGTATATTTTATGTATTTTGGACGGATCTTTTCCTGCGATTTTCCTTAGGGAAGGTTTTTTGGGGATAGTAATTATATTTATGGATTAGGAAAATTTGAGGACACATTCATGAGTATTTTCCATAATTTTAGAACTTCATTATATTTTTTTTGTAGATTTTGTGTTTCTTGTACGGATATGTTTCTACAATTTTTCCTAAAGGTGGTTTCTTTGGGTTAATAATTATATTTATCAAATCGGAAAATAAGGGGACAAAGTCCTTAGTATTGTCTATCAATTTAAAACTTGATGATAACTTTTTTCTACATTTTATGATTTTTGTACGGATCTTTTTCTGCAATTTTCCTTAAGCGTGGTTTCTTGGGATTCATAATTTGTTTTTTCGAGTAGGAGATTTAGAAGACATATTCCTGAGTATGTTCGATCATTCTAAAACTTGATTATAATTTTTTTGTAGATTTTATGTTTTTTGTACGGATATGTTTCTGCAATTTAACTTAAGGGTGGTTTCATGGGAATGTTAATTATATTTATCGATTGGAAAAATTAGGGAACATCTTCCTGAGTATGTTTTATCATTTTCGTGCTGGGTAATAATTTTTTTGGAGATTTTATAATTTTTGTATGTATCTGTTTCTACAATTTTCCGTAGGGGTGGTTTCTTGGGGTTGATTATACTTTTTTTGATTGGTAAAATTAGGGGGCATATTTCTGAGTATTTTGCATAACTTTAGAACTCAATTATAATTATTTTGTTGATTTTATGTTTTTTGTACCGATAGTTTTCTGCAATTTTCCGTAAGGGTGGTTACTTGGGGTTGATAATTATATTTTTCGATTGGGAAAATTGGGGGACATATTTCTGAATATGATCCATCATTTTAGAGCTAGATTATAATTTTTGGGTTTTTTTTTTGTTCAAATATTTTTTTTGCTTTTTTCCTTAGGCCCACATAACATTAACCTCGACAAAACATGGTGAAAAACCTAGTACTAAGTGCAGAGAAAACCTAGAAAAAACATGGTACTTACCTATGTTTAAACCTAGGTTTTAACCATGGTTAAAACATAGGTTTTTGTCCTCCCCCAAGAAATTTACGAACAGACAATTATATTCATTTTAGAAAAAAATATTGATTTCGTTGACCATCAGATACGTAGTATTCCAGAAATATTACTAGAATATTAAATGGTGAGATTTTATGTAGTTTTAGCGTACAATTGCTGCAATATTTTTTTAAAAGAAAAAATATTTTTTAAAAGTTTTTTTTATTCATTAATTCTTAAAAGTATTATTTATTACTCGCATTGATGTTTCAACGATTTACAACGAACTTAAAATTCTAAACGCCCGAGAGGAATCGATCCCCGAACCTAAGACCTATCTAACGCTTTAACGCACACGGCTAATTACCGATATGAATATTCTGTATATTGGTACGATTATCTCTTTGCCCTGTGATGTCATTTTACCAAGGCATGATTTGACAGCGATACTGACAACTTCACATTGCACTACTGTGAATTGTGTAAATAAATAAACTAAAAAGTTGGTTCAAAACTATATGATTCAAAACTAGTTATATAAATTATAACTTTTAAACTTAGGTTACTATGTTTAAGTTTATACATTGGTAATTAGATAATATTAAAAGTTGTTTCAGTTAATTGATTTAATAAACAAAAAGATTCATTAACGTTCTTTTTAAGTTATTTATTTATTTATTTATTACAATAATTCTTAAAATCTTTTAAGTTAGGTTAAAAATAACAATGTTTACGTTTAAACTGTAAATATTTAAACAACATCAAAAGCTGTTTTTACCTTTTAAATTATTAAATAAATTTAAGAACGTTATTTTCAAGTGTTTTATTTATTTATTAACTAATTAATTTTCATTATAAAATCATTATAAAATCTATAAAATATTTAACTTTCAATATTAAATTAATTAAATATCGTTGTTTACATATGTTTTATTTGTTTGTAAGATAAACTTAAACTGTCAGTACAAAATAAAGTTTCATAAGTATCAAAATTTCATTAATAGGTACTTAAATCAAATAACGGTATTATAATTTATCTCATTTAATTAACATCTTTTACTTTTAATTACTTTACTCATAATTATTTTATAAAAAAATAATAATTATATATATTCAAATAACAACAATTAATAATCTTTTAATGAATAAACTATTATATTTTTGGTCCTGTAAGTCTACAAAATTTATTAATAAAATATATCAATAAAAGTGTTAAAATAATATTAAAGTGATGAATACTTACTGAATTATATTAAAAAAGTATTAGATATTTAATCAAATTATACAAGTAGATACATATAATTTAAAATATGATAAAATTAATAAACTAGGTACATATTTTAATTTTAATTTGTTTATTTATTTCATACAAGTATTCATTGATTTCATTTTATACAATTTTTCTGCGATATCACTGATGAAATCAATATGAAACAAAAATCAAATAATTATAACTATTTTTAATTTAATGTCAACATTACAACATTTCTAACATGTTTGCAGATTTCCGGAAACAGGTCTCCCTTAAGTTTTCTAGGATGTCATTTTCAGAAATACTTATCATGGCAAATTTCTCGAATTTTCATAACATTTATCCACCGCAACCTGGTCAACTTCCTCATTAATTGAACCTTATCCTACTATGTACTCAAGTATGTGAACAATACATATCATTTTTTGTAAATCTTTATTTTATTATTTAATTATTCATTATTAATGAACTATTCATGACACTTTTTTTGTAAAGTAATATCCCTGTTCAGTAATTCTAACCATTTCTAATTAATTAATTTAATAATGAAATAAATGTTTCTAAAATGTTTTTACAAATTATTTTATTAAATTTTTTCAATTCTATTAAATCTTTGATTTTAAAACAATAATAAATTAATTTTATTGACTTTATATATTAAAATTACTTATTTTTTTAAGCTTAAAAATTAAATTACATTCAGATTGATATTGTAATATTTTGTAATTAAAATTATAATAATTAATTAATTTGTAATTAATAATTTTATCTTATTTATACTTTATTTTTTATTTATTTTATTTTACTTAATTTAGTTGAATTAATTTAATTTAATTAAGTTTAAATAACAATTAATAATTTTATATTATAAACTTCTTGGTTATTTTTGTATATTTATATAAAAAAATATATAATCATTTTTCAAAAGGTGCTTAAATCTGACGACCTTGTTTGACGCTAGAGCTGCTAATATGATGACGCTAGTCATCACTTTTAAAAAAAGAGACAAATGTATCAATGGTTTACAATGTAATTTTTGATAATTTCAATACCAAGAAGCATATGTGACTGTCCACGCCAAAAACGTGACTTAGCTCCAAAAAATACATTTTAATTTTTTAATGCCAAGCGACAGATTTTCATTTGCTCTTTCATTTCCAAATATAAAAAATTGTTGTTTTAAAAAAACTTTTTGTGTTATTAAGCAAGAAGCTTAGACATGCTACATTGGTTTCAATGCATTGCTGCAACTTTAAACGCTCACCCTGTAAAGTTGACGTTTAGGAGCTAAGACCCGCTTTCTCGTGGACAGACACATATTAATAAAAAAAAAATATTTTCCTTAAAAAAAAAATATGTTATATTTAATATTTTTTCAGATCACCGATAAATGAGGATTTCTTATGCACTCCCATCTACTTAAACGAAGCATAGAACACTTAAATCCCAATAAGAATCATAAAAGAATCATCATGAGGAAAATCTATCTATAATAAAAGAACAATTGAAGAAAACGACACTGAAAAAACCGCATTACTCTTTTAAGAATTATTTTTGACGCCCCAGAAATTCTAACCATTTTCAATTAATTAATTTAATAATGAATTAAATGTTTCTGATGTTCACTGATGTAGCCAAAATTTGTTCGTAAACTTTCTCTTAAAATAATAAGTATTTTGACACCAAACTTTGTGGAACTACTTAAAATTCCATTAAGAAGGTCTCTCTGACTCAAGTTTGTTTAAATTTTGCCTTAAAATCAATTTTTTTTAATTCTCTGAAAATCAGCTTTATAAAAAAATGAAATGAATTTAATTCAGAAACATTTAATTCATTATTAAATTAATTAATTGAAAATGGTTAGAATTTCTGGGGCGTCAAAAATAATTCTTAAAAGAGTAATGCGGTTTTTTCAGTGTCGTTTTCTTCAATTGTTCTTTTATTATAGATAGATTTTCCTCATGATGATTCTTTTATGATTCTTATTGGGATTTAAGTGTTCTATGCTTCGTTTAAGTAGATGGGAGTGCATAAGAAATCCTCATTTATCGGTGATCTGAAAAAATATTAAATATAACATATTTTTTTTTTAAGGAAAATATTTTTTTTTTATTAATATGTGTCTGTCCACGAGAAAGCGGGTCTTAGCTCCTAAACGTCAACTTTACAGGGTGAGCGTTTAAAGTTGCAGCAATGCATTGAAACCAATGTAGCATGTCTAAGCTTCTTGCTTAATAACACAAAAAGTTTTTTTAAAACAACAATTTTTTATATTTGGAAATGAAAGAGCAAATGAAAATCTGTCGCTTGGCATTAAAAAATTAAAATGTATTTTTTGGAGCTAAGTCACGTTTTTGGCGTGGACAGTCACATATGCTTCTTGGTATTGAAATTATCAAAAATTACATTGTAAACCATTGATACATTTGTCTCTTTTTTTAAAAGTGATGACTAGCGTCATCATATTAGCAGCTCTAGCGTCAAACAAGGTCGTCAGATTTAAGCACCTTTTGAAAAATGATTATATATTTTTTTATATAAATATACAAAAATAACCAAGAAGTTTATAATATAAAATTATTAATTGTTATTTAAACTTAATTAAATTAAATTAATTCAACTAAATTAAGTAAAATAAAATAAATAAAAAATAAAGTATAAATAAGATAAAATTATTAATTACAAATTAATTAATTATTATAATTTTAATTACAAAATATTACAATATCAATCTGAATGTAATTTAATTTTTAAGCTTAAAAAAATAAGTAATTTTAATATATAAAGTCAATAAAATTAATTTATTATTGTTTTAAAATCAAAGATTTAATAGAATTGAAAAAATTTAATAAAATAATTTGTAAAAACATTTTAGAAACATTTATTTCATTATTAAATTAATTAATTAGAAATGGTTAGAATTACTGAACAGGGATATTACTTTACAAAAAAAGTGTCATGAATAGTTCATTAATAATGAATAATTAAATAATAAAATAAAGATTTACAAAAAATGATATGTATTGTTCACATACTTGAGTACATAGTAGGATAAGGTTCAATTAATGAGGAAGTTGACCAGGTTGCGGTGGATAAATGTTATGAAAATTCGAGAAATTTGCCATGATAAGTATTTCTGAAAATGACATCCTAGAAAACTTAAGGGAGACCTGTTTCCGGAAATCTGCAAACATGTTAGAAATGTTGTAATGTTGACATTAAATTAAAAATAGTTATAATTATTTGATTTTTGTTTCATATTGATTTCATCAGTGATATCGCAGAAAAATTGTATAAAATGAAATCAATGAATACTTGTATGAAATAAATAAACAAATTAAAATTAAAATATGTACCTAGTTTATTAATTTTATCATATTTTAAATTATATGTATCTACTTGTATAATTTGATTAAATATCTAATACTTTTTTAATATAATTCAGTAAGTATTCATCACTTTAATATTATTTTAACACTTTTATTGATATATTTTATTAATAAATTTTGTAGACTTACAGGACCAAAAATATAATAGTTTATTCATTAAAAGATTATTAATTGTTGTTATTTGAATATATATAATTATTATTTTTTTATAAAATAATTATGAGTAAAGTAATTAAAAGTAAAAGATGTTAATTAAATGAGATAAATTATAATACCGTTATTTGATTTAAGTACCTATTAATGAAATTTTGATACTTATGAAACTTTATTTTGTACTGACAGTTTAAGTTTATCTTACAAACAAATAAAACATATGTAAACAACGATATTTAATTAATTTAATATTGAAAGTTAAATATTTTATAGATTTTATAATGATTTTATAATGAAAATTAATTAGTTAATAAATAAATAAAACACTTGAAAATAACGTTCTTAAATTTATTTAATAATTTAAAAGGTAAAAACAGCTTTTGATGTTGTTTAAATATTTACAGTTTAAACGTAAACATTGTTATTTTTAACCTAACTTAAAAGATTTTAAGAATTATTGTAATAAATAAATAAATAAATAACTTAAAAAGAACGTTAATGAATCTTTTTGTTTATTAAATCAATTAACTGAAACAACTTTTAATATTATCTAATTAACAATGTATAAACTTAAACATAGTAACCTAAGTTTAAAAGTTATAATTTATATAACTAGTTTTGAATCATATAGTTTTGAACCAACTTACCAATATTATTAGCATTAAATTCCAGGATCCAATGTTCTCGAGTACCTGGACAATAAATTTTATAATCCTTCTAATTATCGTTACTTTTATTATTAATTGAAATTGCATATTTATCTTTTTAGTTTATTTATTTACACAATTCACAGTAGTGCAATGTGAAGTTGTCAGTATCGCTGTCAAATCATGCCTTGGTAAAATGACATCACAGGGCAAAGAGATAATCGTACCAATATACAGAATATTCATATCGGTAATTAGCCGTGTGCGTTAAAGCGTTAGATAGGTCTTAGGTTCGGGGATCGATTCCTCTCGGGCGTTTAGAATTTTAAGTTCGTTGTAAATCGTTGAAACATCAATGCGAGTAATAAATAATACTTTTAAGAATTAATGAATAAAAAAAACTTTTAAAAAATATTTTTTCTTTTAAAAAAATATTGCAGCAATTGTACGCTAAAACTACATAAAATCTCACCATTTAATATTCTAGTAATATTTCTGGAATACTACGTATCTGATGGTCAACGAAATCAATATTTTTTTCTAAAATGAATATAATTGTCTGTTCGTAAATTTCTTGGGGGAGGACAAAAACCTATGTTTTAACCATGGTTAAAACCTAGGTTTAAACATAGGTAAGTACCATGTTTTGTCGAGGTTAATGTTATGTGGGAGGGGTGGTTTCGGGAGGTTAGATAATTAATTTTGTCAATTGGGAAAATTAAGAGACATATTCCTGAGGACTTTCTATGTATTTAGAATTTTATTATTATTGTTTTGTTGAATAAGATAAATTTTGTTAGATTTATTTTTTATTATGTCTTTAGGAATGGTTTTTGGGGGTTATTAACTTTCATTCTTGAGAAAGTAAGTTGGTCGGCTTTTACTAATGTTTATAATAACACGGTGCTACAAAATAAAAAGAAGTACATTTTTATGTTATTTTACAATACTAAGGAACATTTTTTAGAGTTTAATTACTTAATAGTACCTAATATGGAATTTCTTCAATAAATCTAGTTTATATTAATTAGGTAATATTTATCTCTAAAAAATGTTCCTTGGTATTGTAAAATAAGACAAAAATTCAAAAAAAAGTACAAATGAACACTGTGACGAAGAAAAAAATGAAAAACGGTCCATGACGTCAAAATTTAATGACGTAATGGTTTTAAAGGTCTGATTTTCAGCTTCAAAATGAAAAAAAATTTACAATTGGATCAAAAATGACGAAGTTACGAGGTATTATGTATATGAATTGACCTAAAAACGGTTTTTTGGCTATAAAACCAGATTTTGGGGGTGTATCAGAGATTTAATATATGCCATTCTTTTCAATTTTTTATTATCTACAACCTCCACTTGGTCCGATGAAAAGTATATTTACTTCTTCTTATTTTTGTAGCACCGTGTAATTAATTAATTGATTTGTAATATTAAAAATTTAAATTTGTTTACTTAAGTCAAATGGAGTAATCCTCTTATTGGTGGTCAAGTTGTCTATGTTAATGCTTCAGCAGAAATATCCTGAATCGTGAGATTTTAATATTTTCTTGTTTTTTTGTTGTCAATTATTATCAATTAACTCTCCGAATCTTTATTTATTTCATTAGTAGTTGCATATGTTTTGATAATAATTGCTTTTTTGTGCAATTTTACGTTTATGACTTATTTTCTAGCGAAGGACAAAACAGGCACACTTTGGAGTAGGGTTTATTTTGAAATTATTAATTATTTAACATTTAATGTATCTCAATTATTACACGAATTTATTCTACAAATATTAATTTATAATAACAAATAGTTTATTTTGTCATTTTTCATTATTAAACATCAAAATATTTACGGTGCGCGGGAAGTAGTCCAGACATTGGAAAAAATGACAACAAAATCTGACAACGCCATCTTTTTTAGTGCTAAAAATTACATTAAAAAATGCTTCTGACAAAAATAAAGAGGCAGGGATGCGTGTTTTTCAAAGAATTTTGTTAAAAATGACGTAAAAATAAGAAAAAGAAAAATTAACACTATATTATTTTAAAGTTTCATCTTTAGTGAAACATGATCAAGATTTAAATATTCTTATTGAATGCCGTACCCAGAGGGGGGTATAGGTGCTGACCCCCTTCCCTACCAAATATTTTTGAGTTTAAGTTAAAAAAAAGTGAAAAACTGGCTTAGCTGGTAACCTTGACTATCTTTTGCCAAAACATTTTCCAAAAAAATTTTCTGGCTACGTCTTTATTCTTATTCTAATTTCCAGGCAAAATATGAATTAGATCATAAAAGTTAAAAAAATACAGATTTAACTTACTAAGAAGGGAATGTGAGCAGAAGCAAACACTGAGTGTGAATGTAAAAATGTACATTTTAAAGTACAAGTATTTGCAAAAATATGATTTGTGATGTGATCTGAAAGAACATTAGTTTTTTACAATTGAATAATATTCACGAATAAAATTGCGTTTAGACAAAATAATGTTTTGACCCTTCACTTGTGTTCTTTGCATTATTCGATCTAAATTAATTTAGCTTCACCTTCGTGGCGTATTTTTCGTTTGTCAAATCGAATATTGACATTAACTTATGTAAAGTTAATTAAATTAGATGATTCAGAAAATGACACCTCCTTATCCTTAGCCGACACGACACAGATAACTACAGGGATATCTTTCGTCTGTAACAGAAAAATCTTTGTTACAATATCTTTCACTAGTTCCCAAGTTTATCACTAACTCTGTCAGTTTTTTTTTTATTCCAAAATTTTATTTTTTCACTACACACGACACACATTTTCTTTCTGTTTTAACTGTGAGAACAAGAAGGTGTTATTTTGTGAATCAGCTAAATTAATTGATTTTACATAAGTTAATGCCAATATTCGTTTGCACAAACGAAAAATACATCACGAACGTGTAAAACTAAATTAATTAACCATGGAGTTAGATTAGTTGATTAACGTCCTGGACTCTGAAGTCGCGCCAAGTCAAGTTTGCTTGGTTCGAGCTCCGGGAAGCCTGGAATTTTTCCGGCTCGTGAGATAACTCCAGTGGAAGGTTTAACGTCGAGGTATAATGATGTGCACTGTCGGTAACTGACATATGTACATATCATTAGAACTCAGCTGTCGATAAACCGGTTGTACTCAGAAGAGGTTTTTCTACAGTTTTCCCTCTCCACTGGCGAGCAAACCGAATAAGGGTAGACCAGGCAAATGCGAGTACTCGAGTAATTTCAAGCCGTTCTGTAGACGTAAAAACACTTAATATTTCTGTTTAAAGTATGAACAATGAAACAAATCAAAGGAAATAACTTTACAAAGAAACACTTGTATGGGCGTAAGGCCGGAAATCGAGTGTATAATTAATTTTAAAAAAACTAACTTAATTTAGATCGAATAAAGCAAAGAGCACAAGTGAAGGGTCCCGGTAAGAACAGAGGAATAGAAAAGAATTTAGAATCTGAATCCTCCTCAATAGGCGAATTTTTCATTTTGAAATTTCTAATAGAGAGATTGAAATGGAAAAATTTCAATTATTTTTAATTCCCATCAGTATTAAAATAAATCTGTAAAACATAAATATCTAATAATTAAATAAAAATACCCATGTATTTTGTACTTTTATTAAATTAGAGTCAATATTAAAAAATCAAAAAGTATTTTTTAAATGACATTTCACAATATTAAAATGTACTTATATCAGATGTCAAGGTAACCGAAGAAATTTTTATTCGCGAATTTAATTATAATTAATAAATTTTAGAACCTTAAGGTAGTAAAATAATCAGATGATTTCATAAGAAATTTAAAGTAAATTCGGAAAAATCGATTAAAAACACACGACATTCTTTAACTGTCATGTTATATTTTAAAAATTGAACACATAATAACGTCAGCTATCTATTATTTAATCTGTGATTGTCAATTCATTACATTTAGGAGCATATTCACGTTTCTGATTTTCTATAAGACACTAATCCAAAAAGTCAATTGAGTTTTCCGAATATCTATTTCTCAATAAAGAATTAAAATAAGAAAATAATAGATGTTTCATGTATGAATTCTAAATTTAGTTAAACTAAAATTGAGACTAAAATTATGCTCGCTTCCGTGAAATTCAGAAACACTATAAGATTAAAGAGAATTAAAAAGTTGGAAACACGTATATCAGCAGAGAATTAAAAAGTTAAAATACGTATTAAAAAGAATTAATGTTTTAGATATTCTATTCCCAGTTAGTGTTTTTTTAAAATGGAAAATTCGCTTATTCAAAAGAACACAATATTCTGCACTTTCAGGTTAAAACATAGAAATTTCAATTGTTCTCTATTCAACGCATCTTACCGGGGTCAAAACATTATTTTGTCAAAACGCAATTTTATTCGTAAATATTATTCAATTGTGAAAAACTAATGTTGTTCTTTCAGATTACATCACAAAGCATATTTTTGCCAATACTAATTATTAAAAATGTAGGGGAGAGTCGCTAGTTGTGAGACGAGTTTTATTTTTGACCTATAAATTGGAAATAGGTAAACGAAATCGTAAATAAAATATACCGTTCAAAAAGTAACTTAAATACGCAACTTTCATTCATAGAAAATGTAGTGTTCAGATGAACTCGAAAAATTTTATGATCAATTTTCCGACCACATCTTTTTAGTCAAAAAAAAAAGGTGTCCAGTTGTGAGACACTTATAAAAAAATGCTAAAATTTAAAAAATTTGGCATGAAACATTATGTTTAATATAAATAACTAAATATATTGATAATACATATTATTATATACTAAAGAAAAATATTTATTCTTTAAAATATGACTATCAGTTTTCTTAATCGAAATCGCTGTCGCAATGTAGGCAAATGAAATAACTTGTGCGCATGTTCTCACACTTTAAATAATTGTTGTGTTATCAAATGTACGTAACGAACTAAACTGAACAGAGCGCTTTATGCTGCATAACGAAAAATATAGGCTATTCCAGATGGGCGGCACCACCGTCTCACAACTGGTGACTTGCTGTGTCTCACAACCGGAAATTGGCGCTATTTTGAAAAAGGAAAAAAAAAATATTTCCAACTGTGGATTGAAACAATGCAATATTGCATTACAAAATAGAAGGAAAATACTAAATAAAAATGCATAACATTTAGCTTTTCCAATTAATTAACTTAAAAAAAAGTACTTTGCACATATTGAAAAAAAGTTTTTTTAGTCGATTTTCACACACAGTATAAAATACACACAGTATAAAAAGAAATGTTTTTATGTATACCAATTAGCCTTTTTATATTTCGTGTTAAAAAAAATGGACTGTCTCACAACTGGAGCCGTCTCACAACTGGCGACTCTCCCCTACATTTTCACGTTCACACGCAGTGTTTGCTTCTGATCATATTCTCTTCTTAGTAAGTTATATCTGTAATTTTTTAACTTTCATGATCCAATTCATACTTTGCCTAGAATTAGAATGAGAATAAGAACGTAGCCAGAAAATTTTTTTCGTGAAGGGTTTGGCAAAAAATAGTCAAGGTCTTATTTTAAGACATAATATATTTAGACCGCGTCTTACAGTTATATAAAGTTATTTCATTGGTTAATAATATCGTAAGACGCTCTGTCATTTGTCTTCTGGATACGGTCTTAAATAAGAATAATTTAATCTTGACCATAATTATGTTTCACTAAATATGAAACATTGAAAAGAATACAGTGTTAATTTATCTTTTTCTAATTTTTACGTCATTATTATCAAAATCCTTCAAAAAAACACGAATTCCTGCCTCTTTGATTTTGTCAAAAGCATTTTCTTTTGTAATTTTTAGCACTAAAAACGATGGCGTTGTCAGATTTTGTTGTCATTTTTTCCAATGCCTGGACTACTTCCCGCGCACCGTGGAATGCGACCGAAAGTGAATGAACTCGGTCGAATCTCGGTAAATCCAGACGGCGAAGGAAAGTATAAAAAAATATTTTGTTATGTTAAAAAAGTTTATTTATTATTATTTATTATAAGGTATGTATTGAAGTATAAAAAAATATTTTGTTATGTTGGAAAAGTTAAAATGGCGGCCTAGATGGTCGATTTAAAACATTCATTTTTTTAAATAGAGATCTACGGCCGGTAGAAAATGTTTTTCAATTTTTGATCTAGAACCAAAACCCAAAATTTGTATGATTTTGCAACTCAAAAGCTAGAGAACTACGTAGGGGATTTCGAAAAAACGGTTTTTGTGAAAATGGCACACATTTGAATCAAAATTTCAAGTTTTTCGGTTAAAAATCGATAGAAAATTGTTGATAAAAATTTTTTTTACTAGAGAAAAACATGTTATCATGTAGCTGCATATCAATTTTAAAGTACATCTGTTAAAAATTGTGCGAGAAAAGTTACCAACCAGTTTTGAAAAATGTTTTGAGAAAAACGCCTTGAAAGTTGAACAACATAGACGTTTCTGATGTACTGCGCATTGTAGGGCTTTGTGCGGATTCAAAATTGAAGCTTTTAAAAGTCTTTTCTTTCTCTAATGTTTATTTTTTCTTATTTTTAAGACCCTATGGCACCTTTCTAGTTAAAAATAAATTGTTCCCTTTTTAAAGGTTCACAGTGGTCCAACCCCTTAATTACATGGCCGAAAAACTATAATAAACATTGTCATACATTATTTATTAATCTATTTGTTCTTATTATTTATTGTCTTACAGAATCAGGAACATTGAAATACATTCTTTGTTCATTTAAACAGAAAAAAGTATACCATCATTGATTCTATTGATTTACTAAAACCCAACGCAACTTACCTATTGGTATTACCGTTAAAATTTCATACCCTTTAGTATTCTCTGACACCTTCATTTGCGTTCGAACCCGTTTTTCTTAGAAGTACTCGTATTTACCTGTCTCTTACTAACCAGAGTTAAGGAAAACTACGATAAACCCTGAACTGAGTACAGCAGATTTATCGACTGTCGAGTCTTGGATGTATAAACTCAAAGTATCGAATATTAAAACATACAGCCAAGTCCTCGACGTCAAATCTCCCGCTTAGATTGACGTGACGGGAAAAATCCCAGGCTAACAGGCGCGAACCAGGAATCCCTCATCTGCCGCGACCGCAGAGCCTAGGCTTTAACCAACTGAGCTAGTCTATCGGTTTATTGATTCCAATTATATATAAGGAAAAACATTTTAGTTCACTTATTTAGTTATTTGAAATAATAAAACCCAACAGTATAAACAAATTACAGGACTAAAAAAATATACAATATATAAATGCTGACAGCAAACAGTCAATAATAGTTTTCGAGAAATATCAGATTAGAAAGCTTGTCTTATAAATTTGTGTGTTACAGAAGTAAATTCATTTAAAGACATACTATATAAGTATAAATCAGTGTATAAGGGAGAGTGATCATTTAGTGCTGACGTGGTATATCAAATAGTATAATTATAAGCATTGAAAACAATTTTTAAATTTCTAATGTTTTTGACTTATTTTTTCTGACCGTTCTTTTTAATCTAGTAACGGAAAGGCGCAGTTAAAGTTAATCCTGGCAACACCATTTTACAAATTTTATAAGCAGTCGAAATATTTGGGGAATTGAGGATTCAAACCTGTGTTCGACGCTTGCAATCTGAGAGACCCTTATATTAGGGTCACATGACATGAGAGCATCAAACGTAGAACGTCAAAAGTGTAAGAGAAATCGGATATATTTCATATTTTTAATTGTTTCATTTTAGTTATTGGATTCTTATCTAATTTTGTAGAATCAAAAATATTTTTTATTGGTTATTTTAGGTGTAATGAAGACTTAAACATCATTAGTTTGCACTACAAGTTAAACCTTTTTATCGTATTTTCACTTCGAACATATGAAACATAACCTACAACTCTTTGCTGTTAAAATAACTTTCTTCGGTTCGCTAAGTGAACACATTTATTATTATTATCATTATTATTAAGAAGAGGGGAATAGTTGAGTACAACCAACAGCGCTTGGGTAATCCCTTTACCGACCCCAAAAACGAGCCATCTAATCCAGAACCCAGAGCCTCCTTAACAAGGAGAGAACCCGAGCCGGAGTCATAGCAGCGATATCTGCCTCCTCTAGGAATGGTTTTCCTGTGAGGTGAAGTCGTTCGCTAGTTAGCGAAGGGTAATGGCAGAGAATATGAGTAGAGGTTTCATCCTCCTTCCCACACTTCCGAAACTCGGGGTCATTAACGATGCCCAGTTTGTGTCGGTGATAGCGAAGACCCTCATCGCCAGTTAATATTTGCGTTAGGATCTTGGCATCTATCCTGCTGAGCATTGTTTGAATTCTATCGCCAACACTGCATTAAAGACATTTACAGGCGGGTCAGGGCCAAAAATACGGCTCCTGCTACCCGCTTTTGCTAGTCGATCCGCCATCTCGTTACCTTTAATCCCAAAGTGACCTGGGACCCATAGGAGCGAGACGCGGTTAGTCTCAGCTAGGTGATTTAGTGCACAATCACACTCCCATACTAGATGAGATGTAGTTGAGTAGTGATTCAAAGTCAGTAATGCCGCCTTGCTATCCAAGAGGAAAAATATATTTCTACCACGACAGAGCTGTGCGGTCTCACATGCCGCATAGAGCAGGGTCCATTTTGCCAATCCTCTTTTGTTGGTAGACTGATCTTATATTTCTTATCAAAGAGGTATTGCGGAGAAATTCTATCTCTTCTCATTTTGAAGATAGATTTTTCCACCAAACTAGTAGGAAGTGTCACGTAACCCTTTTCCCTGACATACTTCCGCCCAAATTCATCATTTATTCTCAGGACAGATTTAACCGCCTTTGCTTTGATGGTAAGGTGTAGTGGTCCCAGCCCTAGAAGTGCACCCCGGAGACATTATAGGTGTAGTACCCAACGCCCCCGTTATGCTCCTCAGGACCATTCCCATTACACTCTCAACTTGATCAATAGTCGACAACAATTCGACTCTGCTCCAGTACACCACAGATGCATAAGTTGACCTAGGGAGCAGAATCGCCTTATAGATCCACATTAGTGTATCCGGTTTTGAACCCCAGCTATGCCCGATGGCTCTTTTACATTGCCAGAGGGCTGTCATGGATATCTTGCACTTATCTTCTAAGCATTCATTCCAGGACAGTTTACTATCCAAGATGACTCCTAGAGATGTTGCCGTTCTTATCTTGATATTTTGTGTTTTTTGTATCAAATGTTAAGTGTAAAAACCGTTTTCCTTAGAAGTAGAAGGCCCCTTAGAAGCCTTATATTTATATGAGAGTGAGAGAGATAGCACTATAGTTGACTGTAGTGTTATCTCTTTCTCTCTCATATATAACCTCCCCCCAAAAACTTTGTCTAGACACTCGCCTAGTCGCCTGGGTATAAATAACGGTTTAACCCTTTGAGCTAAATAACTGAAGAAACAGTTTAATTGATAAACAAAAAACCTATTGAAAAAACTTTTTAAGGTAGTTCTCTTGGTTTAGTGGTTCTCAACTCAAATTTGATCATTTTTTACTTGTTTTTTTATGTTTAATAAATAGCGCCAACTTCAAGGTATAGAGTCTCTCTCTTTTCTATTTATTTAAAAAAATGATTAAAACGTCAAAATGTGGATTTCAAAGTACTATTTTTCGAAATTTCGTACCGCAAGCCACATTTTTCAAAAAAGAATCTTATTCCTTATACTTTAAAATATTAGTTAGTAGTTTTTATTTTTGAACCTAAAGAAAATTCATTGCGTGGTTAGTAAAATTGTATTTTTCAACAATGCGTTTTACATTCTTCCATGTTAAAACATTCAACTTCATTCTCAAATATCTTAATAAGTAGAACCGCTTTCTACCTTTAACAAAATATCATTGTATTCCTTGAATGTTCTTTTATATGATACTTCAATTAAAAAAATATTCAAAGAAAAAATTTTTCCGAGAGAACTACCTTAATTTGAATAGCCTGTTTCCCTAGTAAAAGACAATCAGTCAAAATACATTTTAGTCTAAATAACCGGTTTAAACACGTTGGAAGGAGAAAGTTGACAGTGTTCAAAGTTTTAGTAATCGTCGCGCTACGCGCTCCGTATTTGGAATGCGCGTCGTGCACTGTTAAAAATTTGGGGAGTTAACTGTAGCTGGAGTTGGAAGTTGAGATTTTAGAGTTAAAAATCGAGTCCCCAAGGTGAGTGAGTCTCATATGCTCCATGTTTAAGGAGAGTGGGGACTGAAGGATTAAGCGTTAACTCGCTTTACTTCAACTCTTCAAGGCGTGCGACTTTTATAGAGACCCGTAAAGAGTTAAATTTCAACTCCTTTTTTTAACAATGTGCTTCGCACTCCGATCATAAGCAATTTTTAACCCTATTTAAAAACGTTATGTAAGATCTGATGTAGGATCTAAGATAAGATCTTACCTACTAACATATGTTAGTTCTGATGTGATTTCTTAGGTAAGAAATAACGTAAGATCTTACGTGTGTATTTGGCAAAAGATCTAACGTAAGTTCTTATGTAATTTCTTATGTATGTTCTTACGTAAGATCTTATGTTCAGTTAAGAACAAAAAAATTTAATTTTCATATTTTTAATTTTAAAAAACGTTATCTTCATAAATTAAATTGATTTTACTGATTCTATTTTTAAATTTAATTTTTAGACATTTTTCAAAATGTATAAAAAAATATTTTTTCAAAATGTCTAAATAAAATAATTTCAAAAACTTCTCAATATCAATCCATATAAAAAAATTCCCGAGAAATTCCACGTGCAATTCCACGTGAAAACCACGTGGATTTCCTCGTGAATTGAAGATAAAAAATTTTCTATCGATCAAAAAAGTAGATAGGTTTTCGACTTTCAAAATATTTTCTTCTAGATCTTCTCGATCTATCAAATATCTACGTGGATTTTCGACTTTAAAAAAAATTTCTTCTCTATCAAAAATCCACGTGGATTTTAAAATTTTAAAAATTTTTCTTCTCGAACTTCTCGACTTTAAAAAAATTGCAATCCCAATCAAAAATCCACGTGGATTTCGAATTTAAAAAAATTTTCCTCTCGATCAAAAATCCACGTGGATTTTCGGCCGTATTTCACAATATATGTGATTATTCCTAAATTCCTATATTACATTAACATTCCAAACAGTAACGAATGTTTTAGCAATATAGGAAAGGTTGAGACAAGGTTTAAAACCCTGGCCACATCCTTGTCACATTGAATTTTGCATAAACTATTAGCCGCTATGTACAGATTCTTGAGATAAAGAACACAAAATAATCAAAAAATAACAATACATGTTAATGATGTATGATAAAAAACCAAATTAAGATCTGTTTTCTAGAAATATACGATTTAGGCGAAATAAAATAACATTAATCTTTAAATAAAAACGGTTTATTTAATTTTACATTAACTATTATTTAGCCAGTATTAGTAAAATCTTAAGTAAAGACAGAAAATAATGAAAAATTATTAAATATTTTAATGATGTATGACCAAAACCAAGAAACCAAAAAATGGTTTATTTTGTATTTTTATTGAAGAATCCCCTCACAGTGGCTAAATAATAGTTTATTCAAAAGTGAATCAACCGTTTTTTTTTTTTTTTTTAATGAAAAGCTTGCTGTTATTTCGCCCAAAATTTAATACTTTTAAAGCACAATTACAATTAGTTTTTTGTTTTTAGTCATACATCATTAAAATATTTACTATTTTTTCATTATTTTCTGTTTTTATCTAAGAATCCATTCATAGTGGCTAAATAATAATTTATTAAAAAGTCAATAAATATTCTTTGTAATTACAAAAAATATTAATGATTTACTTCCAAAAGCAACAAAACCCAAAGAACATCCGACTTATAAAATTGTACAAATTCGATCGAAACAAAATAACATCAACCTGAAAATAAAAAAAGGTTTTTTGTATTTCACAAACATTTATTATTTAGCAATTGTGAGGGGATTCTTCAATAAAAACACATAATGAACGGTTATTTAAAGAACGGTTGATCTTATTTTGTTTCAAACAAAATTGTATAATAATTTTATAGGACAGATGTTCTTTTGGTTTTTTGTTTTAGGACATACATCATTAAGGAATTTATTATTTTTTCAATATTCCCTGTTTTTATTTAAGCATCTACCCATTGTGGCTATTTAATAGACAGTGTAAAAGTTATTAAAACATTTTTATATAAAGATTGATGTTATTTTGTTTGGAGCAAAAGTAGCTAAAAAATAGTATATTTAAAAGTCAGAAAACCATATTTTATATAAAGGTTAATGTAATTAATGAAAAAATACCAAAATTATTAATAATTTATTACCAAAACAAACAAAAAATCCAAAAGAACATCTATCATATAAAATTACGTAATTTTGGTCGAAACAAAATGACATCGACCTTTATATGAAAGAAGGTTAATAAAATTATTATTTTGACACTATAAGTGGATTCTTGAAAAAATAAAAACTGAAAATTATGAAAAAATAAAGAAACATTTTACTGATCTATTACTTGAAACAAAAAAAGCAAAGGAACATATGTCCTTTAGAATTATACAATTTTTAGAGAACTTTTACCCAAAGCAAACATTTTACTGCTTCTACGAAACTTTCCTGAATATTATGTTCAGTATTAACGTCAATCTTTATATAAAAAACGGTTTAATGACTTTACCATTAACTATTATTTAGATGAATGTATTCTTAAAAAAAAAACACACAAACAACCGTTTCTTATCTAAAACTTGAAATTATATTGTCTCGAACATAATTTCATATTTATAAAGGCCAGATGTTCTTTTTGGTTTTTTGTTTTTGTCATACATCATTAAGATATTTGTCATTTTTTAATTAATTTTGGATTTTATTTGAGAATCCATTCATTAAGGCTAAATACTAGATTATGTATGTCAATGAACCGTTTTTTGAATAAGGATTAATGTTATTTTGTTTCGAACAAAATTGCATAATTTTATAGGACAGATGTTCTTTTGTTTTTTTGTTTGGTCATTCATCATTAAGATATTTATTATTTTTTCAATATTCCCTGTTTTTATTTAAGAATCTACCCATTGTGGCTATTTAATAGACAGTGTAAAAGTTATTAAATCATTTTTATATAAAGATTGATGTTATTTTGTTTGGAGCAAATTGTATAATTCTGGATGACAAATGTTCCTTTGGTTTTTTCGTTTTAACTCATACATCATTTCAAGAATTCACTTATGGCGGTTAAATAACACACCCTTACGAAAGTTTATGACATAAAATGTATGTCATACGCGCTTGACGTAAATTATATGACGTTTTTTCGCGACGTCAAGTAAATCACGTCAGAAAAATTACGTCAAAAAAAAAAATGCCACAAATCGCTAAAATAAATGATTTTTTAAGAAATAAACGATTCTAAACAGCAAAATACAAAAAACAATGAACAGCTTGGGTTGTAAACTACACATAAAGGCTATGTGTAGCTTAAAATTAATAAAAGTTATATTTCAGTTAATAAATACAATTTTTAAATTTAATAAATTAAAAAAGAATTTTAAAAATACAAATTACTATAAAAGTGAACGAATTAAGATTAATTGTTGCTACAATTAACTGCGAGAACCTCACATAATGAGGATATTTTTTAAAAACAAATTTGGGGGGACAGGGAATCGAACCCGGGTTCGCCGCACGCAACTAACTAAAACCTAACGCCTAACCAACTGAGCTATCTCGATTAACTTCTATACAAACAACAAATCTTTTTCTTAAACTGCAAGTCCATATTATGTGTTTTGCTGGAAAATATGTAAAAAAGCAAAAATCTAAATTCCTAAATGACTTATTATGATAAAACTTATTGTTTTAAAGAAGCCAGACAATATACAAAGAAATAAATAGTTAATTTCTAAAAGAAAACATAAAGAACTGAATTCCGTCAACCCAAAGCAAAACAACAATATAAAATGAGTTCAAAATTATTGCAAATGATTAATGGATGCCTCCTCAATCAGATTGCACTTGCACAATCTTTAAAAATTGGCAAATTAATAATAAAAATAGCGAAAATAAGTAAGTTGTTTAAGCCAACTAATCTGCACAGATTGACCACCAATCAGAGGAGGTCACGTGCTTTTCCGCACGAAAATCAAATCACTCTTGTTGACTTAAAGAATATATCAGTACAAAAATCAAAAGTTTAAACAAAAATAATTGATTAATCAATTCTGATCATTATTGAAAGCATAATTATTTCATTTCTTAAGAACAAAATGTTACAATTAATAAAATTAAATTTAAAAGGAAACTAATTAAATCCAAATAAAAATAAAATATTTATCTACCACAAAAATAACAATTAAAAAAATAAAACTTTAATTACACAAAAAAAAAAAATTGAGATATTAAGATAACAAAAATTAAAATGTACGACAGGTAGTAGCAGAAAGGGGCACAACAATCAATTTGCACAAAAAAATCTAATCAAAATCTAAAATGGTTGATCATACTCAAAAATATACAATTTAATTATTTGAATTAATAAAAAAAATGATCAACCCATAAAAACCACCCTAAAGGATGATATTCTGACAAAATTATTAAAAAAATAAAAATTCGTTCAAAAAAAAATCTAATCAGAATCTGAAAGAGTAAAACATACTCAGAAATATACACCCTAACTTTGTAAATTAATAACAAAAAATATCAACACCTGAAAACCACCCCTAATAAAAACATTCGGATAAAATTAAAAAGGAAAATATCAATTTACGCAAAAAAATTGTAAAAAAAATTTGAAATGCTAAAACATTACCTATATCTGAAACAATAATTTTGTCCGTTTATTATACATATGGGAACATTCCTTCATAATTATGCTTTGCCAGAAATTATTGGCAAAATACACTAAAAAAATTTCAGTCAAATATCAATAATTTTCCACATTTCTAGATCTAATTTCAAACTTTTTCATCTCTAAACAAACAAAATTAAACATAAATTGAGCTACTGCGCATTGATTTCAACTTGTGAAAAAATGAAAATTCAATGCATTTTTGCCTTGCCAGAAATATTTGCCAAAATACTCTAAAAAATTTTCAGCCAAATATCATTTATTTTCCGTACTTCTAGATCTAATTTCTAACTTTTTCATATATTAACGAACAAAGTTGAACAAAAATTAACCCAATGCGCGTTACAGTCAAATTGTCAAAAAATGAAAATTTAGTCAATTTTCGCCTCACTAGAAAATTTTAGCAAAATACACTAAAAAATTTTCAGTCAAATATCAGTTATTTTCCGTGTTTCTAGATCAAATTTCAAACTTTTTTATATATTAACGAACAAAATTGTACAAAAATTAGGCGACTGCGCGTTACATTCAAATTTTAAAAAAATGAATATTTAGTGAATTTTTACCTTGCCAGAAAAATTTGGCAACATACAGTAAAAAATTTTCAGCCAAATATAAATTATTTTCCGTGTTTCTAGATCTAATTTCAAACTTTTTCATATATTACCAAACAAAATTGTAAAAAATTAATCGACTGCGCATTAGTTTAAACTTGACAAAAAATGAAAATTCAATCAATTTTCGCCTCACCAGAAAATTTTCAGTCAAATATCAGTTATTTTCCGTGTTTCTAGAACAAATTTCAAACTTTTTTATATATTAACGAACAAAATTGTACAAAAATAAGGCGACTGCGCGTTACATTCAAATTGTATAAAACATGAATATTTAGTCAATTTTTGCCTTGCCAGAAAAATTTGGCAAAATACACTAAAAAATTTTCAGCCAAATATCAATTATTTTCTGTGTTTCTAGATCTAATTTCAAACTTTTTCATATATTACCAAACAAAATTGTACAAAAATTAATCGACTGCGCATTCGTTTAAACTTGACAAAAAATTAAAATTCCATCAATTTTCGCCTCGTCAGAAAAAATTTGCAAAAAACACTAAAAAATTTTTAGCCAAATATCAATTATTTTCCGTGTTTCTAAATCTAATTTCAAACTTTTTCATATATTAACGAACAAAATTGTACAAAAATTAACCCAGTGCGCATTAGTTTCAACTTGTCAAAAAATGAAAATTCAATCAATTTTCGCCTCACCAGAAAATTTTAGCAAAATACACTAAAAAATTTTCAGTCAAATATCAGTTATTTTCCGTGTTTTTAGATCAAATTTCAAACTTTTTTATATATTAACGAACAAAATTGTACAAAAATTAAGCGACTGCGCGTTACATTCAAATTGTCAAAAAATGAATATTTAGTCAATTTTTACCTTGCCAGAAAAATTTGGCAAAATACAGTAAAAAATTTTCAGCCAAATATGAATTATTTTCCGTGTTTCTAGATCTAATTTCAAACTTTTTCATATATTACCAAACAAAATTGTACAAAAATTAATCGACTGCGCATTAGTTTAAACTTGACAAAAAATTAAAATTCCATCAATTTTCGCCTCGCCAGAAAAAATTTGCAAAAAACACTAAAAAATTTTTAGCCAAATATTAATTATTTTCCGTGTTTCTAAATCTAATTTCAAACTTTTTCATATATTAACGAACAAAATTGTACAAAAATTAACCCAGTGCGCATTAGTTTCAACTTGTCAAAAAATGAAAATTCAATCAATTTTCGCCTCACCAGAAAATTTTAGCAAAATACACTAAAAAATTTTCAGTCAAATATCAGTTATTTTCCGTGTTTTTAGATCAAATTTCAAACTTTTTTATATATTAACGAACAAAATTGTACAAAAATTAAGCGACTGCACGTTACATTCAAATTGTCAAAAAATGAATATTTAGTCAATTTTTACCTTGCCAGAAAAATTTGGCAAAATACAGTAAAAAATTTTCAGCCAAATATGAATTATTTTCCGTGTTTCTAGATCTAATTTCAAACTTTTTCATATATTACCAAACAAAATTGTACAAAAATTAATCGACTGCGCATTAGTTTAAACTTGACAAAAAATTAAAATTCCATCAATTTTCGCCTCGCCAGAAAACATTTGCAAAAAACACTAAAAAAATTTTAGCCAAATATCAATTATTTTCCGTGTTTCTAGATCTAATTTAAAACTTTTTCATATATTAACGAACAAAATTATACAAAAATTAACCCAGTGCGCATTAGTTTTAACTTGTCAAAAAATGAAAATTCAATCAATTTTCGCCTCACCAGAAAATTTTAGCAAAATACACTAAAAAATTTTCAGTCAAATATCAGTTATTTTCCGTGTTTCTAGATCAAATTGCAAACTGTTTTATATACTAACAAACAAAATGGTACAAAAATTAACCCAGTGTGCATTAGTTTCAACTTGTCAAAAAATTAAAATTCCATCAATTTTCGCCTTGCCAGAAAAATTTGGCAAAATACAGTAAAAAATTTTCAGCCAAATATCAATTATTTTCCGTGTTTCTAGATCTAATTTCAAACTTTTTCATATATTAACGAACAAAATTGTACAAAAATTAAGCGACTGCGCGTTAGTTTAAACTTGACAAAAAATTAAAATTCCATCAATTTTCGCCTTGCCAGAAAAATTTGCAAAAAACACTAAAAAATTTTTAGCCAAATATCAATTATTTTCCGTGTTTCTAGATTTAATTTCAAACTTTTTCATATATTAACAAACAAAATTGTACAAAAATTAACCCAGTGCGCATTAGTTTCAACTTGTCAAAAAATGAAAATTCAATCAATTTTCGCCTCACCAGAAAATTTTAGCAAAATACACTAAAAAATTTTCAGTCAAATATCAGTTATTTTCCGTGTTTCTAGAACAAATTTCAAACTTTTTTATATATTAACGAACAAAATTGTACAAAAATTAAGCGACTGCGCGTTACATTCAAATTGTATAAAACATGAATATTTAGTCAATTTTTGCCTTGCCAGAAAAATTTGGCAAAATACACTAAAAAATTTTCAGCTAAATATCAATCATTTTCCGTGTTTCTAGATCTTATTTCAAACTTTTTCATATATTAACGAACAAAATTGTACAAAAATTAAGCGACTGCGCGTTACATTCAAATTGTCAAAAAATGAATATTTAGTCAATTTTTAACTTGCAAGAAAAATTTGGCAAAATACAGTAAAAAATTTTAAGCCATATATCAATTATTTTCCGTGTTTCTAGATCTAATTTCAAACTTTTTCATATATTAACAAACAAAATTGTACAAAAATTAACCCAGGGCGCATTAGTTTCAACTTGTCAAAAAATGAAAATTCAATCAATTTTCGCCTCACCAGAAAATTTTAGCAAAATACACTTAAAAAATTTTCAGTCAAATATCAGTTATTTTCCGTGTTTCTAGATCAAATTTCAAACTTTTTTATATATTAACGAACAAAATAGTACAAAAATTAAGCGACTGCGCGTTACATTCAAATTGTCAAAAAATGAATATTTAGTCAATTTTTAACTTGCAAGAAAAATTTGGCAAAATACAGTAAAAAATTTTAAGCCATATATCAATTATTTTCCGTGTTTCTAGATCTAATTTCAAACTTTTTCATATATTACCAAACAAAATTGTACAAAAATTAATCGACTGCGCATTAGTTTAAACTTGACAAAAAATTAAAATTCCATCAATTTTCGCCTCGCCAGAAAAAATTTGCAAAAAACACTAAAAAAATTTTAGCCAAATATCAATTATTTTCCGTGTTTCTAGATCTAATTTAAAACTTTTTCATATATTAACGAACAAAATTGTACAAAAATTAACCCAGTGCGCATTAGTTTTAACTTGTCAAAAAATGAAAATTCAATCAATTTTCGCCTCACCAGAAAATTTTAGCAAAATACACTAAAAAATTTCCAGTCAAATATCAGTTATTTTCCGTGTTTCTAGATCAAATTGCAAACTGTTTATATATTAACAAACAAAATGGTACAAAAATTAACCCAGTGTGCATTAGTTTCAACTTGTCAAAAAATTAAAATTCCATCAATTTTCGCCTTGCCAGAAAAATTTGGCAAAATACACTAAAAAATTTTCAGCCAAATATCAATTATTTTCCGTGTTTCTAGATCAAATTTCAAACTTTTTTAGTGTTTTTTGCAAATTTTTTCTGGCGAGGCGAAAATTGATGGAATTTTAATTTTTTGTCAAGTTTAAACTAATGCGCAGTCGATTAATTATTGTACAATTTTGTTTGGTAATATATGAAAAAGTTTGAAATTAAATCTAGAAACACGGAAAATAATTCATATTTGGCTGAAAATTTTTTACTGTATTTTGCCAAATTTTTCTGGCAAGGTAAAAATTGACTAAATATTCATTTTTTTAAAATTTGAATGTAACGCGCAGTCGCCTAATTTTTGTACAATTTTGTTCGTTAATATATAAAAAAGTTTGAAATTTGATCTAGAAACACGGAAAATAACTGATATTTGACTGAAAATTTTTTAGTGTATTTTGCTAAAATTTTCTGGTGAGGCGAAATTGACTAAATTTTCATTTTTTGACAATTTGAATGTAACGCGTAGTCGCTTAATTTTTGTACCATTTTGTTCGTTAATATATGAAAAAGTTTGAAATTAGATCCAGAAACACGGAAAATACTTGATATTTGGCTGAAAATTTTTTAGTGTATTTTGCCAAATTTTTCTGGCAAGGCGAAAATTGATGGAATTTTAATTTTTTGACAAGTTGAAACTAATGCAGACTGGGTTAATTTTTGTACCATTTTGTTTGTTAATATATAAAACAGTTTGCAATTTGATCTAGAAACACGGAAAATAACTGATATTTGACTGAAAATTTTTTAGTGTATTTTGCTAAAATTTTCTGGTGAGGCGAAAATTGATTGAATTTTCATTTTTTGACAAGTTGAAACTAATGCGCACTGGGTTAATTTTTGTACAATTTTGTTCGTTAATATATGAAAAAGTTTTAAATTAGATCTAGAAACACGGAAAATAATTGATATTTGGCTAAAAATTTTTTAGTGTTTTTTGCAAATTTTTTCTGGCGAGGCGAAAATTGATGGAATTTTAATTTTTTGTCAAGTTTAAACTAAAGAATCTAGCCATTGTGGCTATGTTAATAAACCGTTTTTATATTAAGATTGGCGTTATGATGTTAATAACTTATAAATAAAAACGAAAATCAAAAGGATCATCTGTCCTCCAGAATTATACAAATTTGCTCTAAACAAAATAATATTAATCTTGATATAAAAACAGTTTAATAAAATTGCCACAATGGGTAGATTCGTAAATAAAAACACGAAATATTGAAAAAATAATAAATATCTTAATGATGAATGACCAAACAAAAAAACAAAAGAACATCTGTCCTATAAAATTCTACAATTTTGTTCGAAACAAAATAACATCAATCTTTGTTCAAAAACCGGTTCGTTGACTTATACATAATATAGTATTTAGGCTTGATGAATAATTTTTCAAATTAAATCCAAAATTAATGAAAAAATGACAAATATCTTGATGATGTATGACAAAAGCAAAAAACAAAAAGATTCATAGTGGCTAAATAATAGTTAATGGAAAAGTCAATAAACTGTCTTTTAAATAAAGATTGACGTTAATACTGAACACTGAAAAAAATGGATGTTTAGAATTAGATGTTTAAAACAAGATAGTAACGCTTAACCTCTAAATATTAAAGGTTAACATCTAAGATATTAAATTTTAACATCTAGATATTAAAGTTTAATATTTAGATGTTAACCCTGAACATCTAGATAGCTGTCCCTATGTTAAGTGATAAATATGTTAAGCGTTTACATCCAGATGTTAAGGGTAAACATCCATTTTTCTCAGTGAACCTAATATTTAGGAAAATTTCGTAGAAGCAGTAAAATGTTCGCTTTGGGGAAAAGTTCTCCAAAAATTGTATAATTCTAGAGGACATATGTTCCTTTTCTTTTTTTGTTTCAAGTAATAGATCAGTAAAATGATTCTATATTTTTTCATGATTTTCTGTTTTTATTTTTTCAAGAATCAACTTATAGTGTCAAAATAATAGTTTTCTGTAAAAGACAATTAACCTTTTTTCATATAAAGGTCGATGTCATTTTGTTTCGACCGAAATTACGTAATTTTATGGGATAAATGTTCTTTTGGTCTTGTTTTGAGAACAGACTGAAATCCAAGCTTTTCACATAAGCTTTCAAGTCAGCTTTAATGACAAGAAATATTGTTGACACACTAACTATTTAATCACTAAATTATTTTGAAGGAATCACAAATGGATACGATAATGCGGCAAATGATAAAATAAACACACACAAATTCCCTTTTTAGCTTAAGTTTATTAAAACACGTCAGCTTTCATCCACATAAACACAATTCACATAATTCTTAACTAATTATTGATAACAGAATAACAGTTTCATAGTTTTCCATTCAACAGGTACAATTGAGACACAGAAATAAAATGGTTCAACCAAAATTCAGTGCAACGTATGTGTGTGATTCTTGAAAGGAACCTTGCAAGCGCGGGTCAACTCAAAAGGGCTTGCAAGGAAGCAATTCAATCAATCTAAGTGTTTTGACAGACTTGTATATCACTCTGGAAGGTTCGTGAGACAAACTTGCGAGCGCGTGTCACTCTCAGAAGGGCTCGCAAGAATGCGTTTTGAACTCTGTCTCACGAACGCGGTTTAACTCGTCCAGAGTGAACTCGGATGCAAACTAACACAGAAAAAAACTCAATTCACAAAATGTATCGTAAACACTGGTAACAATTACTTTAGGCTCACGGTTAACTCTACTTAATAATGGTGCGGCTTAAGAGCGCTTTGAATTTAGATTACAAGTGATTCTCGATTGACTTGTCAAGACGAAAGACATTTCAAGACTGAAGAACAAGGACCATGCCCTTCCACAAAGGGGATACCAAGGTCGGCAAAAAGGGGGAAAGTGAAAAGTTAGGAAAATTAAAAGATGCAGTTTTTTTTACTTGGGAAAGGCTCTCTGACTAGTTTTGCCAGATGTGGGATTTGAAGTGGAGCGCAGGCAAAGTCATAAACAGGGTAGACTCGACTCTTATTTTCACAAAAATTCAATCTCACGAAAAATACAAAATATTCAAGTTTACGGAGTTTAGAATCCGAATGTTTGATTTCTCAATTTAACAAACTATAATTACTCATGTTTGAACATTTCCGCCCGCCTTTCGTTAATCTAATTGACGAAAATTTTAAAGACATTCAACCTCGACAGGTAGCAAGCAAATTTTGGTGATTGGCCGCTTAAAAGTGGTAGTTTGAGTTTTTACCGTGACGACTCTGGTAAGACCGTCCTTGCCTGGATGAACTGTTAGAATGCGACCAAGTGGCCACTTGGATGGAGGGTACTGCTCGTCAGTGATGAGGACCAAACAACCAGGCTTGATTGAATCATTGGGTTGATTCCATTTGCCTGAAGTTTGGTATCGTTGCAGAAACTCCCTGGACCACCTTGTCCAGAAGCTGTCCAACATCTGTCGAAGTAGTTGCCATCGTGAGAGCCTTGCTGTCTTTAGGCTCTCAAGGCTTGGCTCAGGAATGACAGTTAGTGGTCCGCCGATGAGGAAATGCCCTGGTGTGAGCGCATTAAGATCCTCTGGGTCTTCGGTGAGTGGAGACAGAGGCCGAGAATTCAAAACAGCTTCAACCTGTAACAAAAAAGTGTTCATCTCCTCGTAGGTGAGAAGATGATCCCCGACGACTCGCCGAAGGTGATGCTTGACCGAGCGCACTCCAGCTTCCCATTGCCCGCCAAAATGAGGAGCGGCAGGAGGATTGAACACCCATTGCGTTCCATCCTTGGCAAGAAGCGATGACAGAACTCCCAGCTGTTTGGATGATGATGAAAAGAGAGAGCGCAGTTCCTTGTCTGCGCCAGTTAGAGTGGTTCCGCAATCACTGTTCAAGGTTGCACAAATTCCTCGCCTTGCAGTAAACCGCTTGTAGGCTGCGATGAATGACTCAGAGCTGTAATCAGTTACGAGTTCTAGGTGAATAGCAGCAGTGGCTTGGCAGATGAACAAAGCAATGTATGCTTTATATGTGCGAGCTGCTCTTCCTTTCCATGTTTTTAAAAGCAGTGGTCCGGCATAGTCTATACCAGAATGAAGGAATGGACGAGAAGGTGTGACACGTTGAGCTGGTAATTGGCCCATGAGTTGAACTCCTCGTTGTTTTCGATGACGAGTGCATTTAACACATTTCCAGATGAAAGAACTGATTGGAACCCGTCCGCCCAATATCCAGAATTCATTTCTGATGAATGACAATGTTAGTTCAGTGCCTCCATGCAGGGTCCGCTGGTGAGCGTCAAAAATAATTAGTTGCGTAAGTGGCGAATCTCGTGGTAGAATCTTTGGATGCTTTGAATTGAATGGCAGGAATGAGGCATTCAATCTTCCTCCGACTCTCATGAGATTCTCATTGTCAAGAAATGGTGTCAACCGAGCGATTGGGTGACTTGATGGTAATGCTTCACCTTTCAAAAGCGAAGCTCGTTCTTTCTTGAAGATTTGTTGTTGAGTAGTTCGAATCCAAAAATTTTTTGCTTCGTCAAGCTCTTGTTGAGTAAGAGGTGTTTTCATCAAACTATCAGCCGCTTTCTTGAGAATGAGAAAAAATCGCTTGCATAAGGCGGTGATCCTGAGGAGTCTGTTAAGGCTCGAGTACTTCGTGAGAAGATCAAATGATGAATTTTCGGTAGAATTGTCACCTCTTGGGATGGCGAGATTTGTTGCGACTTGACGTTCTTCCAGATTGTCTGTGACTTCTGGAATTGAAATCATTTTCGGCCATGATTCAGGAGATTGTTGCAACCAATCTGGGCCCGTCCACCAACTTAAGCTGTTAGCTAGCTGACTTGGAGTGAACCCGCGAGTAGCGAAGTCGGCGGGATTTTCTTTACCGGGTATGAAATGCCACTTAGCCGATGGAAGAGTGTCATGGATGAAGCAGACTCGGTTGTGAATGAAATCCTTCCATCGAGATGGATGGTTGCTTATCCACGTGTAGGTGATTGCTGAATCCGTCCACAAATGTGTCACAACTTTTTCCAACTTCAAAACTTGCTGAATATGATGTACCAACTTCGATCCGAGGACAGCCGCAGATAATTCTAGGCGAGGAATAGTCAATCGCTTAATCGGAGCAACTTTCGTCTTTGCACAGATAAGGGATGTTCGCACCTGAGTATCTTCATCAACAGTCCGAATATAAACGGCGGCAGCCATAGCATATTGGGATGCATCACAGAAGACGTGTAATTCTGAAGATGAGGATGAAGTGATCCCTAGCCAGCGTGGAAAAGCTAAAGTTTTGATGTCTTGCAGTTGCTCAATGAATAAATTCCATTTTTCCGTAAGATGGGAGGGTAACTCCTCATCCCAATCCAGCTTAAGTGACCAGAGATCTTGAATAAAGAGTTTACCAGTAATCACGACAGGAGATAGTAATCCTTGGGGGTCATAGATTTTGGCGATTGCTGACAACGTTGCTCTTTTTGTCACTTTAGATTTGAGTGGCATTGTTGAACTAAAATGAAACGTGTCTGTTGAAGGATTCCAACTCATGCCTAGAGTGTGAACCAATGTTGCGGAAGCTTGATGGAAAGACCTTGGCCTAGAAAGCAATTGCTTCTCAACTGGTAAATCTCGCAAAATACTAGGCTCATTGCTTGTCCACTTTTGGAGGGGGAATCCGCCCGCCATGCACAAGTCATGAACTTGACGAACGACTTCCTGAGCTTCAGGAATTGAATGAGCTCCTCCAAATGTATCATCAACATACCTGCCGTTGATTAATGTCGGAATTGCTAAAGGGAATCTTGAGCCTTCATCTTCTATGAGCTGTTGAACTGCGCGAAGAGCAAGAAATGGAGCACAGGCAAGACCGTAGGTAACAGTAGTCAGCTGGTAGTCGATGATCTTACTCGGAGTCTCACTCCAAACAATGCGTTGTAACTTCTGATCATCGGGATGTACTTTTATTTGTCGATACATTTTCTCAATATCGCTAGTGAAGACATATCGAAATTGACGGAACCATAGAAGGACGTCAATGATGTCACGTTGTAATTTGGCACCAGAGTGCACAATCTCGTTGAGAGAGATACCAGTTGACGTTCGGTTGGATCCGTTGAATACAACGCGTAGTTTGGTGGTGGTACTGCTTTCACGCAAGACTCCATGATGCGGAAGATAGTAAACATCGTGAAGTAAGTCATCGCTAGTTGTTGATACGGGTTTCATGTGATTTAGCTTCTCATATTCCTGAAGGAAATCACAGTAGGCCGATTTGAAGTTAGGATCATTGTTCATTCGAGTCATCAATCTGGACAGCATCCGTATGGCAGCAGTTCTTGAGTTTCCCAGAAGTGATGATGGTTTCTTGAGGGGAATCCGTACTATGTATTGACCATCTGAATTTCGAGTGTGAGTGGATTTGAAGTGATCTTCACACTCCTGCTCTTCCTGTGAAATGGAAGATTTGGTAGTAATAGGAATTTCATCTAGTTTCCAAAAATTCTGGAGTAAATCATAAAGTTCCTCATCGATTGACACATGATGACTTTGATTCGCGTCCGTTGATGAAATCAAGTTTGATGGCCCGAATAAAATCCATCCAAAAATTGTAGCCTGAGCGGTTGGAGACTGAAGAGAGCCACGCCTGATACCCTCTTCTAAGATTAAACCATAATAATCAGCTCCGATGATTATGTCAATCTCTCCAGACGACGCAAATTCAGGATCTGCGAGTTGAATGTCCTGAAGATGTGTCCATTGTGTTGTATCCGTGGTTGTGGAAGAGAAGCGAGCGGTTAACTTGGGTAGTATGTATGCGACTATTTGGAAATCAACTGACTGATCGAAATATGGGTTCAATTTAACAGACACGAGGCCTCGAGTACGCCCAGCTCTGATTGCTCCAATTCCGGTCAATGGAACAGAGGTCGGTTGACGTACAAGTTTTAAACTTTGCACCAATCGTTCAGAGATGAAAGAGATTTGAGACCCAGGATCGACAAAGGCACGGACTTTGAGTCTTTCACCCTTATCTGAGGAAACAATCAATTGAATGGTAGCTAGAATTGTTCGTGAGGGTGATGAGATCTGATGGACTGTAGAACAATTTACTTGAGCAGCGACTTCCGATGTTGAATTTTCAGTAGTTCCTGATGCAGGCCTGTCTGATTTATCAGCATCGTCTGATCGATGAATTGTAGTGTGATGTTTCTTTCCACATTTCAAGCATCGTCTCGTGGAATGACACTCGGCAGCTCGATGTTGACCGAGGCAGTTATAGCATAACTTGTGTTTCCGTATGAGATCAATTCGATCCTTCGAATTCTTATTTTGATATTGAGGGCACTTGCCTGCGTAGTGTTCAGCATCGCAAATAGGGCAATTGCTTGTTGATGTTAGGCCGTCAGTTGTTAAATGAGCTTTGACAGGTTGTTGTTGAGTTGGCCTATCGTTTCTTGAATTTTCTACTGCCTTTAACGTCAAGAGTCTGTTCAGCAAGTGTTGTATAAATTGGCGCCACGTGGGAGGATCCTGAGAAGATCCAAGGTGCTGTTCCCAACTTTTGACTGATTCAGGATCTAACTTCCGAACGGCAGAGAAGACTAAAATATCTCCCCATGACTCGACAGGGCGGCCGAGAGTTTCGAGAGAACGATAAATTTGAGTGATTGTCGTATATAACTTTTCGAGTTCCACGGAAGACTCTTTAGTGATAGGCTTGATCGCGAATAAAGAGTGAAGAGCAGAGTTGACCAACAACCGTTTATTTTCATAAAACAAGACAAGGGAGTCCCATGCTTTCTGAAAGTTGTCACTCGTGAGTGTGGTATTTTTTAAGAGATGAGCAGCGGTACCGGTTAAGCTTTGTTTCAGGTAGTGAAGTTTCCACACAGGAGTAAGAGTTCCATTTGACAACACCATCGAGTCGAATAAATCCTTAAATTGTAGCCATTCACTAGGAGATCCATTGAAGGTCGGAAGGGTTAAATTTGGCAACCGTGGACCAAAATTGAAAGACGTTGGAAATGTTGAGGCTTGTGAGTTCGCTTGGATAGAAGGAGATCGCGAATCTTTGCGTAACCTGTCAAGCATAGTGTCCATTGCCTCCAAAGCTTCAAAATATCCTTCCTGTGTTGCGTTAAACAATTTATCCTTAAAATAAGGAACTCTTGAGATGTAGTTCTTGTCTCGAGAACTTAATTGACGCACAGCAATTGTTATCGCTTTGTTTGTTACCGAGAATTTGTTCCACTCATTCACAAGGGCACTGCGACGTGTTTCAATTCGATGAGACGATACGTTCGAAACTCCGACACTAATTAAGTTATTAAATGCATTTGCTATAAACTCCATTCGCGAGGATTGTTCCTCGATGTGATTTTGAATGTGACTCACCCTCATTTTGTTTTTTCACACTAAACTTAATTTAATGAGACAGAATCACTAAACACAAAATATCCGGCTCGAAGGACCAAAAATGTTTTGAGAACAGACTGAAATCCAAGCTTTTCACATAAGCTTTCAAGTCAGCTTTAATGACAAGAAATATTGTTGACACACTAACTATTTAATCACTAAATTATTTTGAAGGAATCACAAATGGATACGATAATGCGGCAAATGATAAAATAAACACACACAAATTCCCTTTTTAGCTTAAGTTTATTAAAACACGTCAGCTTTCATCCACATAAACACAATTCACATAATTCTTAACTAATTATTGATAACAGAATAACAGTTTCATAGTTTTCCATTCAACAGGTACAATTGAGACACAGAAATAAAATGGTTCAACCAAAATTCAGTGCAACGTATGTGTGTGATTCTTGAAAGGAACCTTGCAAGCGCGGGTCAACTCAAAAGGGCTTGCAAGGAAGCAATTCAATCAATCTAAGTGTTTTGACAGACTTGTATATCACTCTGGAAGGTTCGTGAGACAAACTTGCGAGCGCGTGTCACTCTCAGAAGGGCTCGCAAGAATGCGTTTTGAACTCTGTCTCACGAACGCGGTTTAACTCGTCCAGAGTGAACTCGGATGCAAACTAACACAGAAAAAAACTCAATTCACAAAATGTATCGTAAACACTGGTAACAATTACTTTAGGCTCACGGTTAACTCTACTTAATAATGGTGCGGCTTAAGAGCGCTTTGAATTTAGATTACAAGTGATTCTCGATTGACTTGTCAAGACGAAAGACATTTCAAGACTGAAGAACAAGGACCATGCCCTTCCACAAAGGGGATACCAAGGTCGGCAAAAAGGGGGAAAGTGAAAAGTTAGGAAAATTAAAAGATGCAGTTTTTTTTACTTGGGAAAGGCTCTCTGGCTAGTTTTGCCAGATGTGGGATTTGAAGTGGAGCGCAGGCAAAGTCATAAACAGGGTAGACTCGACTCTTATTTTCACAAAAATTCAATCTCACGAAAAATACAAAATATTCAAGTTTACGGAGTTTAGAATCCGAATGTTTGATTTCTCAATTTAACAAACTATAATTACTCATGTTTGAACAGGTCTTTTTTTTTTGGTTTTGGTAATTAATTATTAATAATTTTGGTATTTTTTCATCAATTACATTAACCTTTATAGAAAACATGGTTTTTGACTTGTTAACCCTATCAAAAAAATATTCAGGAATCATGACAAATCATTAGGAATCCTGATGATTTCTCATGACTCTGATGTTTTCTGAGTCTCTTAATACTTTTATGGCATGGTTCTGATGTTCTGTGAGAACTTTAGCAATTTCTCATTTTATTTTGTAGGCCTGGTATAAACCTTATTGTTCTCGCCTAACAATTGATCTTCGAATATTACCGGGCAGAGGGTAAGAAGGGGTGACGCTGGACTTTATATTTCTATATAATATACATTTTGGGTTCCTTAGTTTATTTTCTTAGATTGAGATAAGATACGGGATTTTTGAACAGTTTAAAATTATCTTTTATTATTTATTGTAATCCGCATATCCTCATAAAATAAAATATGAAAATAAAAGGTATAGTTTATTCTTAAAAATTATAGTCTTACTGTATAAAATTTTCTTAGTGTAATTTTTATGCGCTCCGATCAGAAAATTATCAGAGAATATAACATCCAATAATTTATTTATAAAAAATATTTATTATTATTTTTTAGATAGTTTTGTTGCAATATTATAGATTTCGCATCTTTTTATGTTTAAAAAAACCAAAAATAAACAGTCACATTAAAATTTATTTATAGCAATTATTTAAACAATTTATTGTACTTATACGTCGACTTATGATACAATTAAGTGAAAGCCTTGCAATTTTTTTTAAATTCCGCAACCTACTATACTTTGAAGGGTCAAAAGTTGATAAATAACAATAATAAATTGTTTAAATATAATTGTTATAAAACAATTCTAATGTTACTGTTTATTCTTGATTATTTAAAACAAAAAGTTGCGCTAGTAAGAAAAGGTTACAAGTTATTATTTATTCTTGGTTGTTTTAAACATAACAAGTTACAAGTACCTATCTAGCTTTAATCTTTAAAAGTTGATAAATAACAACAATAATTTGTTTAAACAAATTAGCAATTAGAAGGGATTAATTAGTAATTTTGAAAAATGTTGCAAAAGTTGTCAAAAAAATAATTAAAAATGCTTTTTAATGCTTTTTCCATAAATTTGCAATTTTAAGGGGTTTTTACGCCCCTGTATCAAATAGTTAATGATAAAAAATTTATAAACAGATTATTGGATGGTATTCTCTAAACTTTTTTGAAGAGAATCAGAGTTATCCGCTGATCAATACAATTTGTATTGACTTTGTAAACATGAGTCAGAGATAGTTTTACAATGTGAGATTTATTAAATTTTCTAGAATAAATTTAATATTGTAAGTGTGGAACGTGTACATTAATATTTTAAATGTAGTTTTAGAAAATTCCTTTCTTATCTTTATAAGGTTTCTATTGGGATAAAATTTCGAAAAGAAATACTGCTCTTTTACAACATTTAACTTTTAACTACTACGTCATCATGTCGTGTTAGCTCTCTCGGTTAAAAGCGTTGCGTCGAATGCGTTAGGGCGAGGGTTCGATTCCTCTAGAGCGTGTGGTTTTTCATTCGTAATATATTTAGTGTTATAGGTAGGTACCCCATAGTTGTTAAATAAATAAAAATGTATGTAAGTAAAATAATAATGTAAAAAGCTTAAAGAATGAAATTAGGCTTTTTTTGTTTCATAACAATAGAAATATTTGTTATTTATTTTTTCAAGCCAATATGTATCCAGAAATCAACAAAAAATAGTCAGAAATAATGAAAAGTATGTTAGAAATCAACACAATATTGTGGGAAATAATCACATTCAAACACAAAGCACACAGGAATCTTCAAAAATCATCAAGAATAAAGCGTCGATAATGATTTATTGCCGTGGTCTTAAGAAATGTCGGAGACCGTAATAAAACATCTGATGATTTTTGACGATTTCCTGAAGTTTCTTCTTGCTTTCTCATGCTTTTTGACAGTAAATGCAACAATTACTGTCAAGAATCAACAGAAATTATGATTTTTTTTCTGATGTTTTCTTACTATTTTTTTGATAGGGAACGTACTATTTTTTATAAAAATTTACTTTTCTTAATTCTTAATCAATTTTCTTAAAAAAAAACACACAAAATCATTAAAAAATAACAAAACGTGTTAATGATGTATGAATTAAAAGGAAAAAAACAAAGGAACATCTGTACCCCAGAATTATACAATTTTGTTCCAAACATAATAACATCCATCTTTATATAAAAATGGTATAATAACTTTTACACTGTCTATTAAATAGCCACAATGGGTAGATTCTTAAATAAAAACAGGGAATATTGAAAAAATAATAAATATCTTAAAGATGAACACTGCACGGAAAGAAATCTTGTGACATAATGTAATATTTTGACGTTTATTTTTATTATATTTAGTTACACTTTAGGAAAATTGAGGATGCTATGAATTATCGTTATCATTTTTAAGAATGTCTGAAATTAAAATAATATTGTTTCACATTTCAACGAAACAAAAATTAATATAAAGCTTCGAAAAGTTGAAATTTTATTATGAAAACATTAAATGTTAAATTGTAGTAAGAATTTTTCAAGTTTCGTAATATAATATTTGCTTTTTGGTAGTTCGAATTAGGTTTACTATTTAAATCATTTTATAAATTGGTATAGAAAATATTGAAATGAAATGTTAAAAGAGTATTTATATTCTTTATATTCAAGTAGAACGAAAATCGTAAACGGCTCATACATAAAATGAAAATAAAATACCAATTCTGGTGGAAGCTGTCGAAGCTAGCCGAAGGTGGTCGAGTAATCTGACGAACAGCAATGACGCAGCGCGCCGGCGCGGCGCGTTAATTTCAAATTTTGGATCTTCAATAAATACTTAGATAATTATATTTTCTATGACGAATTGTAGTTATATACTTTTCTACCTTCAATTAAGAAAAATTAATTGGATTTTTACTAAATTAACTGATTTGTCTGAATATATAACTTAAAGAAATTTATATAATTATAATATAATTAAAAAGTAATAAATATTATCGAGCTTTTATACATTTAAAAACATTGTTTTTAGTACAAATAAATTATTAATAAATTTAAATTTCTAAAATTTAGTCTGTTTATTCAATTTAAAATCTAATTAACCACCAATCTTTAATAAAATGTTTAAAAAGTTAAGTATTCGCTAAATAACTTAAAAATATTTTACAGCTTTTCAGAGCTTACAAAACAATAATAATAATAATTTAATAACCCAGAAAAAAAAATAATTCGGCACACACGAAAATAATTGGGTATGAACGAGACCTGTGCTCGGTCTGGTGTATAGACCGAACTGTGATGTTTTCCCGTATTATTTCCGATTGTGTGGAATCCAATTCTGTTGCCGCGATTAAATTGAGGTTATATGAGCAGAGTTTATGATGTTATTTGAAAGCAGGTATGTTTTGCCGTGTAAAAATGACGGTTTTGAAAATAATTTTGATAGTTTGTTAAAATATTAAAAAGTAAAATGTGACAGGAACGACTGGATTTACCATGCGATCAAGTCAGGTTCGTATGGTAAATGTGATTCGAATGACTGGATTTACCATAAGAACCTGACTTGATCGCATGGTATATCCAGTCGTTCCTGTCACATTTTACTTTTTAATATTTTAACAAACTATCAAAATTATTTTCAAAACCGTCATTTTTACACGGCAAAACATACCTGCTTTCAAATAACATCATAAACTCTGCTCATATAACCTCAATTTAATCGCGGCAATAGAATTGGATTCCACACAATCGGAAATAATACGGGAAAACATCACAGTTCGGTCTATACACCAGACCGAGTACAGGTCTCTTTCATACCCAATTATTTTCGTGTGTGCCGAATTATTTTTTTTTTACTGGGAATATTTATTATTTTAAATTCTCAATAAAATATTGTAATTTAAAATTATTTTTTGAATGAAAGAAAGATTTTTTTGTATCGCATGTATTATTATAAATAATTTATTATCAAGTCTTAATTTAATATAAAAATTATTTTCAAAGATTTATTTTTTTGCCTCTAAATGCAAATTATTTATTAATTCCGGCGGAAACCTTCCGTTTCCAAAAATGATTTATTTTTTAAAATTTAAAGAACTCGCTTTATCACAATTTTTAATAAATAATTAATCTAATAATATATAAAATAATTCCTTTTTCCTTCTCCCGAATAAATAAATATTTAGGGACATATATGGGGCATTCTTTGTCAAATTTGCCACCCCCCCTGCCCATTTCATTTTTGCGTTAAAAATACTTTATCATACATGAAAATTTTTGTTATCAAGTCTAGTTTTTGATGCCGTCTGGTGTTTTGCAAAAGCCGTCAAACATAACCTCAAAATGACGGTTACGTCAGAAAAAAACAAAAAAAAATACATTTTTTCCTAAAAAATGCCTGTAAAAAAGGAAAAAAAAATATTTTCTTGACCAGGATAACATACTCTACGATATTTTGACTTGCTCAATCCAAATTCACTGCCAGTTTAGAAATTCAAAATGGCGGATCCAATATGGCGGACACAAATTTCAAAAATCTATTATATGCGGTTGAAACTGGTTACATGGGAGTTTTTGGGGTCGCTGATAACGAGTATGATGTCGGTTTTTAGAAATTCAAAATGGCGGATCCAATATGGCGGACACAAATTTCAAAAATCTATCATTTTCGGTTAAAACTGGTTACATGGGGGTTTTTGGGGTCGCTGATAACGAATATGATGTCGGTTTTTAGAAATTCAAAATGGCGGATCCAATATGGCGGACACAAATTTCAAAAATCTATCATTTTCGGTTAAAACTGGTTACATGGGGGTTTTTGGGGTCGCTGATAACGAATATGATGTCGGTTTTTAGAAATACAAAATGGCGGATCCAATATGGCGGACACACATTTCAAAAATCTATTATATTCGGTTGAAACTGGTTACATGGGGGTTTTTGGGGTCGCTGATAACGACTATGATGTCAGTTTTTAGAAATTTAAATTGGCAACAACAAAGTGACTTACTTTAAGAAAATGAACAAGTCCAACAATAGATAAATAGAACAAAATAGGCTAGTACAGAATAGTTAAAGAGACAAACATAATGAAATCGTTTAACAATGCTGTATAGTTTAACAGAGCCCGAACTTGGACGACCATTGCAGAACATCGTGTAGGTACTTGATCGAGTTGGTAACGGACTTAGTATTCCCGTCTTGGGATACCATAGGATTTTTGAAATTAGTTCCGCCATTTTGAATTTCTAAAAACCGACATCATATTCGTTATCAGCGACCCCAAAAACCCCCATGTAACCAGTTTCAACCGAATATGATAGATTTTTGAAATTTGTGTCCGCCATATTGGATCCGCCATTTTGAATTTCTGAAAACCGACATCATATTCGTTATCAGCGACCCCAAAAACCCCCATGTAACCAGTTTCAACCGAATATGATAGATTTTTGAAATTTGTGTCCGCCATATTGGATCCGCCATTTTGAATTTCTAAAAACCGACATCATATTCGTTATCAGCGACCCCAAAAACCCCCATGTAACCAGTTTCAACCGAATATGATAGATTTTTGAAATTTGTGTCCGCCATATTGGATCCGCCATTTTGAATTTCTAAACTGGCAGTGAATTTGGATTGAGCAAGTCAAAATATCGTAGAGTATGTTATCCTGGTCAAGAAAATATTTTTTTTTCCTTTTTTACAGCCATTTTTTAGGAAAAAATGTATTTTTTTTTTGTTTTTTTCTGACGTAACCGTCATTTTGAGGTTATGTTTGACGGATTTTGCAAAACATCAGACGGCATCAAAAACTAGACTTGATAACAAAAATTTTCATGTATGATAAAGTATTTTTAACGCAAAAATGAAATGGGCAGGGGGGTGGCAAATTTGACAAAGAATGCCCCATATATTTTAATATTACTAAATGTATATTAGTAATATTAAATTTTTTTCAATTTTTCAATTTCTTTCAATTTTTTTAAAGTTTAATATAAAAAACTTTTATTAATAAAAAAATGTTTATAAAAAAATTTTCGTTTTTAAAAAGAATTATTATTCTAAAAAAATATGTTTATCTATTTATTGTAACGACCTAGATCGTTTTTTAAGACTATTTCGGTTAGCCGTACCTCCCGACTTCGATCTCGTCGCTTAAGGAGTAATAAACTCGCATTCAGCGAATTTGAATATTCGCGCGAGACAGTTATAGGCGGCGCGCGCGGCAGTCTGAGTAGCAGACGAAAAACTGCGTGTTCGCCGCCGGCAAAACGAAAAGCATCAGATTGATGCGAGCGGTGCTAGACGCTAGACGCGTGCGAAATATTATTTTGTATTATCATTCATACAGTTATTGTGTTCTCAATAAAAGATTGTTTAACGTGGTTCATTGTGTAGTGTCTTCGTAGATCTAACCAATTAAATTCGACGATTCCTGGTTGTTTGTGTGACTGCACTACGAATCAACACCGGTAAGTCCGTCATGTTTACTCTTGGCCATCGTTGTAATGGTGAGTCCAGAATAGAGAAATCTACATGTAGGACCTACATGTAGGTCTGACGTCACAATGGGATTTTCAATGGGTGACGTCAGACCTGCATGTAGGTCCACATGTAGATTTCTCTATTCTGGACTCACCATTAGGGACAAATTACGGTGATTTGAAGTGCTCGTTCTTCTATTTCCTAATGAATACAGTAGGACTAATCCGGTCAACTAACTCTGTAGCGCCATAGGAGTCTTGACAGGTGAGTTTTGTGTGCACTCAGCGCCAGTGATTCCACCCCTTTCTTTTCAAGTGTTTTACCGGGCAAATTCTTTTTCTTATCAATTTTAAAATCTCGCGACTGGGTTGCTACATTATTTAATATTAATTCGCAATAGTAAAATAATGAATCAAAATCCTTTTATAATTCTAATAATTTTTAAATTGGCTTGAGAAATTGTACAAAATTATTCATTTTTAGAACCCTGCAGTTTACTGTTTTACGTAAATAAAAATTATTTAAAAAAACTTTAAAGTATGAAACTGTTTATAAGAATCATGAACAATTATACAGAGATTTTATAATTGGTTTTTAATGAAAAAATTGGCCTGCAAAAAACTACAAAATATTTTAATTTGCTTTTTAAAAAATAATATTTTTAATAAATATTATTAAACAGAATCTCGTTTCTGACAAACTTATTTAGAAATCCCTGCTTAGTATATAAGGAAGTTTCTTTTCTCTAACTTTAGCGTCAATTATGTTACAAGCGTTTCGTCATTCTGCGTTTATATATATATATATGCGTATTACTGCTAAGTTAGTGTAAGAATAAGTTAAGCCAATCAAAGCGAGCCACTGCGTTGTGGTTGTGTAGTTATATGCATCGAATACATTGTCTATCCTTCACTATAGAGTGGGAGAAAAGTTAACAAAGAACTGATTGGGGCTTCGTCCTTCCAAACATTTTTTTCGCACGCCTCCCTATTTTAATATACTTTTACCAAATAATGAAACGCGCTGCCTTTTAAACCTAATTTCAATTTTTCGTATAGTTTTAATAACTTATAACGGTATTCTCGTCTTTTGGCCTCACCAACTATTTTTCGTATAGTTTTAACAGAGATTAGAACGCTTAAATTTCAAACTTAGAAATAGTAATTTCAAATTTAGAAATGGTAATTTCAATGTTTTGAAAATCTGCTTTACACGAGCTTTTCATAAAAATATACTAACTTTTAATACAAAGCCTCAATTTCCCTAAATTGAAACACAAAATACTAAAATATTCAATCACTTTTAACAAATATTATAAGGAAACTTCTATGCGTGTGCAAAAACTGATGTCTTCTAAGTCTCTTATTTTAAGATATTTTGACGTCTTTTTTGTATCTAAGATGCAAAAAATGTCTCATTTTAAGGTATTTATTGCGTCTTAGACACCAAAATGTCTTAAAATAAGACACTTAAAAGACAGCAGTTTTTGCAGTGTATGTCCAAAAACAAAAAACCAAAAAAACATCAGTCCTATAAAATTATAATACAATTTTGTTTGAAACAAAATAAGATTAACCGTTTTTTAAAAAACCGTTTACTTTATGCTTTTATTAAAGAATCACCCCACAATTGTTAAATAATAAATTTTTGTAAAATACAATAAACCTTTTATTTTTAGGTTGAGGTTATTTTCTTTCAAACGAAATTGTATAATTTTATAAGTCGGATGTTCTTTGGGTTTTGTTGCTTTTGGTAGTAAATCATTAATATTTTTTGTAATTACAAAGAATATTTATTGACTTTTTAATAAATTATTCTTTAGCCACTACGAATGGATTCTTAGATAAAAACAGAAAATAATGAAAAAATAGTAAATATTTTAATGATGTATGACCAAAAACAAAAAACTAAATGGAATTGTGCTTTAAAAGTATTAAATTTTGGGCAAACCAAATAACAGCAAGCTATTCATTAAAAAAAAAAACGGTTGATTCACTTTTGAATAAACTATTATTTAGCCACTGTGAGTCGCATATATGGTGATTTACAGCCAAAAATTTGTGGATTTTTTTTATATGGATTGATATTAATAAGTTTTTGAAAATATTTTTTTAAAATTAAAAATATGAAAATTAATTTTTTTTTATTCTTGGCAGAACATAAGATCTTACGTAAGAACATAAGATCTTACGTAAGAACTTACATAAGAAATTACATAAGAACTTACGTTAGATCTTTTGACAAATGCACATGTAAGATCTTACGTTATTTCTTACCTAAGAAATCACATCAGAACTAACATATGTTACTAGGTAAGATCTTACCTAAGATCCTACATCAGATCTTACATAAGGTTTCTAAATAGAGAACTTAAATCTGTTTAGATTAACTCTAAATTAACTTTTCTTACAAGCTTTAAGAATATTCTTTTTGTCTCATTTTTTCCTAAAAAAAGAACAGTGTCCCTACGACATATGAATCAGTTTAATAATTGACACTGTTTACCTTTATTCTAAATTGGGTTTTCCCTTAAAAGATAAAACTTTTTTGTCTTAAAAAAAGTTTTTTTTTGTTCTCATCTCGACACTCGCGCTTTGCGCTCGATACTAATACTTTCCGAAATATGCGATATACAGGAGCGAAACGAAAAATCTCAGTTACTCAGATCCTTAAAGTAAAGGATTGTTGCACCCAAATGTCATTAAAAAACATTAACATTTCTATTTAAACTTATTGATATTAGTTGACTTCTGCCTGGATACAATTCCATGATTGAGTAAGACTAGTCTTAAAATCAATATAGTATTAAACTCAAACTTAGTTAAGAGCAATGCCTAATAAACAGAAAATGCACATTAGCACGATACATCAGAAAGTATTGATACTTTAAACACGCTTTTTTTCTTAAAGTATTACTGTGTATTTTTTTTTATTTCTAAAATAATAGACGTTTAATTTGCGTGCAGTTTAATAAATTACAAAAGAACACAAAAAAAAATCATGGCCGAGACATTTTTAAAAAAAGTCCAAACTTGCACAAATTTAAGACCTTCTCATTTAGGATGAGAATGTAAAAAGGAATTTTTACAAAATTTCCAAAAATTTCTAGAAAAGTTAATATTTTTGATGCAGTTTTATTAGGGGTGATGAATGAAAGTAAATAGGAAGAAAAAACTGGGAGTTTATTCATTTTTTTGAAAAATAATAGTGTTTCTGTATATGATTTACCCACTTTATGTTCAATTTTTTGCATGTATAACCTGTATTTTGAGGATTTTCAAAGTTTTTGGCAGTTAAATAATTAGTTTCTTGTTAATTTCTACTTCAGTTAAGTAAGATGAGAATGTGTCAACAGTTTGCTGACCGATATTTACTTCCCCCCTACCCCTCCTCCCTTCCCTTGTTGTTCGTATATTATTAGAACAATAAACCGGAAGTACATCATTTATGTGCAGGGGTGTATGTATACTATTTAAAAAGTATATTCATCCCCTTTTCAAACCTATTTAATGGCCGTAGCCGGATAAGCATGTGTCTGCGGCCCCCACTCGGATTTCGTCCATATTCATGGGATTGAGTACCCTTAATATGAAACTTTTTTTCACCAAGTATTAACTTTTAAAAATTATTTTTTAAAAAGTTTTGGCACTTTTTTGAAAAAAATAAAAATTTGATTTTATCTTAAGTGACTGAAGCGATTTTACGGCTAATAGTATATTAAGCAACAAGGGGTTAAAGGCAGCCATTTGTTTACGCTGATGTTTGTGTACGAGTGACAGTCGAGGGCGAAGCCCGAGACAAAACGAGTACACAAACATCATTGTAAACAAATTGGACTGACTTTAAACCCGTGTTGCTTACGATACTTTTTATTCCAAAGGCACAAACGGGGTGCTTTTAAATGCCTGTAGGTTAGGGTCTAAATGCGTTCATCTGTTTGACCGTATGAAAATGGCGTCTATTTTTTCCCTAAGGTGGAAAAAATGCATGGATCAGCTGTTCATTTTTTCCCTAGGGAAAAAATGGATGCCATTTTCACACGGTCAAACAAATGAATGCGTTTAGACCCTGCCTACAGGCATCTAAAAGCGCCATGTTTGTGCCTGTGGGATAAAAAAATAATTATGTTATAATTATAAGGAAAGCAAATAGTTATTTATGGTACAAGGCTTCTAAATTACACGAGTACCTAAGTGCCGTTTAAAGAAGCCATGTCTACCAAATCTACTGAATCTAAAGCTTTGACGTTTTGAGGTTAGGTTAGTTGTTTTTAGATATGAGCAATGTCGATTACTGGAACACTGAGAATAATGCTAAAATGGAAATTACAAGTAGATTGTAATTTTACATTTAATCTGTATTTTAACATGTATTTCACTACGTCTAACGTTGTAAAGTTACAAAAATTGACTTACAAACTGTGTCTAATTTAAAATTCACTTGTAAGTTTCATTTTAGCATTTTTCTCAGTGTAGGTGATCCCGAGTTACGCACAAAATTAAAAGCTAGTGACACCGCGAACTCAAATTAATCTATGAATAGGCCCTTTTCAGGTTCAAAATTATTCCAAGGATTTTCTTATTTGTCGCTGTGTACTTTGCAATGAAGCTCCCGATTTTTCTCGCGTGTACGCATTTTTCTCCGCTCTCTCTCTACCTACAAACAAGTGTTGTACATCAAAATGTTAGAAATTCCATGTACAATATGAATCTGCATGCAAATTTTGATTATTGTTTATTGTAAAAATTTAGTAAGCTCGTAAAGTCGAGACACGCTCTACTGACCCGTCTTCTGAAGGCCAAGCGGACGAAATTGCCAAATATTTTTGAAAATGGCGTCCAAATTACTCTCGACCAATGAATAGACCTCACTTTTCACACAATGAAAAAAGGCCTACTGCTCGATTGTACAAACCAACATAGCAGATGTTTGGAAAAACAAGGTTTCTCCATGGGGGCCCATGCATTCATAACAGGTTTAGACCGCAGGCCTATGCCGATGATTGCGAAACGCGATTTTCAAAAATTCAAACAAAAAAAATCTAAAGGGTATTTTTGAGTTTTCTCTGCGGGATAGTAACAGCATATTGCAGAAGCATAAAAAAAATGTAAAAAAGTCAATTTCGAAAAAAAGTGTCGCTTAACAACTTTAGATTGCAGACCCTTTAATTTTAAATTTATTTCACAACATATTTTATTATTTTAGATATTAAAAATTATATTAATTAATTTATAAGAGAAGTAGAGTTTGCTTTTAGTTTGCTACACATGTCAATATTCTGCAGATTTATACAGGTGAGTAATAATAATGTTTGTCATTGCTTTCTTTTTGTTTGATTGATTTTTTTTGTGTTATTATGTACCGTAAAACGGAACCCTATTAAAATCACTATGTGTGTCCGTTTTCGCACCTCCTCTAACTTCTAAACTATATGAGCTAGAGACTTCCAATTTGGTACACATATGTAATTTCACCTTGGATTTACGAAAATGATATGGAAAACGCAATTCGAGCTTATAAACATGACGAAATCCAGCAAAAACCACTTTTTTTGCCCTAAAATGCAAAAAAATGACCATGTCCTCCCCCCTAATCTTTCAAACTATTTGACTTAGAATGCTGCAATTAGGTACACGTATGTAGATTTACGTGTAGATAACAGGAAAATTATAGAGAACTTTCGTAAAGGCGGTCTTCATACTGTTTACTAGTCAAAAAGTACGATTTTTTGAAAAAATTTCTCAAAAATGACCATGTCCCCACCCCCCTAATCTTCAAACTATGTGACTTAGGATGCTGCAATTTGGAGCACATATGCAGATTTACGTGTAGATTACAGGGAAAATTATAAAGAACTTTCGTAAAGGCGGTCTTCATAGTGTTAACCAGCCAAAAAGTACGATGTTTTGAAAAAAATTCGAAAAAATGACTATGTCCCTATTATTTATATGACTATTTTTTGACAACATATTGAAAAAACGGCCCTGACCCTTAAGCTGCAAAATTTTTGGTCGATAGTGCTAAAAATTTGTACCATTAAAGTTTTATTTAGTGTATAATAAAAAATATTTTTAAAAATGGTTTCCCGTTGGAAAATTTTTAATCTCTGCCTTATATAATTGAAAAAAATTAAAGCGGTACGGAGCCCTTCGACTTGGTACGAGTGTAACTCGTACTTGCCCGATTTTTTATAAGAAAAGTCTATTTTCAATATCTTTAATCTTCATATTTTTTTATTTAATTGTAAATTGAAAGGTACAGAAAATTTTATTATTTTTAATTATTATTTTTGTTTTTATCATACCAAGTTAATAGAGTGAAAGAACCAACTGTCGAGGAAATAGTAATATGACAAGGAAATACAATTTATAACTCATGAATAAAACAATTCTCACATGAATGCAACTCATTATTTGAAAGAATATAATCAAAGTTTTAAGATTTTGGATAATTTTCTTGTGAAATATAAATAATATACAAAAAAAGTAATATGAAATGTGGTGGTACGTCAAATACCATTTGTCAAAACTTCGACACCAGTCTCTCGAGTTTTAGAACCAATTGTCGCGTTTACATCAAATAGAGAGTATCATAACCTTTATAAACTGTTAGGAATCTTCATATTATATGTAAAATTAAAAAATATATATACTTTTTATGTTAAATTAATAAATACAAAAATAAAATAAAAATTCAATTTTGGTTAACTAATAAAATAATTTTATATATATAAATATATATATATCTAAACGAGGTTAAATTCAGTACACATTTTCTAAAAATTATTGAATTAATTTTATGAATGTAAAAATAAAATCAATTATATAATAGGTATGTTGATAAAACCTTTAATAATGAAAAAACATTTAATAACAAACATATTTTATTTCTTAGGTTATTACTTAACTTATTATAAATTTGGAATTAAAAAAAATTAAAATTGCAATTAATTACAAACATTTAGGTTATTATTAAACTTATTATAAACTTTGAAATTAACAAAATCAATATTTCTTTGGCCTGCCACGTTTTCTCGGTGTACTTAATGACTCCTATTTAATTTCTGTTACTTTAGTTTTCTTCCTTTTAACTTGTTTTTGTAAATTTTCCTTGTCAACCTTTCTTTTTAAACGATCTGCTTTTCTTAAAGCCTTTTCATTTTCTAATTCCACTTTTACGTTTTATTTCTCTTTCATAAATTGCCTCCACTTCTGACTAGATACAGCACTTGGTGGCTGTTGTTTAGAATTAATTTACCATTTAAAACTGAAGGAAAGAATGAAATCATGAAATGTCTCAGAGAAACTTGATCTTTTTACAAGTGCACTTTCGACTTGAATTTCATTATTCATCGTAGAATTGGTCGCAACTGAAAAATAAAAAAAAAATGTATGTAAAACAATTTAAAGTGGTAAATTTCTGGTAATAAACTTTTTCTATTAAAAATTTTAAAAATTTCACTTTACCACATTCAAAGACAGGATCTTCTCTTATCTCGTGTGAACTCGGTTCAATAACGCTGACAAAGTTTTCACTTATTGGTAAAAATTTTAATTGCATTTTGAGATCATTCTTCAATAGAATTTGTCGCTAAAACAACGAGTGGAATGTTTACATTGGCAATTGCCGCATTTTCAGTCTGCTCATCCAAAATAGAACCTGTAAAAAATGTTTTATAATAGTGAAATCTTGAAGTCAGTAATTTATAAAATGAGATAAACATTTATACGACTCTACCTACCTGATGTAAATCCTTCTATAATGATTGGCGTGTTATCAGTTAATTTTGTTGCTGCATTTAACATGACTGATGAATCTGACTCTTTTCTTGAGTTTGGAAGTAACATAGAAGGTTCTACTTTCGCTTCCTCAAGAACTTTGACAACCGCGTTTACGTTAACACCTGTTTCTTTTAACATTGGAGCAAGAGAATAAATTACTTCTTTCGTTAAGTTAATGGTTTGAGCATCAACGTTTGATTAATTACTGTTAATTTTTGCAGTATCCTCTAACGAATTTTTTACACATTTTGAGTAATCAACTGCATTAGCATCAAGAGGATAGAGACCACATGTTCGAAACCCATTTTTAATACTGTCCTTCAAATTTGCAGACTCCAGCGTTTTAGCAAGTAATGGTGAAAATGTTACTTTAGTTAAATTATTATTAATATTCTCAGGCTGCATTTGCCAATCATGAATTGTTTTCTACCAGGAAACATTAAAAGGACGAAAAACACTCACATCTGCTGGTTGAAGTATCTGAGTTGTTTTTGGCAACAAGCAATAGAGAATTATTTTATTTGCATGGCAAAATTCACTGAGTTGCATTGTCAAGTGCGACGACTTCAACCCAGAAGTGCTTGCACATCTCAGTTCTTTCTTGATTTTGTTTCTGGGATGCCTCCTTATGATTTTCAGCATAAAATGAAAAAAATCGGTTGGGCCCTTTTTGAAAAAACTTATTTTTTAAATTTTTTAAAGAGGTTAATTAGCATATTTTTACTAAAATAAGTGCAAATAATCGCTTCATCGACGTGAGTCATTAAAAATGGTATCAAAAAATAGATCCTAGGTGCTGAGTATCTTTGAGTAACTTTACACCATAAAAATTAATGAAAAACAGTGAAAAATCGGTATAAAGTTGAGTTTTTTCAATATTACTCCCTCCCAGTACATACAAACCTCAAGTAACCTATAAAAAAATTAAAGAGTATGAAATTTTGAAGAAAATAAAAAAAAATAGAGTGCTTTATCTTTAAAACTTTCGGATTTATGACCTTCTAAAGTCAGATTTCAGCCAAAAATCTCTTTAAAAAAAATTTTCATTTTAGTTTTTGAAAAATAAAAAGTTTTCTATGCATCTAACGCATATATACTACCAAAAGTAAATTAAAATAGACTAAATTCTGAGTAAATCTGTGGTTAAACCATTATTCTATCTTTAATACGATCCGAGTTATGATTTTTTTAAAATGACCCTTTTCATGAACTTTTTTTTAAAATCAATTTTTTTGTAAGTTTTTCGTTTTGCAGAGTGTTAATTGTAAAAATGGTCTCATCATATCGTTTTGTCTTATATTTGAAAGAAATGAAAGTCCAATTATGTCAATACGAGAGTCTTTACTCATTTTGAAAGATATTATTGCTTTCATAATGTTCATTAAAAGTTTTTTGTTCCTAAATATTAAATTGGACTTTTGTTTCTTTTAAATATACGATAAAACATTATGATAGGAGCATTTTTACAATTAGCACCCTGCAAAACAAAAAAATTACAAAAAAATTAATTTTAAAAAAAAGTTCATGAAAAGGGTCATTTTAAAAAAATTATAACTCCGATACTATTAAAGATAGAATAATGGTTTAACCACAGATTTACTCAGAATTTAGTCTATTTTAATTTACTTTTAGTAGTATATATACGTTAGATGAATAGAAAACTTTTTATTTTTCAAAAACTAAAATGAAAATTTTTTTAAAGAGATTTTTGGCTGAAATGGCTGAAATTATCGTCTTTCACAATTTTGGCAACAGTATTTTGCAAATCCTCAATTTTGACAGGAAAACCACATTTTACTAAATTTATACACCATTGTACTATAGATTTTTCGTCTTCATCAGTCAAAATTGTTACAGGGCCAGTTTTAGTTTTCCCTTCAAGAGCACGGCCAGATAAAGCATCTCTTAAAGTTGTTTCCGGAACACCAAACGATTTACTGACTGCAAGAATTGTTTGTAAACCATCCCGAACATCCTGTAACACAGCGGCTTTTTGTTCTGCTGTATAGTTAAAAAATCACCGTTTTTGCTTCTTTCTTGGCTGTTCATTATTTTTGTCCATAATCTGCTTATCTAAAATTGTTATTATTTTACTTATTTTAAGTTTAATTTTTCTTTAAAAATAAAGTTTTTATTAAAAAATACATATAAACATATATTTTATAAATAGTTTTAAGAATCTTTTAAAATTAAAATTGACTTACCGATTTGGTTTGCTGACATTTTAATGTAAACAGAAAAACAAGGAATACTTAACCTTCATAAACAAATGAAAACGTATGCGTAACCTTGACAATTCACTTTGTCAATAAAAAAACTCGACAGTTGGAGATAGCTTAAAATACAATACCATTTACCGAGTTCTACTTTCATTTCAAATATTAAATAGTTTTATAAAATTAATGCTAGTATTTTCAAAATCTTTATTTTTTTCTACATACGATGATATCAAATAATAAAATTTTGAAAATACAGAACACACAATTTTCGGAGGAAAACAGTTAGTAGTCACATTGCGAACGAAAATAGCAGATGGCGGACTTACATCTGATTTCATAGGTATTGCACATGAAAAAAATTAGTTCTAAAAGAATGGAGTTTAGTTGTAGAAAAAAGGTTTTGATATGGATACACATATGTGACAATTTATGGTGAAAGGGACCTTACGCGACAATAACATTGGGCTTACTTTTCGTGCACTGAGCAACAGAATACTGAGCCTAATGTTGTTGTTGCGTAAGGTCCCTTTCACCAGAAATAGTCACATATGATCCATTGATTTTATAATATTATTAAATTATAATTTTGTTATAAAATTCACTATTTATAAGCAAAAACAGTCAGCGAGACTCGACAATTGGTGACGACTCGGTAATTGGTTCCTTCACCCTAGTTTTGCACTTTTAATGGTAACATAAAAGTTAAATAATTGTTGTTATAATTTATAAAAATACATGTACCAATTATTTGGCCACAGGTTAGAAAGAATAATGTTTTCCATCAATTTATTTTTATTAATACAAATTCAAAAGTTAGATATAAAGAATTTTATTATTTTTAATTATTATTATAATTTACATAAAACTATATTAGTAGTTTTGCAATTTCAATTTATATTCTGTTTAGTCAAATTTAATTTCGTATTTGAATTTTCAAGTTTTAATTCGTTTGGAGAGAATTCAATTGGAGATATTTTTATTCTTTATAATTTGTGATAAAAATTGTACATTTTTATTCTTATTCGGTAGTTAGACATGAAATTAATTAATTCCTTTTTTTTAAATTCCGGTTCCATAGTTACAATTAAAATAAATTTAATCCCTTAAGAATATAAAATCAATGTAATTCCCTTTACAGAGTATAAATTCATAACAATTTAATTTATTTTAATAAAACAGAATTAAAATGCATTGAAATTATGAAAACAAGCTCACTAACATTTTCTATTCAAAGCTTTAAGAACTGTCTATTGGTTTAATGTGATATTTCAATTAAAAATTTTAAATCCATTTTATGGATGGAAATGATTTTTATCTGATTCTATATAAAAAATAAGGAAATACATTACCGACCAGTAGTATTTAAGGCCACCTGTTTTAAATGATTCAGATTAATCAATTTTTCCTCGATCTTATTCTAAAATAATTTTTTTTTCTGTAATTAATTAAAAACTAAATAAATTCTGAATAAAAAGAGCCCAGGATTAAGTCGTTTTGTCCACTCTAAAAAAATTTATTGTAAAAAAATGTAAATTACAGCGTTTTTTCAATTATTAATAACTTTAAAAATAATAAAAATCTCCTTACATTCTTGGTGTGATTTTAAAGATAATTTTCTATTGAATTTAAAAAATACTTCACTACTGTTGCACAATTTTTTTCTTAGATTTTTCCTGAGGCTAAAGTTAGTACAAAAAAATGCAAAATTTTAAATAACATAATTAGTAAGAAAAATATTTTTTAAAATTATAATGAAAAAGATTTATAAAATATTTTTGCAAAAGCTTAGAAAAAATTATTTCATTATAATTTCAAAACATATTTTTCTCAGAAATTATATTATTTAAATGTTTTTCATTTTTTTGTACTCACTTTAGTCTCAGGAAAAATCTAAGAAAAACATTGTGTACCAATAGTGATATATTTTTTAAATTCTGGAGAAAATTATCTTTATAATCACACCAAGGACATCAAGAGATCTTTATTAGTTTTAAAGTTATTAAAAAATGAAATCAAAGCTGTAATTTACACTTTTTACAATAATTTGTTTTAGAGTGGACAAAACGACTTCATCATGAGCTCATTTTATTTAGACTTCAGTTAGTTTTAAAATAATTAGAGAGAAAAAATTTTATTTTAGAATTAGATAAAAAAAAATTGATCAAACTGAATCACTCAAAACAGGTGGCCACAAACTACTCACGGTGCTCTGGAGCGGATTTAAATAAAATTTTTAGGTAAATAAAATTTTCAAGTGGATTCTGTTTAGAGATGGGACTGGACTAGAGTCTGACCGACATTCTGCGTCAGGTGACGGTCTTTTGACCGTCACCTGACAGATTCATATTTTTATTATTTATTTGTGTTAAATGAAATAAAAAGGTTTTTTATAGTTATCATTATTGTTATCATTATTATTATTGTTTATATTGTCTGTTATAAACACAATTATATGTGAAATAAGTCAAATATGTATTTTTATGTGGAACATAACCTTAAATATGTTTTACTATGTTTCCTATGTTTGTATATTTTTGTTAGAAGTTTTATTCATTTATCATAAAATATTTCAATAGAATATTGACTATAATAATTAACTATTAAATTGCGGAAAATAATTTATTAATTGTGGAAAATAGTTAAAAAAATGACGTCAACAGTTGAAAAATTATTGAAGAAAATATATGAAAAATGACGAAAATAATTGTCAATTGAAAACAAAATTCGAAGAATGACTATATTAATTGACAACTGAAAAAAATAAATATAAAAAATTAAGCAAGAAATATCAAAAAATTAAAAATCGAAAGAAATAATTAACATTGAAAAAAGAATTGAAAATTAAAGGAAACATTTAAAAATTGAAGAATGGAATGAAAATTTAAAGAATATACTTAAAAATTGAAAAAAAGGAATTGAAAAAAGCGGAGAATTAATCATTATAAAAGAAAACAATTGAAAACTAAAGAATGGAAATAAAAATTGAAGAATGGAATTCAAAAATTAAGAAAAAAATTAAACAATTGTATTTAAAATTAAAGAAACTAAATGATAATCTAAAAAATAATAGAAAAAAGGCGATAATTTTCTAATATTAAACAGAATAACTGAAAATTGAAAATTGAAAAGTGGAATTTAATTTTGAAGAAGATATCTGAGAATTGAAGAGAAGAGTTCTAGAATTTTATTAAATAATTGAATTGAAACTTTAAAACAGTTTTTATGAGTGGAAAAATAATTGAAAAAATCCGTGAATTATTGAGTATTGAGCAATTAATTGAAAATCGATAAAAATAACTGAAAACTAAAGACAATATTTGAGAATTGAAGAATATTATTATGAAAATTGAAGAAATAAATTGGAAAGTAAGTAATTCAATAGAAATTTCCAGAGAATAATTGATAATCAAAAAAAATTACAATATGACGAAAATAATGAAATATTAAAAATAAATAATTAACAATTGGAAAAAAATTTTAAAAATGGTGGGAATAATCGGCATTTAAACAAAATTTTTTTTTAAATTAATGAATAATCGTAAAATTTAAGGAGAATAATAAATTGTCAATTGAAAACTGATAAAAATGATAGAAAAGATTATAAAAAATAAATGAATATAATTGAAATCAAGTAGAAACTGAAGAATTGTATTGAAATTTCAAAAAAATAATTGATAATTGAGAAAATGCTAGAATTATTGAATATTGAATAAAATAATTAAAAGCTAAGAATGCAATTGAAAATTAAAGAAAATAATTAAAAATTAAAGAATGAAATTGAAATTTTAAGGAATTACTTGATTATTGAAACAAAAATTACAAAATGACTAAAATATTTAAATACTAAAGAAAATAATTGAGAAATGAGGAAAATAATTGACAGTTGAAAAAAAAATCGAAATCTGTCGAGAATGATCGACAACAGAATAAAATAATTAAACAAAATTGAAGAAGAATTATAAAATTTAAAGAGAATAATTGTATCTTGAAAACTGTTGAAAATAATAGAAAAAATTATAGATTTATTTATTAATGAAATTAAAATTTTTTGTACTGATATTTATAAATTTAAATTTTAATTAATTTAAATGCATTTTTTAAAAAGTACCTGCTTTAGAACAAAAAATATCTATGTACCAAACTTCTGATGTGGACAGAATGAAAGAATGAATAAAAGAATAAAGAATCTTGTAGATTATTATTATAGATATGATTTCTAATTTTACTTATTTAATTATTAATTCTCCAGAATTTCAATTTCAATTTTTATTGGAACAAATTTTAGTTAACATTTTAATAGTTAAAATTTTAATCATAAAATTTGGTCTGATGGAAAGTTCGATGCAAATTTTTTTTTTTATAATTTAAAGTTTTTATATATTGGTTGAAATTTAAAATACCTAATATTTCTGTATTGTTAAAATTTTAAAATATTTAAAGTTTCTAATATATTAAACATGAATTGACTATTTGAGCCATTAAAAGTTTTAAATATTAATTAAAGTTTACTATTATTAGTATTATTATAATTAAAATTTGAATAATTATATTGAATACTGATTAAAGTTTGAAACAATTTAAATTCATATTAATAAAATCAACTTTCTGATTTTTAATTTGTAAATATAAAAAACTAATATAATTTTTGTTTTTACCATTAGGAATCAAAATAAACATGAGTTATGAATCTTAAGGAGGTTCTATCTTTAAAAGAATTTACATCATTTTAATCAAATTTGGTTCACTGGTAGATAATGGTGTTATAATATGATGCAGTTAAATTTTTTTTCCCTTAAGGTACTTCGGAAAATACATGTAAATATATAAATATATATGACAAACTACTCAATTCCCATAAGAATCAATGTAAAATGTTAAAAACTTTTTTTTGTATAACTTTTTTCACAAGTACCTTGAGGTCTCAAAAATTTAGCTGCATCATTATAAAAGCATTATCTACTAGTAGACCAAATTTGTTTAAAATGGTAATGTTAATTATTCTATTTACGATAGAACCTCCTTAAAACTTCGGTTATATTGCAATGTTGATTAATTGAAATTTGACATAATTTAAATTTGAATCGATAGAGTTGGGAATTTTTTAATTTGGAAAAATTAAAATTAATATTGATAGAAGTTTTGGATAATAGTTTGTTATTAATTGAATTTCGTATTGTTTGAAGAAATTTTAAGAATAAGGAAATCATATGAGTAGAAGTTTGGAATAAATGAAATTCGCATAGAAGTTAAAATATATTTTGTTCAAAAAACTATTTTAAAAAATATTCTAACTTTTGTAACGTACTAAAATAAATTTTTATTTTCAACTGAGAAACAAAACCTGATTTATTCTCTCAAATTGCTTTGTATTTATTAATTTGTAACAAAATATAAATAAAAATCAATTCACAAAATTTAATCTGATAGCAATGAATTTAATCTAAATAAGTTCATATTAGTTTACTTTCGTATTTAAACTATTCTGGTTAATGAAAAAGGTAATTCTCGCTCAATTTAACGCGCGTATATTTTGCTATTGTTGAAATAATTGAAAAATATTTAATTGGTTTGAAAAATTAATATAAAGTAACTGAATAAGGACAACTTTTTTAATTTTGTTATTTGAAAATCCTAGTTTTAAATATGCTACACATGCTAAAAATTAATTAAAGCTCTTACAATCTCGTAAAAAAAATTTTAAACAAAATCTCTAACACAAATTTTAAAAACATTTTAGCACTCCATAAAATTATAAAATAAATTTTAAATCTCGGTAATTGAAAAACTTATTTTTAAATATGTTTACAGATTTTAAAGAAACTAATTGAAAACTGTTAAAATATCCTAGAAAAAAATTTCAACAAAAATTTCTTTTCCGCAAAAATTAAAAGTTTTATTTATTTTTCAATTTTTAAACAGTTTCCAACTTTCCTAAAACATTATAATAAACAAGTGTGCAATATTACTTATAAATCTACCAAATTTTATGAAAAATTATCTTTCAAATGAAACCAATAAGATTATAAAAAATTCTGCATTATTTCATGTTACTTATTTTAAATTTAAAGAGATAATATTGCAATTTACACTATTTTTACAATATATGATTTTCAACTTGATATCGGGTGATATTTTTATTCAGAAATTATAGTTTTGAAACATTTATATACATTGCGTAATTAATTTATTGCATTTTAAAACTAATTAACATAATATTAAAATATGTGTATTTGCCTATTTTTATGTTACACATGATTTCTTTTTTAATCTGTACACTGAGAAAAATCTGTTGCGATTATCGCATGAGAAAATGATATGAATATAGCATAGACACTAACTATACAAAAATTGCAAGAATCCACCTAATTATTAGGCCGCTCCGCCTAGTTTTCAGGCCAAGTCCGAGCAATAACTATACCCTAATAGCACCGACTAGGCCGGGAACGTTCCTGGAATGGGCTGCTGGCCCCTTGGGTACGTTCCCTTGGACCGCTCCAATATACCTGACAAATCCGTTCCGGATTTCACTAGGCTAGGAACGTTCCTTCGGAACGTTCATGGAATGTTCCGAGGAACTTTGAATACACATTTAAAAAATCGCAGAACGGGTTGCGGAAAAAGTATGCGGAAAAAGCTGAAAATTTTTTTATTAATATTATTTAATGTTTTTAATATGATTGCTTCTATAGAACAGTGGTCACTAAAATCAACTGCGCAGCTCTAGGTGCGATAGAAAACTACTGCGCAAGATATTAACATTAATTATTTTTCAATGTGTATTTAAAGTTCCTCGGAACATTCCAGGAACGTTCCGCGGAACGTTCCTAGCCTAGTGAAATCCGGAACGTATTTGTCAGGTATATTGGAACGGTCCATGTGAACGTACCCCAGGGACCGGCGGACCATTCCAGGAACGTTCCCGGCACAGTCGGTGCTATTAGGGTACGTTCTGTTAGAAATATAGCATCAATAGAATTATGGAAAAAATGCAAAAATGATTTCAAGCAATAATTGCAACAGATTTTTCTCAGTGTATATGTACATTTAATAACTTAAAAGTGTTTGTAAAATGTATTTCTTGCACAAAATAGTGTTCTACATTATTTGCTACATAAAAACAATACATTGTAGTTTTTAAAGTTCCTGCAACTTTTCCCAAGGTTTTAGGTTATGTGACACATAATTTTAGTTAATTCATACTTTCTCACAATTTTCAAGGAAGCTTTTTTCAGAAATCCTTAATTTTTTACATTTTGTTATGAAATATACCTATCAAAATATTAAAAACAATATAAATTACCTAAAATAACAATCTGTCCACTTTGACAGGCCTGACGGACAAAGACGGAAAATTACGGACATTACGGACATTTTCTCAGTCAGCTTTGTGAGGTCCCATCTCTAATTCTGTTTCTAGGTGTTATTAGAAAGAAAATAAACGTAAAATGAAAAAAATTCACTTTGTGCTTTTTTTTTGGCATCGAAAATAAGATTTTTTGCTTCATTTTCAAACTTTGATCTATAGCTTCTTTTAAGAAATAATATTCTCACCCTAGCATTGCATTTTAAGACTTAAGTTTCCAGTATATTTTGCAAGTAGTAAATGTCAGCTTTAAAAAAAAAGCTTGTTTGTGGTACTAAAATTATGTTTCTTTGGAAATTTAGAATTTAAACGCGTTTTTCTCAAAACCATGTTTTCAATATCGGTGAGCAAGATTACAAGAAAACCGATTGACCGATCCTTCCCCAATTTGGTACTCTTTTTTTATACATTAAAAAGCAGTCTTCAATCGAAGGATTTTTTATTTTGATAAAATCTAATTTATTTATTAAAAAAAAAAACAGAGACATTTTTCTCTAAATTCAAAGTTTTTACTTTGACCTGCCGCCATTTCGTCATAATTTCTTTTTTATCAAATCGCTTCGATTAAAGACTAGAAAAACTAATAATTTATCAAAATCAATTGGAGTTTTTTTATTTCAGATAACTCTGTGAAGAAGCAGAGTGCTCACCGCAAAACGCTTTTTGAGAGCAGACCTTCGAGAAATTGCCGTTAACTCATAAAGTTTTAATAATTTTTTAATAAAAATTACACGCATTATTAATGAAAATATGTACAATAGAATGCAAAAAGATAAATAAAAATTTACATATTGGTTTAAACGAAAAAAAAATCTTAAAAACCATCGATTTTTTCGCTCTGTGACTGCGACCCTTCAAGATCAATATTTTTTATTAAAGTTTTTTAACAATAAAATATAATGTAATGAGATCTTCCATATCAAAAAGATCAAAGTTGCAAGTCAAGTTTTTGATTTTGATCAAAGTTGGTCAATTTGTAGTATTTAGGGGTAGTAATAACTTAGTCAAGTATTTTTAACAAATTTTCAAAATTTTAGGAATTACGTCACTTTGAATTTTTTACCCTTTATTTTTTCAAATTCTTGTAATTTAAAGAGTTTTTAACCGATTTTAATGAAATTTATAGGGTGTATATAGAAAACTATAAGGTTTTAAATAAATTTAAAGTAGATTTAAAAACTTTAAAAATTCATGTATAAAACCACAAAAAAAAATTTAAACCTTTTATTATATGAGTGCTAATTCATATTTTTTATTTTCGTCACAATATAATGAAAGCTTTTTATTTTACCTTTATATAAAAAAAAAAAATTAATGGAGGGTGTCTTAGTTCTCGAGATATCGGCAAAAGAGTATTACGCTTCACGTCTTCTATACTATGAGCATAACGATTTTTGAGTTTTATTTGTTTTAAAAAATATTGTAAATGAATAAACTACAATGATTTATTCCTGACAACTATCTATGAATATTATAAGTAATAAATAAATATTTATGAATAAATAACCAATGGTAGTGTCAAAAAGTGTAAAAGTAGTTTTCATTCAATTAATTTTACCGCAAGTAAGACAGAAATTTAAATGCAATTGAAGGTGATAAATTTGACGATCTGAATAAATTGTGAAACAATGTAAAATACAAATTTTTCTTTGTCGACAGTAACAGGTACGTAGCCAAGCAGGGCCCAGGGGGCTTGGGCCCCCCTGCAAATTTTTTTACTCGTTGAAAATTTTTTTGCTACGGGGGAGCTGCGGGCATGGAATTTTGGCCCCCCTCCCGACAAAAATTTCTGGCCACGGGCCTGGACAGTAACTCAAAAAACTGTAAGGCATAAAAAAGCGTTGCAGATTAATTTAGTCTTACTTTACTACTAAACTCCAACCATTGGTTGTTTGTGACACTTTAAGACTAGTAGTTATACCTATTAATTTATTATTAAAAATTGAAAAAAGTAAAAAGAAAAAACTGAAATAATTTTCTGGTTTCGCTATTGTTTAAGCTCATCAATACTACGTAAATTATTGTTAACAATAGATCAAAACGGATTTACAACTATACATATTTACAAGATTATTCGACTTCATGTGGTTGCCGGGACTATTTAATCGTTTTGCTTTTCGAGCAAACTTATTTTTTAGAGTAGATTTCTGTATATCTACAGTGTTTATGTCAATGAAAGCAGAAAATCGTTTGCAGAGTATCTTGGAAAATGTTTTGCAATTAATTTTCTGCTTTCATTGATTCAGAAACTGTAGATATCCAGAAATCTGCTCTAAAAAAGAAGGTTGCTTGAAAAGCAAAACGTTAAAATGGTCTTGGCAACCACATTAAGTCGAATAATTTTGTAAATAAGTATATAGTTATAAATGTATAGTTGTAAAAATTTTCTGGTCTACTGCTAACAGTTATTTAGGGGAAACTGTCCTAAGTTGGATAGCCGTTCCAACTATAAATATATAATAAATTATTTATTTTACCGAAATCAATCTTAAAATTAAGTAGTAAATTTAGACTAAATTGATCTGCAACGCTTTTTCGTACCTCACTGACAGAAACAGATCTTCAAACTTACTATCCACGATATTAAAATATACTCATTTTAATATCTGGGTAATATGTTTAATAATCTAAATACTAAGTTTCAATACGTGGATGCTAAATTTAAATATCCACGAATATCCATATTTTTATGCCTTACAGTTTTTTGTGTTACTGTCGACAAAGAAAAATTTGTAATATACATTTTTCATTGTTTCACAATTGTTGGACTATTAACTCAGATCGGCAAATTTATCACCTTCAATTGCATTTAAATTTCTGTCTTACTTGCGGTAAAATTAATTGAATAAAAACTACTTCTAAACTTTTTGACACTACCATTGGTTATTTATTCATAAATATTTATTTATTACTTATAATATTCATAGATAGTTGTCAGGAATAAATCATTGTAGTTTATTTATTTACAATGTTTTTTAAAACAAATAAAACTCAAAAATCGTTATGCTCATAGTATAGAAGACGTGAAGCGTAATATTATGCGACAAAATTAACATTCTGTAGAATTGATATTCTATAAAATTAGCAATTTGCAAAATTTAGTTTCTGTTAAATTAACATTCTGCAAAATTGATATTCTATCAAAATGCGATTCAAGCAAATTGAGTTTTAATCAAAATGACTTTGGGTAAAATTGATTTTCGACCACATAACTAATCTGTAATATTAATATTCTGCACATTTCATTTTCTGCAAAATAATATTCGGCCACATTATTATTCTGTAAAATTTATATTCTATGAAATTTTGAAATTGCAAAATTTTTAATTTCTAAATAGGGTTTCACCCCGTTTTTTAAGTCGTATTAATTAATTAAGAAGATTGGTATTAAAAAATTTTCTTCTTCTTCCTTTTGGCCTAATCGACTTTATTTAACTTTTCTTACATTTTTGACGTTTCGACGCACATATTACGTCCTCATCAGAAAATCTATAAATACATAATGTTTCAATAATAATTTAAGGCACATAACTACAGAAAATAATAATAATAATATAAGCGAGTTTTTTTGAGTACCAAAAGTAAGATTTTTTGATCTAGCATATGAGTATTTTGGCCAAGATTTATTTTCTATTTAACTTATACATTAATCTGAAATTAAAATGAGTATTCACTTTATGTATATTTGAAAACAGTTAATTAGGGAGTTGTTATGTTTTGAAAAGTAAAGATAAAAAATAAAAAAATATAAATAAAAATAATCGGGCAAGTACGAGTTACACCCGTACCAAAATCTAGGGTTCCATACATTTACGAAACAAAGATATACCTTATTAACGAACTGAGAGTTTTAATTTGGTACACATATGTATTTTCACGTGTAGATTTCAGGAAGATTATAGGGAACATTATCTGGATTGACAGTCAAAACGGTGTCAAAAAAAGAAAAACTGCAAATTTTCGAAAAAAAGAGTTTTTTTCTCATAACTTTGAAACTATTTGAGCTAGAGGGCTAAAATTTAATACATTTGTATATTTTTATGTACAGATTATGAAAATTAATTAGAACGTACAAATTATGAAAATACTTCTACCTTCAAGTACATGAAACTTTTGCTTAAGGGTACAGGTTTGTATTTCATATAAATAACATAAAAATCAAGAATTTTTTTTTAAGGGGAGTGTACGTCACAATAATATTAGGAACGTCACAATAATAAATAATTAAATAAATAAATAAATAATAATGTCTAGATTGATAAAATATTTCTCTTGACTACATGGTTTCCACCTTACAACTGAATTTTAATATTTAAGGACATCGAAAATATTTCTATTAACTGAGGATAAGTCAGCGACATTTACAATAATATTTATAACCTTGATTTGTCTAAAATTACGAATGTTGTAGGTGCATTAATTCCTGTATTGAATTCTATTTGAATTATTATTTAAAGATTGAAAATTTTGAAATAAAATATTTAGTTTGAATTATTATTTTAAGATAAAAAATGTAACATAAAATTATTCTTTTATAAGGTTATTAAATTTAAGTAGATTGGGCTTAGATTTTGAACGTCTGTTTTCAAATTTACAGAATTCTCATTTTTTACAATATAGAACATTTCTAATATATCTCTTCATTTCTGATTACTCTCGTGTTGTAAAATTTTTACATTTTTTTCTGAAAAATCAAAACTATGATTATAGTTAGTTGAATGCCTACAGAAAGCAGTGACGTCTTCTTTATTTTTTTCTAGTCTTCTATGTTGTCCGACTCTATCTTTTAGATGTTCTTTTGTTTGTCCAATATAGACATAGTGTCAATCTTTACATGGAATTTCGTATATTAGATTGATTTTTTCAAACTTACATATAGAATCTTTAGGTAAATTAAATAATATTGTGTTTAACTTTGTTTTTGTAGTAAAGATAACATTTACATCGTATTTTTTTTAAATTCTAAGAGCTGTTTCGGTAAATTCTTTAATATAAGGTAATGCTATAGTTTTTGTGAAATCTTTTTCTGGTTTTGCGAGTTCTTTTTCAAAGGAATTTAGTCTTTTGTTTATATATTTATTCAAAAATGTAACAGGGTAGCCATTTTTTGTTTTAGGGTCTCGAAAACTAGTTTTATATTTTCTGAATGGAATTTGGGTTCTGAAAGTTTAATTGCTTTATCTATTAAAGTATAAACAATTCCTATTTTAACGTTTAAGTGGTGGTGACTTTCGAAATTTAAATAGTTTCCTGACCAAATGTCTTTTTGAAACCAGTTTGTTTCAACAATGCCATTCGAAAGTCCAGTGACAAATCTAAGAAACTTATTTTTTTTTAATATTCTATAGTAAATTTAAGGCTTTTGCTTTTACTGTTCAATTGTTTCAGTAATTCTTGAATCTTGTTTTCAGGAAGACATATAATAATATCGTCTACATATCTGTGGTAAAAAAGCAACTCAAAATCTATTTCGTTAAAAGTTTCTTCTTCTATAGATTGTATAACTATTTCAGCAATAATTGTAGAGACACCGTTTTTTTTTTTTTTTGACACCGTTTTGACTGTCAATCCAGATAATGTTCCCTATAATCTTCCTGAAATCTACACGTGAAAATACATATGTGTACCAAATTAAAACTCTCAGTTCGTTAATAAGGTATATCTTTGTTTCGTAAATGTATGGAACCCTAGATTTTGGTACGGGTGTAACTCGTACTTGCCCGATTATTTTTATTTATATTTTTTTATTTTTTATCTTTACTTTTCAAAACATGACATGTACAAATTAAGTTTCGATCAAAATGACTTTCGGTAAAATTAATATTTGGCCAAATAACGGTTCTGCAATATTAATATTCTGTATATTTGGTTTTCTGCAAAATCAATATTCGTCCATGTTGATGTTCTGTAAAATTAAGATTCTACTTAATAAAAAATTCCATCAAATCATTATTCTAACAAATTTGCTTTAGAACATTTTCATGCTTCTCTAGCATAGTGGTTAGAGCGTTGGGCTTTAGGCCTGGGGGCCGCACGTTCGAGACCCCTCAGGGTCAAATATTTTAATTACATAAGTTTAGCGTTAGTATTAAGTTGTATTTGTAAATATGATATAAAAAAATGTTATAAAATAATATAAATAACAAATATCGTTGAGACTAAATAAATACGAAAATACCACAGTACTGACAGAAAGTTACTAATTAAAGAGGTTCAATATTTATTTTTATTTATTATTTTTATTTTTCAAAAATAAGATATGGGCTATTCTATTTCAAACCGTTCCACTAGCAAAAGACTATCGCGTGAAAAGGATTTTTTAAATCGGTTTAATTTGCTTAAAATTAATTAAAAATAAAATGTAATAGGCGAATTTGAAAGAGAATTTCTTAAGCTTTAAAATGATACTAAATTTTTTTTAAAAAAATTTCAATTTCATGTGAAAATAAAACACCCCCTCTTGGAATTCGATGTAACTTACACTAAAATAATGTTTAATATTTCTATTTTTTACTATGTAAAGACCATAATGGACTTTTCATTGAGTTTGAAGAAATAAATTTTAATAAAAAATCATTTTATTTCATTTGCATATCAATATTAATAGAAAAAGAAAAACATACGAATTCCACCATGAGAATGGTTATACTACGCGACTTCAAATTAATGTCAGATTAAATAAATTGGTTTTTTAATTAATTTTTTTTTTCTAAATCCCGTGAAACGTCCATTATGGTTTTTACATTGTAAAAAATAGAAATATTAAACATTATTTTAGTGTAAGTTACATCGAACTCCAAGAGGGGGTGTTTTGAGATATTAATGTTTGAAATTTTTAAACCTAAAATTTCACATGAAATTGAAATTTTTTTTAAAAAAATTTAGTATCATTTCAAATCTTGATAAATTCTCTTTCAAATTCGCCTATTACATTCTATTTTTAATTTAGTTTTAAGCAAATTAAACCGATTTAGAAAATCCTTTTCACGCGATAGTCTTTTGCTAGTGAAACGGTTTGAAATAGAATAGCCCATATGTTTCCTTCAAAGTTATAATGTTATTCAAATTTCCAAAAGTTTTAATTTACCCAATTTAAAATAGGAGTGGGAAATTCAATCTAAGTGGAATGAGCAGCCATTTTAAATCAGCTGAAAAATTCACTCCAATTAGAGTGAATTCGTCACTCTATTTATAGAGTGAATAAATTCGCTCTTTCAATGAGTGAACATCCACTCCAAATGGAGTGGCTCAATTTTCATTCTAAGAAATTTAGAGAGATAGTTTATGTCTTTTAGAAAAAATTTAATGTTTCTGTTAATAATTCATTTTGCAAATTTTACGATTTAAATTCTAATTTTCCAGAAAAACATAATTTTAGTACTACAAACAAGCTTTTTTTTAAAGTTGAGATTTACTACCTGCAAAATATACTGGAAACTTTTGTCTGAAAATGCATTGCTAGGGTGATAATATTATTTCTCAAAAGAAGCTATAGATCAAAGTTTGAAAATGAAGCAAAAAATCTTATTTTCGCTGAAAAAAAAAGCGCCAAGTGGATGTTTTTCATTTTACGTTTATTTTCTTTCTAATATCACCTAGAAACAGAATCTACTTGAAAATGTTATTTACCTTAAAATGTTATTTAAATTCACTCCAGAGCACCGTGTACTGGCCGGTACTGTACATATTTTTTATTGAATGAAAAGTACAGAAGTTATGAATTTATCAAATTTAACGTTTTGAGAAACAGAGTACTAAAACGCGATTTTCTTCGTTATTATTAGAAAATTGGAAATATAATACAATATATATATACATATATATAATATCTAATGCTCTACAGAAAATTTGTTTAGTTTTTTCTAAAGTTTTTACATATGTAATAAAAAATAGTGTCTTTCCAATAGAAATATCTCAATACCGTAGTCTTGGATTTTTGATTTTTTTCCTTTTAACGCAGTTACTGATTGATAAAGAAATTTATTTTATAAATACGCGTGTCAAAAGTGCTGTATTTATAGAAACGCTGCATTTCATAAATTCATAACTTCCGTAATTTCCATCCCATATAAAATTAAACAATGCGTAAGTATTGTGAGAGGATGGCTTCAATCAAATGCAAATAAATACATTTGTGACTGTCCATGAAAAAACGTGCCTTAGCTCCAAAAAATAAATTTTGACTTTTTAATTTCAACCGACAGATTTTTACTTGCTCTTTCATTTTTAAAAGTAAGAAATTGTTGTTTTAAAGAACTTTATGTGATATTAAGCAAGGAGCGTAGGTCTATTGCATTGGTTTCAATGCATTGACGCAACTTTGATCACTCATCCTGTAAAATTGAAGTTTGGGAGCTAAGGCACGTTTTCTCATAGACAGTCACATTTAACAAATTTATTGTCAGGTCAAAATATTAAAATACAACCGTTCGTTCGCACACCTGTGTACAGACTGCTCGTTTCTTTCCTCCAAATTCTCGTTATCGCTACCTCATTAATTGTCCTAGACACACATACATACAACCATTCGGTTTCACACAAGTACAACGCATGATTCACGCAAGACAATACAGAGCTATATTCTTACAGTTCGGCCAATCCTGACCATTGTTCGACCTCGAACATCGTCATATACAAATACGTAAATCTACCCTTTTTCAGCTTCAATTTAACCTCTTTTGCCATAATTTCATGTTTACAGGTTCCCAAATTCCCTCGTATTTTTTCTGAGTGGCTTGACATCCAGGAATATCCGCTATTACGTATCTATTATTTCTTAAAATTTTAATTATTTGGTAAGGGCCTTTAAATCGCGGTTTTAGTTTAGGGGAAATTCCTGTTGTTGTGTCAACATTTTTTAACATGACAAAATCACCAACGTCATACATAACCGGATTTTTTCCTTTTTTTGTCACCTTAAATTTTTACTTGAGCTTGCTGTTTAATTATATTTTCACTTGCTTTAATTTGCACTAAATCTAAACTTCGAGTGTCATTATTGACTTCATTACTCACGAATTCGGATATAGGGTCGTGTATTTCACCTCGCTGAGATATACCGAATAAAAGAAAACTAGTAAATTCTCCTGTCGTTTTATGCACGGAGTTATTTAAAGCAAATTCAATTTCTTTGACAGTTTTAGTCCAATTTTTCCCAATGTTTGTATCCGATAGTTTACCGAGCATGGGAGCTATCGTTCGATTTACTCTCTCCACTTGCCCATTGGCTTGTGGAGATCCCGTAGCTACTTTTACATGCCGAATATTTAACTCTTGTAAAAAATCCGTGAACTCCTTAGAGGTAAAACACGTCCCCCTGTCCGAAACAACAATTTTCGGTTTACTATAGTGCCAAAAATAATCTCTGAGGTTAGCGATCGCTTCTTTCGACGTAGTTGTTTTTGCGGCATACATTTTTAAAAATTTTGAAAATCCATCCATAACTACCAGAATGTATTTTTTACTCGGAACGCGTACATCCGAAATGGTCATGTGATCTACATGCAACATCTCAAAAGGTCGAGTACCCTTTGGAATGCTTTGGATTTTTCCCTCACTTTTCCCACAAGGCGGGTTAAATGCTATGTATTTGTAACAATTTTTTATATGGTCAGATACTTTTTTTCTCAACTCCGGAAACCAATAACTTTTATGAATCACATCTACTACTTTTTCGACGCACATATGTCCCAACTCATCATGGTACTTAAATAAAATACTCTTCTCCATTTCCAAGGGCACGCAAAACAACAACCTATCATTAATTTTTCTGTAAATGGCTCCATTTCTCATTTCAAAATATATATGTTCTGCTTTTTCTAGCTGCAATTTTATTTTATTAATTTCGGGACCAAGATTTTGAGAAATCATCAAATTAGCTTCAAAAGGGTTGTCCTGTACTACTGCTACAAAATCACAACGTCTAAGCCCGCCAACATGCGTCATCCGCGTTCCTGACCTATGCTCAGTAGTATAGTCGAAATTCTGTAACTCAAGTACCCAACGTGAAATTCTCGGGTTGATTTCATTCTTTTTCAAGGCCAAAGTTAAAGAATTGCAATCTGTTATTATCTTGAATTTTATACCGTATAAATAGATTCGAAATCGCTTCAACGCATAAACGATCGCAAGCATCTCCAACTCAAAACTATGATAACGGCTTTCGCTATCTGACGTACGTTTCGAAAAATAAAAAGTTGGGTGAAACTTGCGATCGGCGCCCAGTTGCATGAGAATCGCTCTAAAGCCATGCGAACTGGCATCGCAATGGAGTTCTGTCTCGGCATGTGGATCGTAAATTGCAAGTATCGGCGAATCAATAATTTTTTCTTTTAATTCTTTAAAGGCTCTTATTTGTTCTTCTCCGAATTTAAATTGAACTTTATTTCTCAACAATTCATATAAAGGTCTTGCAATTATCGAAAAAGGTTCTATGAACTTTCTAAAATATGAAACCAATCTGAGAAAACTTTGGACTCCTCTGATATCTTTAGGAATTGGAAAATCCACTACAGACTTAATACCATCATCGGTTGGTTTTACGCCCATCTCGGAAATTTTGTACCCCAAATGACTTATCTCTATTTGAAAAAAATGACACTTTTCCATTTGTAACTCGAGGCCATTGTTAACTAAAAGTTTAAATATTTTTTGCAAAACAATTAAGTGGTGTTCGAGAGTTTTAGTTGCAATCAAAATATCGTCCAGATATACACTTACATCACCGGACTCTATAAGATCTTTAAGAACCATATTGACGAACTTTTGAAAGTATTTTGGCGCCACTTTTAATCCGAATGGCATTTTTAAAAACTCATATTGGCCAAAAGGCGTAACAAAAGAAGTAAACTTTACTGAGTCTTCTGCCATATTTACATGATAAAATCCATCTTTTAAGTCTAATGAACTAAAATATTTTTTCCCTTTCAAAACGTCAATCTGATCCTCAGTTAACGGAATTGGATAATTATCGGATTCTAAATATTTATTCAGAGTCCAATAATCCACACACATGCAAACTTTCCCGCTTTTCTTTTTGACAAGAACAATCGGTGATGAGTATTCAGATTTACTCGGCCTAATAATGTGACGTGTCGACAAATCTTCAATCATTTTTTTAACTCGTTTTTCTCTGCAAACGATAATCTTCGCGGCATACAATGAAAAACATTGTGATTCTTTAATCGCAAATTAAGAGTTGTTTTAACTTCCGGTGATACAGGCCTTTTGGATTTAACGTAAATTTGTTCAAAATCATCCCTTAATTGTTGCTTAAATTCAAGAGGAATATTCGGATTAATATCTATCCCGTCCCCAATTTCCAATTTGTCCATCTCGATATTCATTATTTCCGTCAAATGATCGTCTTTTTTATTTTCAACAATTTGCGGTCTCGTAATCCTTAGTCCAAAAGCCCTCAATGTGTCCCGGACCAAAAGTCCTTGTAAGGACATTGTCTCATCGCTAACAACAAATAATCGGATTTCTCTTACGCAACTTTCCAATTCACACATTGCTTTTGTTTCTCCTAAAATATGTAGCTTCGAATAATTTATACCCTGATACTTAAAACTCGTTTTGTTCAAAGGCTTAACAACATCCGGGTTTACAAATTTATTTTTTATAAATGAAATTGGGCTTCCACTATCCAATAAAGCTACAAGATGAGCTTCGAAAACATCCTCTTCATTCTCAAACTTCAAAATAATATCCGGATAATATTCTGAGCTATCTTCATTTATTGAATCAACATTCGAAATTTCAATATTACTTGAGTTCTGATTCTTATTTTCAGGACAATTACCAATTGTGTGATCCATCGACGCGCAACGAAAACACGACCCTAATGGACTCTTTTTTCATGTAGAGTCACGAGACAAATGTCCTACCATATTACAATTATAACAATTACGCTTTTTAGTTCTATCAAAAGATTTTTTCGCGTCGTTGGTTTCACTCTTATTTTCTTTATTGCTTACATCAGATTGAGTTGTTTGATAATAATTTGAATCTTTTTGAAAATCTCTATCTTTATTTCTTCCAATCGATTTTTTATTTAACGAAATTTTTTCAAAAGCTTGAAGGAAATTTTTGTTTCGAACTGAAACGTTGCATACGAGCCTGATTACGTAATGATTCATCAGGAATTCCTTCAATTAAATAATCAACCAATTCTGAATCAACAACATTTGCTTTATTAGCTAAAATTACTTTCTTGTATACATATTCGCCAAAAATTTCAATCCTATTCCAAACCCGATCTTTAAATTGTTTTCGTAATTGAATTCTACTAAGGTAAGGAAAAAACATTTTTTTTAATTTCATCGATTAACATTGTTACTGGCATTGACAGATGATCAGGTCGCGAGTGAAACCAAATTAGCGCTTTACCTTTTAATTTACTGCTTATTATGATTCTAGTTATCTTGTCATTTAAATTATAAGTATTACGTATTAACTATAATTGTTGCGACCAACTTTCAAAATTCTGACTACTACCGTGAAACGCACCTCATAATTCACTAATACAATTTATTGACAACCTTGGGTTTACCTCAATACTTTAAAGTGTTGACGGCTGATGCACTGGTACTCGTACAGGTGATGCATCTTTCTCGCTCATTGAAGAAACGTTTTTAGTCACAGTCGAATTCAGCGCCGTATTTACCGTATTCAACATTGCCGGAACTTGTAAAGGTGTAGTTGGTACCAAGAGCTTCGATTCAACGCTCAAACTTGTCCCTGGAGTAGGCATTGGTGTATTAGAAATTTTTTTCTGCTGCAACACGCTTCGTTAACGTCATAATCATCTGCCGCATTTCGGCCAGCTGCCGTCTCATATCGTCATGTGCTTCAGACAATTGACTTTTTTCCTGCAGGTCATCATGTTCCTCAGGAGAAATTTGCTTCCCTTCCACTATCCATTCCTCGATCTATGATCCGTCGGGATTCTGTTGTTGCAAACGTAGAACAAACTCCGCTTTATTACCTGTGGTAGCAATATTTTTGGCTCGTAAGATACTCTTTAATTCGACAACAGTCAAATCAGATGCCATTGTGAATTTATATATTTACGGTGATAAATATCTTAATTCGATTAGACACGTAATCGTAAAGTTTGTTGTCGTCTTCAAGGACACTCTCTGTTTATTGCAACTGAGATTTTCCAGCGAGCTGTACACTATATTTAAATTAATTTTGGGTGTGCGAAATTAATCTACCACAAGTAGATTTTCTTATTTATTTAGTTACGTAAAAAAATTCCAAATTAATGAGACACAAAGTTCACAATCCCACTTCTGAACTGTGAGAGGATGGCTTCAATCAAATGCAAATAAGTACAGTGCCGCTCAAAAGGATTTGCCCACCCTACGGCATGCAAGGGCTTTACAAAAAGTTTTGTATCTTCATTAATAATAAAGATAAATCCTTCATCAAATATTTATTTTAAAGTTTAAGTATGTGACTTAAAACGACATCTAAACAAAATTAAAAAAAACAATTTTTTTCTTGTTTAATTGCTTCATTTAAAAAAAAAACAATTTTTCACTTTCTTTAAAAAATTTCAAATTGATACAATTTTTGAAGAAATCATCACATTTTAATTCTACAAATGTCATTTGACAGCATTTCTTGTCAGCTTTAAAACGATTTTCTAGAAATTGCTCTACGATAATTTTTCAGGATGATATGATCATTTGTTTATAAAAATAGCCTCTTTTTTCAATTGTTGGTACCTTGAGAACAATTGACTTTTGGAAAAAATTGTTAAGGGAAAAAATGTGTCTTTTTGTACGTAGAATTAGGAAAATAATATTTAATCATTAAAAAAAAAATGTATTCCATATTTCCTACTGTATAATATATTTTAAGACGGACAAAATATACATGACAATACATATCGATTTTTTTTTTAATGTTCAAATTTTTTCCCCTAATTTTACGCAAAAAAAGGCATTTTTTTTCCTTAACAATTTTTTCCAAAAGTTTGTTGTTCTCAAGTTACCAACAATTGAAAAAAGAGGCTATTTTTATAAACAAATGATCATATCTTCCTTAAAAATTATCGTAGAGCAATTTCTAACAAATGGTTTTAAAGGTGACAAAAAATGCTTTCAAATGACATTCGTAGAATTAAAATGTGATGATTTCTTTAAAAATTGTATCAATTTGAAATTTTTTAAAAAAGTGAAAATTTTTTTTTTCAATTTAAGCAATTAAACAAGAAAAAATTTGTTTTTTTTAATTTTGTTTAGGTGTCGTTTTAAGTCACATACTTAAACTTTAAAATAAATATTTGATGAAGGATTTATCTTTATTATTAATGAAGATACAGAACTTTTTGTAAAGCCCTTGCATGCCGTAGGGTGGTCAAATCCTTTTGAGCGTCACTGTATATCTTAGTCTTCCCTCCTCCCTTTTTCTTTCCAGTAGCCTTTAGTGCTCTTTATGCTTTCTGTTATACTCTCTTTTCTCCATTCTATCTTTTCTACAGTTCTTAATACTTTGTCTTACCCCTTTTCTACTTTTCTCACACTCTTCATCCCACCACCCTCTATAATCTTTCTCTTCTTCTTTCCCCTCCATTTCTTGTGTTACTCTCTCTATCTTTTCCTTTGAGACACTTAAACACTCGTCCACATTCCTTCCTTCCACATTTTCCCTAGTCTCTTTTCCCATCCTTTCACCATATTCTATTAGCTTGTCACCTTTCCATTCTCCCATTTTACTTTTCCTCTTTCTCCGCTTTTCTTTCTCCCATCTTCTACTTTTAAGTTTCACCGTCACTACTATTGGGAAGTGCCCCGATCCAACTTTCCTCGCCACCTTCATCTTTACCATCCTGCCTCTCGTTATCTCATCTGCCAGCACATAGTCTATCACTGTTTCCCTATTACCTTTGAATGTGAATTCTCCCTCCTCATCCCCTTCCATATTACCATTGCATATCGACCACCCAGCCTCTTCTACCATTTTAATCAATCTTTCCCCCTCTTCGTCCACCGCTTTATGCTTTGACTTTCTCATGAATTGCTGCTTTTCCTCTTCCCATATTCCTCCTTCCTCTTCCCCCGTCCACGCATTGAAATCGCCTCCTATTATTACCCTTTCCTCTTTACCTACGTCCATCCATCTCTCTACCGCTCGCCACCCTCTCTCTTCTCCCTTTTTTCTATACACACCTACTACCGTCATCGCCTCTTTCCCTACCTCTATCTTCCTCACCATACATCCTTCCTCTTCCCTTGCTGCTTCTTTCTCTCTGCTCTCTTTTATTCCTATTCTTACCCCCGTCACCATTTCTCCTGCTTTCCTTCCCATCCTACTCTTCTTCTTCGCCTCTTGTATTTTCCATCCATACTCTATTGGCAACTTTCCTCTAATCGTCTCCCAATCCTTTCGATCTATCCAAGTCTCGCTCATCATTACTACGTCCCACTTTCCTAATACCTTCCAAAAACCTCATCTTTATTTTTTAGCCCTGACACATTCCAAAACACTATTTTAATTTCTTCCTCCACTCCTATTCCCTGCCTCTTCTTCTGTTTCCCGAAACCCCTCTTTCGTTTCGTTTTCTTTTTCCTTTTCTTGTGTTACCTGTCCTTCTTTGTCTACAACCCCCTTCTCTCTTTCCTCTTTCTCCCTTGCTTCTCTTACCCTATTTCTCTTTATGTCATCTACCTTTACCAACTCCCCTTCCTCTTCTATCACTGTCCACCTTTCTCCTTTTATCTATACAAATCCTCTACCTGCTATTACTTTATTACCTTTTTCGCACTCCTCCCCCGCCTTCCGTACTAACTGTCTCTCTCACTTCCTCTCCCTTTCCGTCTTATCTACTTCTATCCAAATTCACTTGCCCTTCAACTTGCTTTTTAACCTTATTATTTGCCATTTCTCTTCCTCACTCCCCAGTTCTACTACCCACAATCTTGCGTTGCTCCCCTGATTTCCCACTGCAATCATTCCCTTCATATCTACATTTGCTCCCAACTCTCCTAATACTTTTGCTATTTCCTCTCTTCCTTCCTTCCTCTCTACTCTCACCCCTCTAATCACTATATTATTTCTCCTTTTCCTGTTCTCTTCCTGCTCCATTAAGTTCTCTAATTCTCTCACCCTTGTCTCTAACATCTCCTCTCTCTCTCACCTCTTCCTTCTCCTCCGTCTCCTTTCTCTGCTCTCGCACCTACCTTTTGTTCCAATTCTTCAAACCTTTTCTCTACCTTTCTCGTCTCCTCCTTATTCCCTTCTACTATCTTTTCTTGCATCTTCTCTAATCTTTCCACCCTTTTCATAACCCTATTTCTTTCCTCGTTCCACTTCTTCTCCCATTCTTCCCACATATTCTTTATTCCTACTATCTTCTCCCCCAGCTCTCCTATTTCCTTCTTTGTTCCCCCTGTCTCTATTTTTAAGTCTTCTTTCATCTTCTTCAATCTTATTACCTATCGCTTCCATTTTATCATTAATTAACTTTCCCATATTCGTAAACATTTGTTTTAACTTTTCAAACTCATCTAAGCTGTCCCCTGAATCTTTCCTGAATTTTCTCTTCCTCCCTCCGACCAATGATCCCGTATAATTACTATCACTATCATCTGCCTCCCTATCTCCATCCGTCATCCACCCCCTAATGTCCGCCGAACCCCCTTTACCGTCGGCATGTTCAGCCTTTCTCTATTCGACGGCCTTCCTCGACCTTTGGCTGTACTACTAGCTAGCCCTGTGCTCTCTAGGTTTGCCTTTGCTTGCGGCGTTGAGAATATCTCTGATGCCCCTTCCCTGTCTCCTACTCTTTCTTCCTCTATCTTCTCACTATCCTTCTCTACCTGTTCATCCGTCTTAACCGGGTCGTGCTGCCCTCTCTTGTCGTCCGGCGGAATTCTCTGCATCGTTTTTGTTCTCTCTTTCCCCCTCACCCCAGCTAACCTCTAAAACATTCACACCACACTTTACGCTTTTTACCTTCACTTGCTCACTTTTCATACAGACCTATTCTTACACACACTCTCTCACCTTACCTCTTGCTCACTGTACACTTCCCACACTTACACTCGTTTAATACCTTTCACAAAGCCGAAAAAACAGTACACTCTCTAAATCTCAACTTTACGCGAACGGTACCGGAAACGGAAGCCAAGCCAGCAACTAATTTACCGATCATTGATTTCAAGATTGATTCTTCTGAAAGAAAAGTTGTTTTACAAATATATAAATTGAATTACATTCTCAAATAACTTGTTTTACAGCCTTTGAGAAAATTTTGACAACATTTTATTAAAATAGAGCTTATAAGTATTGTTGATTAATAATTCTATTTTATATCTTATGTGTAAATATTTTTTTGATTTATTTTGATAATATTTCTCAATAAAAAAAAAAAAATAAATAAATAAATAAAAACAGGGTTTTTTTCCTCTTAATAATAAATAATTTATTTTGCTGTCACGATTGCAGGAGAGAGGAAGCTTGAAAGAGATTTTTTTTTATTGACTTTATTTTATATTTTGAATTTATGTAATACTTTGACTTTAATTGTACATAACCTGTAATTGTGATAGCATCATTTTATTCCAATTTATCAAATTAGTAATAAGAGTTTATATATCTCCGTCTTTCAAACGAAAACCCAATAAAAACCAGTTGTCGAAAGAAAATACTAATGTCATGGGAGATTTAGATTCCGCGGCTACGAATTCGGGTGATGAGTCAGAATTTATGAAGTGGCCCCCTATTTCACCAACATTGACAAAAGATAAAAGTCAATACATTTTTTTGTAGTATTAACTAATACAAATTAGTTGCTAAAAGGGTTTTGTTACTAAATGTCAATAATTTTATTTGTTATAAATATAAAAATAATTAAAAGTATGGATTAATGCTTAATTGTTTATCAAAAATTTTTATAACAAATAAAATTATTGACATTTAATCACATTCTGTCAAATGTTCATTTATGAAGAACAAATTCAGACAAATAGTCTAAAAAAGGATTTTTAATTCATAAAAATTATGAATTGTTGCGTAATTGTTTATAACTAATAAATTTATTGCTATTTAGTTACATTCTAGCAAATGTCTATTTATAAAGAACGAATTCAGGCACTTACTCTAAAGAAATTTCTTTAATTCAACAAAATTATGGTTTGTTGCTTAATTATTTATAAAAATTGTTTATAACAAATACTTATGACAGAAATTGTTTATTTTTGAACTATAATTGTAAGAAAGTGTACTTTCTTTGGATTTCAAAGCTTTTAGAAAAAATTTTAAAAAATATATTTAATTATTTATTGCTTAATTGTTAATAAATTTTGACACAAGCAACAATTAAACAAGTCGGCCACAATAGTTCTTAGCCCAATTTAATAAGCTGTAAATTAAAAAAAAATACATGTTAATCCGTCAAGAATTATGACCTACAAGTTAATTTGTCCACGAAAAGCCGGTTTTGTCCCACTGCCGTGGCGTCGCGTCGCGGCCGGTGCACTGCACTCAAGCGTAACAGGGCGCGCAACAAAAAACCATGTAATTTTTTCAATATTAAAGAATACCAAAATGTTTTCGCATGAACATCTTCTTGAATGTATGAAGTTTCGTAATCTCAAAGAAAAACTTTAATTTGCGATTTGGAACAGGAAAATAATGTAATTTGTTTATTAAAAATAAAAAAATTTTTATAAAAAATTTTTTTTTTGGTACATTAGTTATGGTACTTACAAGTTACAATTATTGTCAGTAAACTCCGGGTATTAATGTTCATTTTTAATTTGAACTCTTTAAACTATGAATTTTTCAAAAATGGGGTACATACAATTATAATTGTTTATAACTTTTTAAATTTTCAAAATTTTCAAAAACCCTTTTAGCAACTAATTTGTATTAGTTAATACTACAAAAAAATGTATTCACTTTTATCTTTTGTCAATGTTGGTGAAATAGGGGGCCACTTAATAAATTCTGACTCTGATGCCACTTTCACTACGGGTGAACAAAACCCTTTGTCGGAAACAACCTCCAATTTGGGCAATAATATGACAGAGGACGCTGAAGATACTTCTCTGCAGCAGCAAAACATTGTTACCGAGGAAAAATCGGGGAATCAGACGGAAGCAAATACGGAATTAAGTAGACCCCCATCGTCTAATAGTGTCGGGAGTTTTCTCGGTTTTCCCATGAATTAGTCAATTAGAAGGGGAAGGGGTAGATTACGAGCTTCACCCCTTTATATCACGTCAGCGATTGCATCAGAGAATGCACTATGTGGAGACGTCTTTGACTGAATTGTCAGATAAGTGCAATAGGGTCTTAGATTTTATTATTTCGCAGGCTAACTTACGATCCGAAGGGGAGGGGATGTACTGGGCAACCAATCCTTTCTTCCGACAAGGAATTACGCGATATGGGAACGCAGACAAACAATCAGCCTCCAGTTAACCCTCGAACTTTCGTCAATTGTGAACATCCCAGAGTACCGAATCAAGATCGCGAAGAAAGAATCCAAACTAACCAAGAGCCCGTGAGAGATTCGAGACATGTTCGTTTTCAAAACGCTCCTAACCCGTCGAATGTGGATTCGCGAGCCACGAATAATGGGATAGAGAATAGTCGAAATGCCTCCTCGGACAGAGGAATAAATAATTTGATTTCGCGATTTATTAAATTAACAATCGGTAAACCCTTGGCGGATGGAACATTAGTTAATGTGGATGTTTACGTGACATAGGATGAATATCGTCAAATGGTTGAGTCTTCTCGCGAAAATATTCCTCAATTGAGTAATAATGCAAACCAGAGATACCTTCGTGACTCAGGTTTGTTTCGCGACGATGTAAATGCGTCGAATAATATTTCGCCTGGAGCTGATGCTCGTAGAACGGGTACCCTATTCTCATGGAATGATAGCGATTTTAGTGTCGATGAACAAAGTCATCGTTGTTTGTCAGCTGAACGCGAAAGATCTAAGAGTTACTCAAGGAGGGGAATACAATATGCGTTTACCCCGCTGCAGACAAATGTGGGAAATTCAAGCGCTATACAGATCGGTCGCATTGTTAACTCTTAGAAAATTTCTTTTCCGAAAACAGAAACAGACCCTGAACAGTTTCTACTGATTCTTAAGGATTAATTAAGTACGAGTGGCATAGATCGTTATTTGTTTGTCCCTTGTCTGTCGACGGTATTTGAAGGACCATACAGATCTTGGTATCTAGTGAACAAGAAGTCCTGGTGTACCTGGAAGGACTTCACATGTGCGTTTCGCTTTGAGTGGGGCGTCAAAAAGGACGATGCCGATCTTCTTTTCGAAGTTCGTGATATAAAATTAGAGAAGGGAGAAAACTTAGCGGAATTCGCATGTACAGCGCGCCTTGTTTTCGAAAGAATTCAATACCCCCCTGAATTTAGAAAACAATTAAAGCAAATATTGTCTAAATATATCCCTCTTTTGACTTTCGAAATTATGAATTTACCCATAAAGAATTATAAAGAATTTGTGCACTATTTAAATAAGCGCAATTATATTTATAATTGCGTAGCTGAGGTACAGAAATTCAAACCTAAACCGAAAGTAGATTTGCGTTTTGTTCAGGATCCATACGATTCGGAGGATCAGCGGGAAATGGAAGTCCTCTCAGATACCTCTGTAAATAATTCGGACAGCGACCAATAAGTAAATTTGAACGCTCTTGGCAGTAGGAAATCGGATACCTCGAAGATTAAATCGAAATCCCGTAATGCTCAGTGATCAAATCGACAGAGACTCGACACGGTGCGCTTGAAAAAAATTAAACCAAAAGTCAAAACACTTAAAATTTTTTTGTGAATTTTGAAAGTTTTATGTTTATAGATTAAGAAAATCGAAGAACCAAAATATTCCATCGAGAGCTTTTTGAGAAAAGCGGAATTGAATTTTTTTTATAATTGCACTGTGTAACAGTTAAAAATTATTTTTAATCGGAGCTAGCCTAAGTTGATTGTCTTAAAAAACTAAAGGAAGAAATGTGTATTAAAAGTAAAAGTAAAAGTTAACTGTAAGTTAAATAAATTAGTCATAGGGTAATAACTACTTTTTTGAATAGCCAAAATACAGTAAACTGCGGATTCAATTTGTCAAATAGTGTACTACTAATGACATTGATCAAGATGCTATTAATTTAAATTTAGAGAGTAGTGAGTAAACCACATTAACAATAGACATTCGAAACTAAACTATCTTAATAATGCTATGTTCTGAAACTCAAACCTGTAAAATAGTTTACCTAGGTAATGAAATACTAAACTGAATCCAAATTTTTCATATTTTTTTCTTTATTCAATCTTTATTAGTATTAACTTCATCAATGAGGAGAAGTTGTGCTTCAGGATCTACTTGACATGTGTCACTTTTCCATTGTGTACGAAGATTATTAATTTGTGGATCTGACATAATTAATATATAGTGTACTATATCTGCGTTCGTTGATGTTCCGCTGATTTTGCGTGTGTGATGTTCCCTAATTCTTTTGAAATGTTTGTTACTCGCTTCCTGAGCTTTTTCAGTCATTTGGCCTATGGGAAGATGAAACGATATATAACTTTCGCACCATGCAGAAGGATTTTGTGAACGGTAATTGGCATGTAGTACCAAGGATACAAATTCACATACAGCTGTGCGGTTTCTATACAAAACGAATCAAACTTTTTAACGTTCACTTGCTCGCTACATGACAAAACTTGTAAAATTACGCTAAAATTCTTTATAAGCTGTTGATCAACCCCTCTGATTGCTGAATTAATTCAGGATTTTGAAAGAATTTTCTGGCTGTATTTCCATTGTTAGACGTTCCGGAACCATGTTTAGGAACGTCTATAATCAAACCTGTTCTTCCCCAAAATTCATTTTCAATCCTCCTTTTGGTTTCCTTTAGCATTTGCTTTTGCTCCAACGTCCTTTGCTTGCACTTTTTAAATGACAACCGATAAGCAATATGGAGAATACACTCCATAAAGCGTATCCCAGCGTGTAATGTTGATAGGCCAAAAAAGAAGTATTGAATTTTGAATTAAAGAATACAGGATCCTAGGGCTAAATAGCCTTTCAAGGAACCAAAAGTATGATACATACAATAGTAAGATGATTAAAAAGAAAAAACAATTATACAATATAAAAATAAAACTGAGCAGTATAGAAAAACTAAAAATAATTAACAAAGTAAAGATGGTTTTAATATCAAAGAAAAGTATATCGAGTAACAATTAATATAAAAATACTTCTAACAAAATGGAAAAACATAACGTAATCAATAAAAAAGAAGAGTGAGAGAGAAAAACAAAAAATGTATAAATATTAGTTGTCTAAAAGAAAGCAACAAGGATCTCACTCAATCAAAGCGAAGGTTACCAATAGGTTATCTCAAATAAATCTCTTTTGCATTGAGATAGAAAATTAAAGAATAATTTTTTAAAAAATAATCGAGAAGATACAGTTCTAATAGAAGCCGGGATCTTATTCCATAAACGATCTCCCCTTATAATAAAACTTCTCTGGGACTTAATAAAGAGGGACTTTGTTCAGAAACATTGAATAGAGCAGGTTACCCATGAAGAATTGTCTTCTGGTAGCAACATTCAACAATCCAGACTGAGCCCTGAAGCTAGATATATGCTGATGCTTAGGTAAATTATAAACAAAACGAATGCAGGAATTTAAAGATCTTTCCAATTTATTGTTGTGATCATCCGTAATATCATCATATACGGGGCAACAATAATCAAAGAAGGGGAGAATAAGCGTCTTTATTAAAAACAGCCGCGTCGGAATAGGCAACGAGTCTCTATTTCTATAAAGATGGCGTAGTATTATATAAACTTTGCGCGAGATAGAAAAAACATGCTCTTTCCAAGACAGAGTACGGTCCAAAATCACTCCCAGATCCTTTACCGACTCTTTAAACATAACAGGCGAACCTTCCACTAAAAGTGAGGGCAAAGTCAATAAGGCATCCATTGAAGGGCTTTTACCAGTACCAAAGACTATAGCTTGCGTTTTAGCTGGGTTGAGAGCCAACCCATTATTTTTCGCCCAAAGTACCGTAGTGTCAATATCAGATTGAACTCTATCCAGTAGGACCGGAAATGAGCTCAAAACTCCTGAGATATAAAATTTGAAATCATCTGCAAACTTTATATGCTTGCAGAAACGAAGGTTCACCCCCAGATCCGAAATATATAAATTAAATAATAGCGGAGCTAGAGGTGAACCCTGAGGCACCCCACATTTGACCTTACCCCAATCTGAATTGCCGTAGCTAGTATCCACTCTCTGATACCTATCACTAAGGTACGATCTGAACCAAGATCTCACAGAATCAGAAATTTTGAACAATTTAAGTTTAGAGATAAGTAGATTATGATCTACTAAATCAAATGCCTTTGAAAAATCAAAAAACACTGCCACTGTAATGTTTTTAGAGTCCATCGCGAGTTTAATATCTGAAATGAGTTTAAGTGATGCAGTACATGTGCTATGCTTAGACCGAAAGCCAGATTGTAATGGGTCAAATAAGTTGTTTTTACTCAAGTATTCGGTCAACTGTTGGCACACTATCCTTTCCAATAGTTTAGAAAGAGCACAAATGATGGATATAGGCCTGAAATCGGAAGGGCTACCCGGGTTTTGAACCTTTGGAATGGGTCGAATTGAACTTTTCTTCCATAATTCTGGAAAAGTCCCAGTTTGTAGTGAGTAATTGCAAATATGTTTAATTACCGGGTAAATGACTGGAAGAGCGATTCGAATCATTTTAATGGAGATGCCGTCAGGTCCAAGAGCGTTAGTTTTAATTTGAGCAAGATTTTTAAGTAAATTATCGGGAGAGATATCTGCGAAAAAAAATTGAGTATCTTCAAAATTTGAAAAATCTGGGGTAAATGTCAGCGAGGCTAAACGAGGTCTATGTGAGAAAATATCAAGGAAATTCTGGGCTGGAAAATTTTGATCAGAAGAAGTCTTCTTTGAAGGAATAACATTAAGATTTCTTAAAATGTGCCACACATCATCCGATTTAGATCTGTTCTTTATTCTATTATAATTATACTTATTATAAGAATCCCTGATTTTAGTTTGGACCAGATTCCGAAGCTTTCTGAATTCGGCCTGGATAACCGAATTATTTGTTCTCTTAGCTAATCTGCGAACTCTATTTCTTTCTGCAATAAGCAATTTAATCTCATCGGTCATCCAGGGCGAGAATTTCCTACGGGCAGTTAAGGTATGTAGAGGTGCAAAATAGTTAAAAGCAGATAAGAGGAAGGAAGAAAGTTTATTAACTTTGACATTGATGTCATTATCTGTATAAATACTTAACCACTCGTAAGATGATAAATGGAAAAGAAACTCAGGTATTGGAATCCGATTCAAAATACGAGTGGTCCAAGACTTGCCTTGCTCCTGCAATTGACCACCATCAAACTGAAGACTGATGTTGATTAGATCATGATTGGAGAGGAATGAAATAGCGTGCTGATCATAAGTGATCACTTTATCAAGATCGTCCACAAAAACCAAATCAATTCGAGTATTGGAATTACCAGTGTGATGAGTGGAGGAATGAGGTACTAATGAAAGTCCAAAGGAATACATCAATGAAGATAGATAGTTATTTACGGAATTTAAAATATTAAGATTACAATTAAAATCTCCAAAAATTACGATCCTATTTATGAAACGAGGACTATGCAAATGAGTTTAACGCGTTAACAGTTTAACGCAAGAAAAGAGACACTTTAATTCCGGATCCTCAATAAAAGTCAGGCCTCACTCACAAGGGTTCGCTTTAACGATTATGACACCAAGCAGGTGGTCTATTGTCCTCTTTTCCATAAAACTCAAAAATTTCATCTCTTTTCCCAAAGTCATAAACCCTCATTATACAAGGGTTTGCTCGAACGCAAGTAGTTTATTGTTTGTATTTAGAATTGAGATAAGAATTTTCTTTTCAGTTATTGCTTTTTACTCTCAGTGTTAGTATGTTTGATAAAATCGGTGTGTCAGTATTACGTAAAGAGTTAAAAAATCAAAAATAGTGTTCTGCTTTTTTAAACGCAGGTATAAACATCGTTGTTTTCTCACTCAGTTTAGATGAAGACACCAAGAGAGAGAGAGAGAGAGAGAGAGAGAGAGAGAGAGAGAGAGAGAGAGAGAGAGAGAGAGAGTTAGTACAGTGTTGTGTGTGTTTCTTGAAAAAAAAAAAAAAGTAGAGTTTATAAATAGTGAATAGTGTTAATAAATTGTGTTGTGTTTTTTACAGAAAAGTGATAAATAAAAGTGAAATTATCAGTTAGTTAATAAGTTTGTAATCTATTTTGGACAGAGAGGATAAAATTGGTGTGTGAGTATTACTTTAATAAAAAAGTGTGTAACAGTGTAAGTAGAAACAGTTTATAAATAGTGTTAATAAAGAGTGTTGTGTTTTTTACAGAAAAGTGATAAATATAAGTGGAATCATCAGTTAGTTAATAAGTTTGTTATCCTTTCTTTTGACAGAGAAAGTAAAATTGGTTTGTGAGTATTACTCAAAGAGTTAATAAAAAAGTGTGTAACAGTGTAAATGGAAAGAGTTTATAAATAGTGTTGAAAAATAGTGTTGTGTCTTTTTAAAATAGTATTTAAAGAGTGTTGTTTTAATAATGTGTTGATAAATAAAAGTGAAATGATGAGTAAAAATAATAGAATGACGTAAAGACTTTATAAATAATAAACAGTGATGTGTTTTAAATAATTCTTCAGGAAGTTAAAACGTTTAAAAAGAGATTAAGAGATAGAAATAAACAGAAAGATAAGAGATAAAGAGAAAGAAATAAAGAGAAAGATAAGAGATAAAGAGAAAGAAATAAAGAGAAAGTTAACAGATAAAGAGAAAGAAATAAAGAGATAGAGAGATAGAAATAAACAGAAAGATAAGAGATACAGAGTTAAACAAGATATAAAGAGATAAAGAAATTAAGAGATTCAAAGATTGAAAGAAATAATAGAAAATTAAGAGATTAAGAGAAGGAAATAAGTTTAAAAGAAATGAATTCTCACTTGAAAAGAACACATTTCCATTTAAGTAGTAAAGACTGGGCTATTATTCGTAATGGGAAGATGCTTAATGACAATATCATGTACAAATTTCAGGAATTATTGGAAGTTGAATCAGGTGGTTTTATGCAAATGCAAATTCCATCATATTTACAAATTTTAGATGAAATAAAAGCAATTAATGAAAATAAGTCTCATATTCAAATACTGTTCAGTGGTAATCGTGATCGGGGTCATTGGATATGCACTTATTATGACGGAAATCAACTATTTGTTTATGACAGTCTTAATCTAAAATGCTTGAATGAAGACCAACGAAATTATTTAATTATGTTATATCCCTTTAAACCTAATATAATTTTTGTAACAGTACAGCAACAACCAAATTATGTCGATTGTGGTATATACGCGATTGCGTTTGCAGTTTCTTTGTTTTTTAATGTTCAACCTGAAACTGTTGTATTTGATCATTCATTAATGAGGACTCATTTGTATACGATGTTTGAAAATAATGTTTTATCGAGTTTTCCGAGTATTTCACAGAGCTGTAAGAAATTTGTGAATGTCAATACAGAAGTATTAATAAAGAACAATTTACATGTACAGAATTTCAAAGAGGAGAAACAGAAGAGAAAAACTGATTTTCAGACAAACGAAAAATTTATAAAAGTGAAAGGAGATGGTTATAGAAAGGCATTAAATAAAAATATTGAACAGGTAAATTTTTCTGACTCAAAGGAAAGAAAAAGTGAAACAATGACTTTGACAGAAGAAATTATTGATGCGAAAAGTAAGTACGTTACAAATCAAGGTTTAAATGTTGACGAATTACGAACAATAGTTAACCAGACAAAAAATTCTAATATCTCGAAAAACAACATTAAAAAATGCAGAGCAGAATATCAAAAAGAATACCGTGAAAGGTTTAAATTAATACAAACAATAATGTTAATTAAAAGACAGATTCCCTTCCGAAATGTTTATTATGTGAGAAAGTAGATTCGATCGAAGGAAGGCAAATAAATAACATAAACAATGTTATTTTTAAACAGTCAGAACGACGTTTCAACGACATGGTTCGTCGTCATCATCAGGTTCTAAAATTTATTAACAAAAAATTATGAATTGTCACAAACATAAATAGAAAAAACAAACAAAAAACACTGAATAATAAATAAATAAAATTTACTGAAATTAAAATGAAATTATTACATATTGTAAATTGTCGAACAGTTAAAATATAATCCAAATGCTACAAGCATTTTGTCAAGACTGAGTTGAAAATATTTTTAAAAATTTAAAGAGCAGTAGAAATTCGGAGTCAGTGAACTTAAAGGTAAACAAAACAGAGACGGATTTAGAAAGAAAAGTACAATCACAATTTCAATCGATTGATTAATGGAAAATAGATTTTGTTCAGGTATAAAATATCTTCTTTTTTGTTAATAGTAAAACCGTGATTTTTAATATGCAACATTTTAGAAAAACACGTTTTTTATAATTTGATTCGCGATCTATAATATGAGAGTTATTCCAATCGAATTCATGATTGTACTTAGATTGATGTGTACTGAAAATAGGATCATTGTTATTGCAATTTTACTTGTGTTCATTAGTACGTTTTTTTTAATGTACGTTTTGTTTCACCAATATAGCTCGCAGGGCAATCTTTACAATCAATTTTGTATACAATATTCGTGGTATTCCATTTATCTGTAGTATCTTTGCCCAGTTTTACGATATTTTTAAAATTTTTTTTTACAATTGGAATTGGTTGAATGTTGGCAGATTAAAAAATTTTTGATAATCTAGTGAAATCAACATAATTAAAAGGTATACCAACTTTCGGCATTTGTTTTTACAAAAGTGCACGTGGATTGTTAGAATTATTTGCATTAATGTTTTTATATTTAATATTCTTAAGACGTTTAGTTATATGTTTATTAATAAAATCCAAAGGATAGTCATTCTTCATTAAAATTTGTTTTACTTTCACTAGATTATTTTTATGAAAAGATTTATCAGATAGTAAGATAGCTCCATCAACTAAATTATAAACAATGTTGATCTTTTGTTGTACAAGATGATTTGAAAAATGATTGATAAGTCTGCCTGAAGAAATGGGTTTCTGGTACCAATTATTAATTATTTTATTATCTTTTATTTTCAGTGTGATGTCCAGAAAATTAATTTGTTTGTCCCTACTGTAAAAAAGTGCATGATATATGTCATAAGAAGGTAGATATGTAGTTAAATGTGTTCGCATATAAGATCTCAGGTGACACAGCCGAGATCTCGTATAAGATCTTATGTGAAAACGTAGGTACGAACGCATATAAGTTCTTATATTAAGTTCCATCATGCGCCGCGTATAACGTTACTCAATATGAAATTGAAACAGCGTTCTTATATGAGTTCATATGTAATATCGTATGTGAGTTCGTATGTAAGAAAGTATGCAATATCGTGTTGGATATTCAACGAAAATTTACTTCTTAAATATTTCAAGTAAAAAGCCACGTACGAACACACGTAAGAACTCACATCAGAACTCAGGTGCGTACACACGTACAAACTCATGTGCGTCCACATGTACGAACTTACGTGCGAACACACGTACGAACTCATGTGCGAACACACCAAAGTACATTATTAAATTAAATATAATAAACAATATTAAATATTAATTATTAAATAATTATTAAATTTTTTTTTTTTTTTTTTTTAATTATTATACACTCGTTTTTAACGACCTTACTGGCCCAATGAGTGTCCCCCGTAGGGAGTTCCTAGAATTATACTTTTGCATATATTCTTTTTTAAGTGTTTTTGCGTCTACAGAACGGCTTGAAATTAGGAGTACTCGCATTTGCCTGGACCACCCGGTATATTGGGTTTGCTCGCCAGTGGAGAGGGAAAACTGTAGAAAAACCTTTCCATAGTACAACCGGTTTATCGACAGTCGAGTTCTAGTGATCTGCACAAGCCGATTACCGACAGTGCATATCATTATTCCTCGACATCAAACCTTCCACTGAAGTTATCTCACGAGTTAGAAAAATCCCAGACTCATCGGGGCGCGAACCCAGCAAGCTGGACTTGCCGCGACCGCAGAGTCTAGTATTTCTGTAACTACGGTGGCCGAGAGGCTTAAGGCGTACTTAGATTCAGGTTAGATGGGCTCGAATCCCGGTGGCGAGAGTTTTTTTTTATAATATATTTAATTTAATACATTTAATATTTAATAATTATTTAATAATTAATATTTAATATTGTTTATTATATTTAATTTAATAATGTACTTTGGTGTGTTCGCACATGAGTTCGTACGTGTGTTCGCACGTAAGTTCGTATGTGTGGACGCACATGAGTTCGTACGTGTGTACAAACGAGAGTTCTCATGTGAGTTCTTACGTGTGCTCGCACGTGGCTTTTTACTTGAAATATTTAAGAAGTAAATTTTCGTTGAATAACCAACACGATATTGCATACTTTCTTGCATACGAACTCACATACGTTATTACATATGAACTCATATAAGAACGCTGTTTCAATTTCATATTGAGTAACGTTATACGCGGCGCATGACGGAACTTAATATAAGAACTTACATGCGTTCGTACCTACGTTTTCACATAAGATCTTATACGAGATCTCGGCTGTGTCACCTGAGATCTTATATGCGAACACATTTAACTATATATCTACCTTCTTATGACAGATATCATGCACGTTTTTACAGTAGGGGTCCTTCCCTGTAATAAGAGGGTTATTGAGCAAGCGTTTTGGCTAGTTGAGCAAGCCCTCTGCTCAATTGTCCTAACGAAATATGGACAATTGGGCTGGTTGCTCATTCACCCAATGCATTGAGTCCAATAATCCACAAGGTATTTCGAGCTTAAAACTGGAGAAAAAGCGACTTAATATTGATAAAACACTAAGAAACGTTAAATTAAGCATAAATACACAAAATTAGATAATAAAAATACGTATATTAAGAATAAATAACATTTTCGAAAATACGTGATTTATTGACACACAGGGAGCAGAACACCTGACTAGCAAAATAGACGTAGCCAATCACAATTTAGTCTCTCGCGGTAGAAAGATTTTGATTGGCTACGTCTATTCTGCTAGTCAGGTGTTCTGCTCTCTGAGTGTCAATAAAACACGTCTTTTCGAAAATGTTATTTATTTTTAATATACGTATTTTTATTATCTAATTTTGTGTATTTATGCTTAATTTAACGTTTCTTAGTGTTTTATAAATATTAAGTAGCTTTTTCTCCAGTTTTAAGCTCAAAATACCTTGTGGATTATTGGACTCAATGCATTGGGTGAATGAGCAACCAGCCCAATTGTCCATATTTCGTTAGGACAATTGAGCAGAGGGCTTGCTGAACTAGCCAAAACGCTTGCTCAATAACCCTCTTATTACAGGGTTCTCAAGTTCATAAGTAAATTGTAAATGTTGATCAAATGAGTTAAATTTGTTAGTAATCAAATCAACATGATCTTTATGTAAACTCAAAATTATGTCGTCAACATATCTGTGGTAAAAAAGAGGAGTGCAATTATACTCTGTTTTTAATATTTTCAAGCAATCACTTTCCAAATCATCCATGACAATATTGGCAAACAAATGTGATATGGGTGAACCCATAGGAGTACCATCAATCTGTTGGTAGTATTTGTCATTAAACACAAAACACGTATTTTCATAAAGAAAGGTCGAGCATTTCACAATGTCAGCGAACGGAATTTTACAATTCATAATACAATTTACTCGTCGTTCTAATCTTTGTATGACTAAATATAAAGGAACATTCGTAAAAAGCGAAGTGACGTCAAGAGACATCAATATATAATCGTCCGGAATAGTAAGATTATACAGTTTTTTAATAAGCTCAAAGCTATTATTTACATGAGATTTTGGTAACTGAATATTTTATTTTAGATCATTATACAAAATTTTTGTTGGGCTATTGACTAATGAGATAATAGGTCGAAACGGAGTGTCTTTTTTGTGAACTTTTGAAAGTCCATAACACTTAGCTAAAACTGTGTCAGTTAAAGTTAATTCTTTGTGATGATATTTACGATCTAAAAAGTCATTGTCATTTAAGCCTTGTAGAATTTTGCTAGTATTAGTTCGAACTTTATTTAACGGATTTAATCTTAAAAGCTTATAAGTAGAAGAGTCACATAGCAGGTCAGACATTTTTTGATAATAAACAGATTTATATAGGCAAACGGTAGTGTTTCCCTTGTCAGAATTCGTAAACATTATATCCGGATTTTCTTTTAAAAAATCGTTTGTTGATTTTATTTTTTTAGAAAATTGTTTGTCGTCATGTGACGTTTTCACAACTTTTTTTAAATTAACGTTTAAATTGTGTATTTAAAATTTTATATAAAAGTTGTTGTTTAAGATGGTTAAAATAATTATTACATGTTCTACTATAAAAATTAAGATGATTGAAACGCATACCCATATTGATTATGAACTGTGGCAATATGTTATGACTCCTGCAACTTAGTAAAAATTGGCGTCTTGACAAAGATTCAGCTAACTGTCGACGTGTAGAGCTGTAGTCCTTTAGAAGCTTAGAGAGATTAGGACCATGGTGTTCAGCAATAAATTTGAAAAAACTCGATGTAGCCATTGATGCAGAGTACATAATAGATCTAGTACTCGAATATCTTAATTAAAAGACAGATTCCCTTCCGAAATGTTTATCATGTGAGAAAGTAGATTCGATCGAAGGAAGGCAAATAAATAACATAAACAATGTTATCTTTTAACAGTCAGAACGACGTTTCGACGACATGGTTCGTCGTCATCATCAGGTTCTAAAATTTATTAACAAAAAATAATGAACTGTCACAAACTTAAATAGAAAAAACAAACAAAAAACACTAAATAATAAATAAATAAAATTTACCAAAATTAAAATTAAATTATTACATATTGTAATTTGTCGAACAGTTAAAATATAATCCAAATGCTACAAGCATTTTGTCAAGACTGAGTTGAAAATATTTTTAAAAATTTAAAGAGCAGTAGAGTCAGTGAACTTAAAGGTAAACAAAACAGTCACATGACGACAAACAATTTTCTAAAAAAATAAAATCAACAAACGATTTTTTAAAAGAAAATCCGGATATAATTTTTACGAATTCTGACAAGGGAAACACTACCGTTTGCCTATATAAATCTGTTTATTATCAAAAAATGTCTGACCTGCTATGTGACTCTTCTACTTATAAGCTTTTAAGATTAAATCCGTTAAATAAAGTTCGAACTAATACTAGCAAAATTCTACAAGGCTTAAATGACAATGACTTTTTAGATCGTAAATATCATCACAAAGAATTAACTTTAACTGACACAGTTTTAGCTAAGTGTTATGGACTTTCAAAAGTTCACAAAAAAGACACTCCGTTTCGACCTATTATCTCATTAGTCAATAGCCCAACAAAAATTTTGTATAATGATCTAAAATAAAATATTCAGTTACCAAAATCTCATGTAAATAATAGCTTTGAGCTTATTAAAAAACTGTATAATCTTACTATTCCGGACGATTATATATTGATGTCTCTTGACGTCACTTCGCTTTTTACGAATGTTCCTTTATATTTAGTCATACAAAGATTAGAACGACGAGTAAATTGTATTATGAATTGTAAAATTCCGTTCGCTGACATTGTGAAATGCTCGACCTTTCTTTATGAAAATACGTGTTTTGTGTTTAATGACAAATACTACCAACAGATTGATGGTACTCCTATGGGTTCACCCATATCACATTTGTTTGCCAATATTGTCATGGATGATTTGGAAAGTGATTGCTTGAAAATATTAAAAACAGAGTATAATTGCACTCCTCTTTTTTACCACAGATATGTTGACGACATAATTTTGAGTTTACATAAAGATCATGTTGATTTGATTACTAACAAATTTAACTCATTTGATCAACATTTACAATTTACTTATGAACTTGAGAAGGACAAACAAATTAATTTTCTGGACATCACACTGAAAATAAAAGATAATAAAATAATTAATAATTGGTACCAGAAACCCATTTCTTCAGGCAGACTTATCAATCATTTTTCAAATCATCCTGTACAACAAAAGATCAACATTGTTTATAATTTAGTTGATAGAGCTATCTTACTATCTGATAAATCTTTTCATAAAAATAATCTAGTGAAAGTAAAACAAATTTTAATGAAGAATGACTATCCTTTGGATTTTATTAATAAACATATAACTAAACGTCTTAAAAATATTAAATATAAAAACATTAATGCAAATAATGCTAACAATCCACGTGCACTTTTGTATAAACAAATGCCGAAAGTTGGTATACCTTTTAATTATGTTGATTTCACTAGATTATCAAAAATTTTTAAATCTGCCAACATTCAACCAATTCCAATTGTAAAAAAAAATTTTAAAAATATCGTAAAACTGGGCAAAGATACTACAGCTAAATGGAATATCACGAATATTGTATACAAAATTGATTGTAAAGATTGACCTGCGAGCTATATTGGTGAAACAAACTGTACATTAAAAAAAACGTACTAATGAACACAAGTAAAATTGCAATAACAATGATCCTATTTTCAGTACACATCAATCTAAGTACAATCATGAATTCGATTAGAATAACTCTCATATTATAGATCGCGAATCAAATTATAAAAAACGTGTTTTTCTAAAATGTTGCATATTAAAAATCACGGTTTTACTATTAACAAAAAAGAAGATATTTTATACCTGAACAAAATCTATTTTCCATTAATCAATCGATTGAAATTGTGATTGAACTGATTTTAATGTTAGTGAGAAGGAACACATTGAAAGTACATTAAAATCTGCTATGGAAGTAGAAGGAGACGATAAGGAAAATGTTGAGAAAATACAAACAATAGGAAGTCAGCAAAATAATATTGCTAATACCTTCAATCAGAAATTTAAAAAAAGCAGAGCAGATTATCAACAAGAATACCGTCAAAGGCTTAAATTAATACGAAAAATAATTGATGAGAAACAAACACAAATTGGAACTGATTTTAATGTTTGTGAGAAGGTACACGTTGAGAATACACTAAAATCTGCTATAGAATTAGAAGGAGACAATAATGAAAATGTTGAAAAAATACAAACAATAGGGAGTCAGAGAAATAATATTGTCAATAACTGCAATCAGAAAATTAAAAAAAGCAGAGCAGATTATCAAAAAGAATACCGTCAAAGGCTTAAATTAAAACGAAAGATAATGGATGACAAATAAACCCTAATTGGAACTGATTTAAATGTTTGTGACAAGGAACACGTTGAGAGTACATTAAAATCTGTTTTAGAATTAGAAGGAGACAATAATGAAAATGTTGAAAAAATACAAACAATAGGAAGTCAGAGAAATAATATTGTCCATAACTGCAATCAGAAAATTAAAAAAAGCAGAGCAGATTATCAAAAAGAATACCGTCAAAGGCTTAAATTAAAACGAAAAATAATGGATGACAAACAAACCCAAATTGGAACTGATTTAAATGTTTGTGAGAAGGAACACGTTGAAACTACGTTAAAATCTTCTAAAGAAGTAAAAGAAGACGATAATATTGATATTTGTCATTTTGCAGATAGAGAAAGGATTATAAATAACATACATGTTCCGTGTTTTAATGAACATAATCTTGGTAAAATGTCCTTTTCTTGCACAGAGTGTAAGGCTAAACATGTTGAGAAAGAGAAAGTTCCAAAAAAATCTACTTATAATGTTTGTTGCAGTCATGGTGGTGTATCATTGCCTCCAGAAAAATACCCTCATGAATTAAGAAATTTGTTGGATGGAAGTCATAAGAAATCTGGTCATTTTAGGACTAACATACGGCTTTACAATAATTCATTTGCTTTTGCATCTTTAAATGCCAATGTAGTTAATTTCAATAATAGAAGAAGAGGACCATTTTGTTATAAAATTCAAGGTCGAATTTATTATCAAATGAATAATGCTTTGTTCCCTCAAGTAGATGATGATATTTTAGGAGGAGATTTCAGACAAGTTTTACCAATAAAAGAACGAAGTACAAGAAATGAAGTTATTAGCTTATCTATTAAAAATTGTTCGCTGTGGAAATGTTTTAAACAATTTTCTTTATCAGAAAATATGAGAGCATTACCTGCAGAATTTGAGTTTTCCAATTTTTTGTTACAAATAGGAAATGGTGAAATTAATGATTATAATGATAATGTACAATTACCAGAATCAATCATTGAACAAGGTAACGTTAATATTGCTCAAGATGTTTATGCTTCTCTGATTAAAGAGGGTAAATTTCAAGAATTATCGACTTGTGCAATTTTAGCTCCTAGAAACGCAGATGTTGATGATATAAATAAAAGAGTTGTGACATTATTGGAAAACGACAGAGAAAGAATATATAAAAGCATAGATTCCATTGAAAATTGTGATAACGGAAATTTCAGCGAACTTATTTTACCAGAATATTTAAATACACTTTCACCTTCTGCATTGCCACCACATGAATTATGTTTGAGAATACATTCTGTCGTAATGCTCATCCGTAATCTAAGCATTAACGAAGGTTTATGCAATGGCACAAGATTGTTAATTTTGGATTTATTAAACAATGTTATAAAATGTAAAATATTAACTGGTGACAAAAGTGGAAATATTGTTTTTTTACATCGAGTGAGATTATACTGTGAGAATGTGTATCCATTTACATTTAGAAGAAGACATTTTCCTATGAAACTTGCATTTGCTATGACCATCAATAAATCGCAGGGACAAACTTTTCAAAAAATTGCTTTAGATTTAAGGAAAGATGTTTTCAATCATGGTCAATTATATGTAGCACTATCCAGAGTACGTTCTTTTTCTTCATTAAAAGTATATTTGGGAAGTCAAAGAAGTAATAGGTATTTAAAAAATTATGTTTATCGTGAAATTTTGAATTAATTCACATCTAAAATTTATGTCATTTTGAAGTGATGAACAATACTATTGACTCTTTCTTAAAAGCATGTTTAACAGTGAATAATTCATATATGACAGTGAATAATATTTATTTTCTTTATTTTTACCGCGGATATTTGATAACATTTCAATTATGAGAATTTCTTACTTGCACTATTTAAAAGGCAAAAAATGTCATAATTTAACCTGTCCCCACAGGGAGTTATACAATGAAATGTAATATTTGTAGCAATATTCACTAATAAATAAAATGAACATTGACATGTAGTATTCTTTACTTTAATATACTGTCAACCGTAGTAATTCTATCAACCAAGGGATAATTATACCTATCGGCAGTTTTTAATAATTACAATTTTTATATTAAAACGTATGAATTTGCAACTAAATGTAAATATTATTTGATAGTTGTACATTTTCTGAATAATTATACACATTATTTAAAATCATTTTTTTAACGAAAATTTGTTTCGTATATGTTAAGAAGTATATACTTTTGACGTACTTTTGTGTCGAAAGTCTAAAAAAAAGTTATATAATTAGAAACAAATTGTAATTGTACAAGAAGTGCAATACAACCTCAAAAAGTAACTATCATTAATATTTATATTTCTTTCCAGTTAATTTTAAAACTTCTTGTTTAAAAATAACTTACAAACCTTCTTACCAATTATATTGAGTTATTTACTTAATTTAAAAAGTTTAAATTTTAATTTTGTAATCAACACTACATTTCAGTAAGATTATAGTACTTCCCTTGAGAATTAGTTCACTAATTTCTTCAAAAAAAAAACAAAAAAAATTGTTTACGTCTTTTTTTTTATTGGACTCTAGACTATGTACAGAAAAGATTTCATATATTTTAAACGGTCAAAAAATTTTTTTAGTCTATTTTAGAAATAAACAAACTTTGATGGGGATAATTATCCTAACCCCGGGGCAATTATATCCACATTTTTTAAGCCTTTGGTTTGCAAATTACACATTTCTAGAAATCATATGAAAAATTTCTATAAATTATAGTATAAAATTGCATAAATTACCGTTTAACTTTCCAACAATTATCAAAATTAATTGCTTCAATAGTGGCTTGTGCATTAAACATTTTTATAAATTACCTCGAAAATTTTCATACATTAACGCATAAATGTCCATAAATTATTCAAATCAAATGTTTGAATCATGGTTTGTGCCTTATACATTCTTATAAATTATCGCAAAAATTTAGGGGCGTAAGATTTAAGACGAAAATTCGACCAGTAATATCATCTTAGATTATCTACTTCCCCTGTATTTCGTACTACTCATATCTAATCCTCTGTATTTCGTCGAATTCAGTTCCAATTCCCCTGTATTTCATACAATTCAGATCAAATTAAACCCCCTGCATTTCGTACAATTGAGATCTAACCCCCTGTATTTCGTACAATTCCGATTAAAACCCCTTCATTTTGTATAATTCAGATCCAACACTCTTTATTTCGTATAATTTAGATTTAAACCCACTGTATTTCGTACAACTTAGATATCTAACCACACGTAGTTGGTACAATTCCGATCCTACCACCTTTTAATTTCGTACAATGTAGATTTAACATCCATTATTTTGTACAACTTAGATACAAATACTTGCATTTCGTACAATTGAGATCCAAACCAACTGGATTTCGTACAACTCATATCTAACCTTCTGTATTTTGTTAACTTCATATGGAAACCCATGTATTTCGTACAACTGAGATCTAACCCCTCTATTTAGTATAATTCCGAACTAACCCCTTATATTTCGTACAATTCAGATTTAAACCCCCTTTCTTACAATTCCGATCGAACCCTCTTCATTTCGTATAATTCAGATGCAACACTCTTTATTTCGTACAATTAATATTTATACCCCTGTATTTCGTACACCTCAGATTTAACCACCCTCAGTTAATACAATTCCGATCCTACCCCCCTTTTATTTTGTACAATGTAGATTCAACAGACATTACTTTGTACAACTAAGATAATAACCCCCCTATTTCCTACAATTTTTATCCAAACTCACTGGATTTCGTAGAACTCATATCTAACCTTCTGTAATTCGTTCGATTCACATAAAAACCCCTGTATTTAGACCACTATTCGCCCCATCATGTACATTTAATTTCAGACATTTCAACTTAAAGAAGTTATATTTACTTTTATATTGATAAAAAAGTGTAAGCAATTTTTTTTAACAATTTCTACGCTACGAGAAGAATTATCCCAATACAACATTAAAATAAAATAGACAAAATTTGAATTTGAATTAGAAAAAAATTATTTGACGCTAACAAAACTTTTTAATGAAATTGTCACGTGTAATGCCCCATGCCTGTATCAGCCCGACAGGAAATTTGACCAGGCAAGCCAGCGGTCACATCTGGGCCTTATCTGGCTCCAGTAAGGCCAACCTTATGAGGTAGCCATACATGGTACTTATAAGGTCCTTACAAGGCAGCCCGACGTAAGTTTGACCTTCTAAGAACCTTCAAAAGACCTTATCAGGTTCCCTTACGTGGCCAGTATAAGGCTGCCTTATGAGGCAATCACAAGGCAACCTTATCAGGACCAGATAAGGTTTGCCGTGCGTGTAAACCTAATGAATGCCTTATCAGGCCCTTATAAAAAATTTATCAGGTTGCCTTACGTGGCCAGTATAAGGCTGCCTTATGAGGCAATCACAAGGCAACCTTATCAGGACCAGATAAGGTTTGCCGTGCGTGTAAACCTAATGAATGCCTTATCAGCCCCTTATAAAAAATTTATCAGGTTGACTTACGTGGCTAGTATAAGGCTACCTTATAAGGCAATCACAAGACAACCTTATCAGGACCATATAAGGTTTGCCGTGCGTGTATACCAAATGAATGTCCTATCAGGGCCTTATAAAAAATTTATCAGGTTGCCTTACGTGGTCAGTATAAGGCTGCCTTATAAGGCAATCACAAGGCAACCTTATCAGGGCCAGAGAAGGTTTGCCGTGCGTGTAAACCTAATGAATGTCCTATCAGGGCCTTATAAAAAATTTATCAGGTTGCCTTACGTGGTCAGTATAAGGCTGCCTTATGAGGCAATCACAAGGCAACCTTATCAGGACCATATAAGGTTTGCCGTGCGTGTATACCAAATGAATGCCTTATCAGGGCATTATAAAAAATTTATCAGGTTGCCTTACGTGGCCAGTATAAGGCTGCCTTATGAGGCAATCACAAGGCAACCTTATCAGGACCAGAGAAGGTTTGCCGTGCGTGTATACCAAATGAATGCCTTATCAGGGCATTATAAAAAATTTATCAGGTTACCTTACGTGGCCAGTATAAGGCTGCCTTATGAGGCAATCACAAGGCAACCTTATCAGGACCATATAAGGTTTGCCGTGCGTGTATACCAAATGAATGCCTTATCAGGGCCTTATAAAAAATTTATCAGGTTGCCTTACGTGGTCAGTATGAGGCTGCCTTATGAGGCAATCACAAGGCAACCTTATCAGGGCCAGAGAAGGTTTGCCGTGCGTGGAAACCTAATGAATGTCCTATCAGGGCCTTATAAAAAATTTATCAGGTTGCCTTACGTGGTCAGTATAAGGCTGCCTTATGAGGCAATCACAAGGCAACCTGATTAGGACCATATAAGGTTTGCCGTGCGTGTATACCAAATGAATGTCCTATCAGGGCATTATAAAAAATTTATCAGGTTGCCTTACGTGGCCAGTATAAGGCTGCCTTATGAGGCAATCACAAGGCAACCTTATCAGGACCAGATAAGGTTTGCCGTGCGTGTAAACCTAATGAATGCCTTATCAGCCCCTTATAAAAAATTTATCAGGTTGACTTACGTGGCTAGTATAAGGCTACCTTATAAGGCAATCACAAGACAACCTTATCAGGACCATATAAGGTTTGCCGTGCGTGTATACCAAATGAATGTCCTATCAGGGCCTTATAAAAAATTTATCAGGTTGCCTTACGTGGTCAGTATAAGACTGCCTTAAAAGGCAATCACAAGGCAACCTTATCAGGGCCAGAGAAGGTTTGCCGTGCGTGTAAACCTAATGAATGTCCTATCAGGGCCTTATAAAAAATTTATCAGGTTGCCTTACGTGGTCAGTATAAGGCTGCCTTATGAGGCAATCACAAGGCAACCTTATTAGGACCATATAAGGTTTGCCGTGCGTGTATACCAAATGAATGTCCTATCAGGGCCTTATAAAAAATTTATCAGGTTGCCTTACGTGGTCAGTATAAGGCTGCCTTATAAGGCAATCACAAGGCAACCTTATCAGGGCCAGAGAAGGTTTGCCGTGCGTGTAAACCTAATGAATGTCCTATCAGGGCCTTATAAAAAATTTATCAGGTTGCCTTACGTGGTCAGTATAAGGCTGCCTTATGAGGCAATCACAAGGCAACCTTATCAGGACCATATAAGGTTTGCCGTGCGTGTATACCAAATGAATGCCTTATCAGGGCATTATAAAAAATTTATCAGGTTGCCTTACGTGGCCAGTATAAGGCTGCCTTATGAGGCAATCACAAGGCAACCTTATCAGGACCAGAGAAGGTTTGCCGTGCGTGTATACCAAATGAATGCCTTATCAGGGCATTATAAAAAATTTATCAGGTTACCTTACGTGGCCAGTATAAGGCTGCCTTATGAGGCAATCACAAGGCAACCTTATCAGGACCATATAAGGTTTGCCGTGCGTGTATACCAAATGAATGCCTTATCAGGGCCTTATAAAAAATTTATCAGGTTGCCTTACGTGGTCAGTATAAGGCTGCCTTATGAGGCAATCACAAGGCAACCTTATCAGGACCAGATAAGGTTTGCCGTGCGTGTAAACCTAATGACTGCCTTATCAGGCCCTTATAAAAAATTTATCATGTTGCCTTACGTGGCCAGTATAAGGCTGCCTTATGAGGCAATCACAAGGCAACCTTATCAGGACCAGATAAGGTTTGCCGTGCGTGTAAACCAAATGAATGTCCTATCAGGGCCTTATAAAAAAAATATCAGGTTGCCTTACGTGGTCAGTATAAGACTGCCTTATAAGGCAATCACAAGGCAACCTTATCAGGGCCAGAGAAGGTTTGCCGTGCGTGTAAACCTAATGAATGTCCTATCAGGGCCTTATAAAAAATTTATCAGGTTGCCTTACGTGGTCAGTATAAGGCTGCCTTATGAGGCAATCACAAGGCAACCTTATTAGGACCATATAAGGTTTGCCGTGCGTGTATACCAAATGAATGTCCTATCAGGGCCTTATAAAAAATTTATCAGGTTGCCTTACGTGGTCAGTATAAGGCTGCCTTATAAGGCAATCACAAGGCAACCTTACCAGGGCCAGAGAAGGTTTGCCGTGCGTGTAAACCTAATGAATGTCCTATCAGGGCCTTATAAAAAATTTATCAGGTTGCCTTACGTGGTCAGTATGAGGCTGCCTTATGAGGCAATCACAAGGCAACCTTATCAGGGCCAGAGAAGGTTTGCCGTGCGTGTATACCAAATGAATGTCCTATCAGGGCATTATAAAAAATTTATCAGGTTGCCTTACGTGGTCAGTATAAGGCTGCCTTATGAGGTAATCACAAGGCAACCTTATCAGGACCATATAAGGTTTGCCGTGCGTGTATACCAAATGAATGCCTTATCAGGGCATTATAAAAAATTTATCAGGTTGCCTTACGTGGCCAGTATAAGGCTGCCTTATGAGGCAATCACAAGGCAACCTTATCAGGACCAGAGAAGGTTTGCCGTGCGTGTATACCAAATGAATGCCTTATCAGGGCATTATAAAAAATTTATCAGGTTACCTTACGTGGCCAGTATAAGGCTGCCTTATGAGGCAATCACAAGGCAACCTTATCAGGACCATATAAGGTTTGCCGTGCGTGTATACCAAATGAATGCCTTATCAGGGCATTATAAAAAATTTATCATGTTGCCTTACGTGGCCAGTATAAGGCTGCCTTATGAGGCAATCACAAGGCAACCTTATCAGGACCAGATAAGGTTTGCCGTGCGTGTAAACCAAATGAATGTCCTATCAGGGCCATATAAAAAATTTATCAGGTTGCCTTACGTGGCCAGTATAAGGCTGCCTCATAAGGCAATCACAAGGCAACCTTATCAGGACCAGATAAGGTTTGCCGTGCGTGTATACCAAATGAATGTCCTATCAGGGCCTTATAAAAAATTTATCAGGTTGCCTTACGTGGTCAGTATAAGGCTGCCTTATGAGGCAATCACAAGGCAACCGTATCAGGACCAGATAAGGTTTGCCGTGCGTGTATACCAAATGAATGTCCTATCAGGGCCTTATAAAAAATTTATCAGGTTGCCTTACGTGGTCAGTATAAGGCTGCCTTATGAGGCAATCACAAGGCAACCTTATCAGGACCAGATAAGGTTTGCCGTGCGTGTAAACCTAATGACTGCCTTATCAGGCCCTTATAAAAAATTTACCAGGTTGCCATACGTGGCCAGTATAAGGATGCCTTAGAAGGCAATTATAAGGTAACTTCATCAGGCCCAGATAAGGCCGGCCGTGTGTGGAAACCTAATGAATATCTTATCAGGCCCTTGTAACTAATTTATCTGGTTGCCTTAAAAAAAGAGCCTTAAAGCGAAATTTTCTACAAGGAATTTTAAGCTTTAGAAAAATCATTTGAGTCATTGCTAAGTAATTTTAAACTTCAATATAGTCTGTTGCAAATTTAATATAATTTTTTTAAAGTTTGAAATAATTAATCTGAAAGTTTCTCTTTTTGATCCTTTTTCCTTAAATTGTAAAACGCTTTTATAAAATTTATAATGAATTTTCTTTACGTGCATAAGAATCTTCTCGGGCCCTTGTAAATAATTTATCAGGTTGCCTTACGTGGCCAGTATAAGGGTGCCTTAGAAGGCAATCATAAGGCAACTTCTTCAGGCCCAGATAAGGCTGGCTGTGTGTTGAAACCTAATGAATATCTCATCAGGCCCTTGTATAACTAATTTATCTGGTTGCCTTACGTGGCCAGTGTAATAATGTTATGCAGCAATCATAAGGCAACCTTATCAGGCCCAGATAAGACTGCCTGTGCATGTAAACCTTTTGGATACCTTATCAGGCCGTTATAGCCAATTTATCTGGTTGCCTTACGTGGCCAATTTAAGGATGCCTTATACGGCAATCGTAAGGCAACATTATCAGGCCCAGATGCAACACCTACCAGGATGGCTGACGTAGATAGTGTTGGTATGCCTTATAAGGGAATCATAAGGCAACTATATCAGGCTCAGATAAGGTTGGCTGTGTGTGTACACCAATAAATGGTATTCATTTATTGTGAATACCTTAGTATGTTCTTAGAAAGAATTTGAACTTAAATAAACATTCGTAGTACGAAATTCTAAATCTGTTTATGTATGAGTTAATTGTAATTAATATTAACGGTTCTTTCATATAATACACTAAAATTTATTTAGTAATTTAATAATATAATAGTAATTATTATTATTTAAATTTATAGTACAATTTTATGTGACGGAATATCTTTTAAAATGTAATTAAAATTAAAAACAATAATTTTTTACTATTTGTTAATTATTTTTCAAAATATTACTTCTATAAAAAAATGTTAAGGGCAAAAAGTTGCACAATTTTTACTCCCTATAAGGCTGTGTTTTTGATAAATTAAATTTTCGACTTACTTTTTTTGGCACTTTTTGCCGAGCTTGACTGGCTTGAAAATCATTCACTGCGCAGATCGACTTATTTGATCTGGGCCCTCAATTGATAATGGAATGTATATTAAGAAATGTGTATGAATAACTTCTTTATAGCTTTTCAATTAAAATTGCTAAAAAGCACATGATTCCAGCTGAATGTAATGAAAAATTGATTTTAAACAATTTTAATTGTTTTAACAATCAATTATATTAAATTAATTAAATTGATTTTCCCTTCGCTATATTTAAAAAGTTGTAAGCTTTTAAAATATTTAATTAAAACAAAAAGAATGAAAAAATATGTTTAAACTAATTAAAATTGTTTAAACAATTGAATGTATATTGCGAATTGTGTATAAATTACTTCTTTATAATTCTTCAATTAAAATTGCAAAAACTACATAATTCTAGCTGAATTTAATGAAAAGTTGATTTTAAACAATTTATTTAATTGAGGGCCCGGATGCAATTACTACGTTTTCGCTCGAAGGCCTAGACTAGAATGTTTCTTTTTTCACAAGATAATTTGACGGGAAAATTATCTGGATAATTTTATGTATTTAATTTATTTATTTATTGTATTTAAAAATTGATATCAATAGAGGGGATAAAGACGCACATTTTTTCTGAATAAAGTTTTTTTGTCAGACTATTATTTAGTTGAATAAAAATTAAAAACTAATTTTTTTTAGACATTGAAAATAATTATATTTTAACAATCAACTAGTGATATCTCAGAGTCATATGGATAAAAAAAGTTGCAACTTCACCTGCATAATTAAAGAACATTGCAGATCGTAATAAAATGGTTGTAATTATGAAAAAAGTGTAATTTTTTTTTTGATTTTTAATAATAATGTAATCGCTATCATTACTGTGCTTTACTAACTTTGAGCAAAAAATCTCTGTGACAAAGTTTCGAATTTTGAAGTTTTAAATTACACAAGTTGTCCACTAAGGTATTAAAAAGTTTTACCAAAAAGAATTTTTTCGATTCACTAAATATTTCAGATTTTATAAACAATTTTGTTAAAAGCGAATGCGCGTCACGCGTCTACAGTCGGTCAGCTGACTGGCCGAGCTCTAAGCCGTGAGCGGAACAAGGATGGATGCACTCCGGAGTGGCTATGGCGAGAGAGAGAAAGCGATAATAAAGTTTTTTACTGTAGAAATAAACTTTTTTATTTCCTATTTACATAATTGTTAATGAGTTAACACACTTTTAAAGAATAAATAACATAATAAAACCATAAATTATGCGAAATTAAATATTTTAAAAAATAACTTGTAAAAAACATACCTATATTTTATGTTATTAAAATAAGTTGATTTTTTTAAATATTTATAATCGTGTACTCTTAATATTTTTAGTCCAGTTTATTTGTTTTCAGAAGTGTCTGAGATATCACGAGTTGGAATTCCGAAGGTATTGTATTTTAGGAAAAATAATTTATTATCATGTTTCAAAAAATTTAAGATTAGAAGAATAATGAAGTTTTAATTATAATGATATTATAATACACTATAGTGAAACATTTCCATTTCTATAGAATAATTTGAGGTAAATATATATTTAATGCACTTTCTGTTAGTAACTATTTCGTTATGGTTAATTGAGGTCTTAAGTAGAGTGTCCTTTTTGATTGTCGTTGTTGTAATGTTATTCAGTATACTTTTTGTGTCTAACGCGTTAGAATATAATGGAAAGAAATATGGGATACATAAAGTTTTAAAATAGAAAACATTTTTTCGTTAATATAATTTCTTGCCGTTGAAACTATTTCATTCCTGATCATTCTGATTAATGATTTTACTGCATAAAAATGTATAATTCTATAAGTAAATATCGTAAAAATTTACTCGATCGTGAAAGGGCACGACGTTATCGGGAAAGAAAACGTAAAATAAAACAAGAAGAAAGTGAAATTTATTTTAGTGACAGTGATTCAATTGATGAAAGTGAAAAATCGAATGAACAAAACCTTGATTCAAGTACAGAACCTCTGCCAGGACCTAGTACTTTTTGTCATGATATTGTGTCGGATACCCAACCTATTGCCTCCTGTTCTACGAATACAAATTCAATACTAGAACATGTAAATATTGCAGAAATTACTTCTGCAAATAATACTGTAGATGAAAATTCATCAAGTGAATCATTAAATCTTGATGATAGAGAAACTGTTTTTTCAGTTTTTGCGGAAATTAGTGATGATGAAAATGATAATGAAGTGCGAGCAGCAAGTATTACATCAGAAGAAGATTTAGAAGAACAATTACAAGATTTTTGCCTTCCAAATACTTCAGAGGAATTAAGAGAATGGGCTTTAACTGGCAATCCAATCACACACGTTAAATTAGACCAATTACTGCAAACCCTAAGAAGAAATGGTTTTCCTGACTTGCCAAAAACAGCAAAAACCTTTTTGCATACGACACAAGCAAAATATAATATAGAAACAAATTCTGAAGATAACAGTGAATTTGTATATTTTGGTCTAAGTGACCATATAAAAAGAACTGTAAATCCTGATTTTCATTTAAACAAAGTGATAAATTTATTAATAAATGTAGATGGTTTGCAATTGTTTAAATCAAGTTCCAGACAATTTTGGCCAATTTTGTGTAAAGTTTTTTGTGAAGAAAATGTTTATAAACCATTTCCAGTAGCGATATTCTCAGGAAATCATAAACCACAAAATTTAAATCAGTTTTTGGATAAATTTATTAAAGAAGTTAACGAACTACAAGCAAACGAATTGTTCATAGATAGTACAACTTTTGAAATCCGCATTAAATGCTTCATCTGTGATACTCCTGCTCGTGCTTTTTTAAAATGTGTTAAGGGACACAGAGGTTATAGTTTGTGTGAAAGGTGCACAGTGCGTGGCAAATATATTCAAAAACGAGTGATTTATCCGGTGAATGAATCTGTTGAGGAAAGAACTGATGATTCTTTTCGTAATCAAAGCGACGCAGAGCATCATGGGAATATTTCTCCTTTGTTAAATATTATACCGAAAATTAATATGGTTTCGTTTTTTCTTTTAGACTTCATGCACCTTACGTGCTTAGGCGTAATGAAAAAATTATTTTTTTATTGGTTAAGTGGACCTTTAAAAACGCGGTTGAGTCAAAACATGAAAATGATATTATCTAACCTTCTGTTAAAATTACAAAAACAAATACCGTGTGAATTTCAAAGAACAACACGGTCTTTGACAGAAGTAGAAAAATTTAAAGCAACTGAATTTCGATTCATTTTATTGTATGCTGGGCCAATTATTTTAAAGAAGGTTCTATCAGAAAATATGTATAAACATTATCTCCTGCTGCATATAGCTTGCCGTTTATTATGCTCAAAAAGGGAAGGAGTTTTAAATTATCAAAGTGCGAAAAAACTGCTTCAGACATTTTCCTTGCTCATGCCTAAATTTTACGAAGAAACAAGTCTTACCATTAACGTACATAATCTCATACATTTAGCGGATGACGTAAAAAATATGGAATGTTCAATTTCTAATGTGACTGCTTTTCCATTTGAAGATGCACTTGGCAAAATAAAAAAATTTTTACGACATGGGAACAAACCTTTGGCTCAAATTTGCAGACGACTACATGAAACATTTTTTGTGAATTCACAGAAAGCTTCTAAGGAGTCAGTTTTAGAAATATTAACTGAATGTCAGCCAGATGCATCTGGCAGAATTACTCTCAAACGAATTAAATATCAAGGTGCAACTCTAACTGCGAAATCTCCTAATAATACTGTTCTATTGAAAAATGGAACAATACTTGAAATTAAGAGTATGTATTATTCAATTCAGGGAAATGAGAAGAATATACGAATTTGTGGTTTTCAATTAAAAAAGAAAGAGCCACTATTGCTGTATCCATGTGATACAGGTTCTTTAGACATGTGGATCGTTACAAAAGTAAAGAAAATGGAAACATATCAACTACACCAAGTGACGAAAAAAATGGTTACATTTGATTTTAGTGATGAAACGAAATCTAAATTGTACACAATGCCTCTTCTACATATGTAATTTATATATATGTTTAAATTAATATTTAAAAGTGAACAATGAAAAAAATAAATATAAAAATATAATAAAAACAATTTTATAAAAGAAAATAAAAATTACTGTACTTAGGAAACAGCATCGAAAACTTCTCTTAATCAATTAGTGTAGATAGATGTAACAATATTCTAAATGCTTGTTTTGTCAATATTCCACAAGTGACGGAAAATACTATTCAAACTCAATTTTTCAAAGCGAAGAATTTTCGTTGGGTCCTACTCAAACGAGTAAACTTCTACTTCGTTTAGTCAGTGGTGAGTTCATAAGGACAAATAAATGGAAAAATTAGAATATCGCCAAATTCTTTTTTACTCGAAAGTGGATTGTGCACTGAGCTTTAATCGGAGTTTTGGACCTCGGGCTTGTTAAATTTTTTCGCCATTTTAAAATGGGTGAAAAGTCAGCTTGCGAAAAGCTTCCCTGGCAAAAGTATTGGCTTGAATTTCAATCAGTTTAAATAAGTTTTAATCAGTATTGTTCCGGGTCATTCCGAAATTTGTTTCCGAGCCAATCAGTTTTTATCCGAATCTAAAAATGGAGTAACTAGTTAAGTATTTTTTTAAATTCTACATCGTTTGTTTGGAACAATTTTCCACATTTCGCACATAAATCGAAGAAATTGCAAAAATATGATTTTTAACCCCTTCATTTTTTGACAAAAAAAAATTTGTCGATAATCTAATTCTTGCGTTAAGAAATGTTTAAAATCAGTGAACGAACTGGCGCGTCAAACTATCCTAGACCTAGGCTGTGCGGCGCGCTACGCTCAGTACTTCTCCTTTTTGTGCAGTGACAAGAAGTGTTCTTTTCAGATTTCAGTTAAGCTCTCAAGTTTGTGATTAGTAAGGGAAGAATTCCATTGATTGGTGAACTGATTAGTGAATTAATTTAGTACCGGAATTGTTGAACTCAAAAAACTTATTGTGTTTCTGTTATTAGAGTTTTAACTAAACAAACAATACTTTTAACTCTTGTGTGAAATATTATTATTTTAGAAAATGAATTACCCGTTTAATTACCTGTTATTAGAGTTTTAACTAAACAAACAATACTTTTAACTCTTGTGTGAAATATTATTATTTTAGAAAATGAATTACCCGTTTAAGACAGTTTTATTTGTGGATGAAATAAATGATAAATTGACAGTGGATATTGTGCCTGCTCACTGGATACAAGACTCAGAAGAATTAGAGTGCAAAGTTTGCAAATTCCCTCCAGGACCATTTAGTCAATCTGACATTGTCAAATTGCACAAAATGGTAAAGGATCTTCAACCGTACAATGATGAGTGGCCAACGTACCGAATTACAATAAACGGCAGAGCAAGTAAGTTGAATTTTTATTACTTATTATGATTTTCCAAACTAATTAATTTTCTCATTAATTTTCAATTAAAGACCTCTTAAGTTTTGTGAAATTGCTAAAATTGCTTTAATAATTCACAATTGAAAATTTTAATAACTTGTCAAATTTTATATATTATTGAAAATAAAAATTTCTTTTTCTAAACTATAATTATATATATACTCTCTAAATCTGAATTAGTGAAAAATAACTAATTATTAGTAAAATCGTGGCTGAGTTTTTGATTCAGAAATTAGTGAAAAATAACTAATTATTAGTTAAAAAATGACTTATTGGTAGTAAAAAATTAACTAAAAAAATAGTTAAAAAATAGTTAAAATTTGACTAATTCAATTAGTAAACAAAATTTTACTATAATATTAGTTATTCTGACGTAACCTAAAAATGAATCTAACTAATTATTAGTTATTTTTCACTAAATGATTAGTAGAAATGTAACTATTTGAATTAGTGACTGAGTTTTTCTATTAAATTAGTTATTTTTAACTAATTCAGTTTTAGAGTAGTTTTTAAAAATTTTTAAAAGTTGGTCCTTTTTATTATTAAAAGAACTTAATTAATTAGTTTCAACAGTTGGTAGAATTGTTATTTTTAGTTTCATAGTAATGTGTATCATTTAGTTTGAAAAGTTGCAAAATTAAATAAAAATTGTAACTTTCCGTACATTTATTTGATAACAAGTTGAAATTTAACAATTGTAATCTGGTTAAACAATTGGTAGAATTGTTATTCTTAGTTTGCTTATAGTCACTGGTAACATTCGGTTTGAAAAGTTGCAAAATTGAGAAAAATTCCAACTCTGTAACTTAATTTTATAAAAAGTTGAAATTAGAAAATTATAATTTCTTTAAACAAGTGGTAGAATTGTTATGATGTTATATGTTTAGTTTGTTGTTAGTAATTGGTATCATTTAACTAAAAAAGTTGAAACATTGAGAAACAGGTGAAACTCTGTAGCTTAATTTCATAAAAAATTGAAGTTAATTAATAATAATTTGCTTTAACAATTGATACTATTGCTATTTTTAGCTTGTTCCTAATAACTGGTTACATTCCTTTTGGTATGTTCAAAAAATGCAAAAAGCTTGTAACTCTGTAGCTAAATTTGATAAAAACTAGCAATTAAACAGTGATAATTTGTTTAAATAAATTAGTAATTACATAAAAGAATTGTTAAAAGTCCCTATTTATGCTATTTATTGAAAATTATGCAAAAATTTGATACAAAATAGTAAGAAATATGGTTTAATGCTTATTCAAAATTAATAATAATAATAATAATAAAAGAAACAGCAAAATGCATTGAAATAGAAAATATTTTTTCCATTGTCAGATTTTATTTTCTCAAAATATTCTTCTTCGCTAAATCTCTGGGTTAAGCACACAATGAAAATGGGGTTTTCCCCACATCTGGAAGCAATTAGAATCTTTTTCGAATGCCTGGAAATATAGGGTTTCAATGGTAAAAATTTTCAGAGTGCTCATAAATACGTCACTTTTTTTTAATCTTCAAAAATATAAAAGTTTACAGATATACTTTCCTATTATTATTTCAAACAAACCATAAAAAAAACATAAATATTTCTCATGTCGTAAATTCTGATAATTATATCACACAATATTTCGTTTCTTTGAATTATGTTTACGTCTGTGTTTTTTCACTATCAAATACTTGACTATATTGACTTATATTTAATTCTACGCCTCCCGTTCATAAAACTATAACATTACCCTCAATGCGAAATAATTTTAAGTTAAAAACAAGTGCAATATTAATTTAACAAAAACAACCGTGCAAGATTTTTATCCTAATATTCAGTGCAAGACAAATATAAGATAAAAATGCGTGCAATTTAATAATATTATGTGAAGCAGGGTGCAAAATGATTTCATAAAAAACTTTAAGGAGGTTCTACCGTATGACGGTACTAGTCAAAACAGAGACAATTATTTTAAGGTTATGTTTAAATTTAATTTTACTAATATATAATTAAACAATTGTATTTATTAACTTTATTTACTTTTTAAATATTACTATTTTTCATGTGTGATCAAAATCAACATTTTAAAATGTCAGAACGTCTGAACTGTAACCTGTAAAAAGTGAAATATTTTTACAAATTAATTTATTGCAACTCTCACAGGAACATATTGTACTTTTTTAAATACAATATCGATTCATTACATATTTTTGTTTAACTATACAAAGTTTGATCACTATCTGGTCATTTAATAATTTATAGTATGAAAATATATGGGACAGAGTAATGAATTCTCATAAGAATCAATGTTAAACAGGTTAAACAGTGAAAAAATAAATCGATCACAACTTTTTTCCCAAGAACCTACAGGTCTCAAAAATTTAACTACAAAATTTTAGAAACTTTATTTAGCAGTACACTAAGTTTTATCAAAATCTGTTTGATTATTCGATTTACGGTAGAACTTCCTTAAAGCAAGATAATTTTAACTTCTAATTCAATCGAAAACAATTATTATCTAAATCTAAAAACAAAATTACAACGATTTTTTATAGCGGTTATGTCCTCGGTTATGTCCAATATCAATTAGAAAAGTTTGATTCATATTAAAATTATGAGCCCATTTACGCGACATTACTTCAGTAATGTATTTTTAATCTCATATATTTCAATTTGTTAAAAGATTACATATTGGATGCTTTACTTATATTTTAAATTATTATCGTTTAAAACAATATAAGTATTATTAAAAAATTATTAAAATAGTGCTAATTATTACTATTTATTAAATAACTATTGAGTAATGATTTCTACATAAATAAGCGTATAAATATACATATATCTTAATTAAAATAATTCATTGATTGTTTATGAATGAAACTGTAAAGTAAGGAAAAATAGTAATCTTTTATTTATTATCTTTTTAATCTAATTCTTTATGAAACTATCTTTTAATAAGCAACTATCAAACTCAATTATATAAAATTTTAAAAAATTTTATTAAAAAATTATCGAACTAAAAACTATAATTCGCTTTCACGTTGTGATATGTATTTATAAAATAAATGTAATAAATGTGTTTATTACATTTCGTTTTTCGGTTTAAAAATCAGGAGTGTTAGTTTTCGTGGAAACTTACGATTGAAATGTTTTTTTTTCGTAACACAATAATACATTTTTTAACAGTGATAGGTACATCTTTTGCATTTATCAATTACTTCGATTCAAAAATAAATAATTAAATAATTTTAATTAGTTATATATTTAATTTCAAATAATGCTTATATTATTTTAAAAAATAATTAAAACTTAAGTAAAGCATTCAATATGTTATATTCTAACAAATTGAAATATATAAGATTAAAAATTCATTACTAAAGTAATGTGACATAAATGGGCTCCTAATTTTAGAATTAATAAAAATTTTCTAACTAATATTGGACATAACCGCTATAAAAAATCGTTGTAATTTTGTTTTTAGATTTAGACAATAATTGTTTTACATTGAATTAAAAATTCAAATTGTCTTGCATTGAAGTTTTTTTTAAAATCATTTTGCACCCTACTTCACATAATATTATTAAATTGCACGCATTTTTATCTTATAATTGTCTTGCACTGAATATTAGGATAAAAATCTCTTGCACGCTTGTTTTTGTTAAATTGATATTACACTTGTTTTTAACTTAAAATTATTTCGCATTGAGGATAATGTTATAGTTTTATGAACGGGAGGCGTCGAATTGCTTTCTTACTTTTGTTTCTTTTCTGCTTATCAAAAGCAAAAATAAAGATTAACAAATCAAGGATCATTTATTCAATTATAAAAATTATTTTTATTAATAACAATTAAACTACCCGTGAGTTCATAATAATAAAATTGACTTTTCTAATATGCATTTCTGAAATTGATATTCATAAACAATAAGTTTATGCATCGTGTTAAGGGGGGAGGGGGGTTTGTCAAATGTCCATGATTGTCCACTCAGGGAGGAGGGGGGTCAAAACAAATGTTTTCGTTATCATTTTTTTATAATTTTTCTTGAAATTTCCAATTATTTCTCTCATGTTTAACGTATTTCCTTTAATTTCCAATTCATTTTGTATTTTATCACTTTTTTATTAAAATTTCAATTACTTTCTTCAATGTTCAATTATTTACCTGAAATTTTAATTATTTTTTTCAATTTTTAAATATTTTCACTATTTTGCAATTGTTTTCTCAAATTTTAAATTATATTCAATATTTTTTATCAATGCTCAATTTCTCTTCCTCTTAGAGGAAGCTTTGTGATCGTTAAGATTTTCGATTGTCTAAAAGTAGTCTAAATTGGCTCATTTTCATCTTAAATGCAAAAATTTTTCATTCTTAAGCCAATGTCCAGAAATGTATGTATATTTGTATGTCATATTATTTTAAAAAAATAGTCCACGTGGACATTTAGAGGGGGGCAGGAGGAGTTCGTCAAAAGTCCACGATTGTCCACAGGGTAGGGGGGGGGGGGGATGAAAAAGTGATTAAAAAATGTCCACATGAACGACTCCTAAACATATTAACGTGAATATTTAAGAAAATTGTTTGTTAGACGTTGAATTATGTATTCTATTTTTGACATCAACTAACTTCACTTCTTAAAAAAATAATAATAGATGGACAGAATGACAAAAATAATAATCATAAATTTCATTTTATTATTATTACTCTACAAATACTTATCGGTTTTAATTGTAGTTGTCCACAATTCATATTGACTAACCAGAAAAGAAGTTTCTGCGCTCACATACCTTTTTATAAATATCTGATATCTAATAGATTCAGGAACACAATGACAATTCAAAGATGTACGCTTTTTAAAATTATTCTTAAAATATTTTTTTTTCTCGTTTTTTGGCGAATACAGTTTCTAACACTGGTATATATTATAAAATTCATATCGGACTTTATTAATTCCATAATTTGAAGATATAAAATGCTACTTTAATTTAAATTAAAAGATCCGAAAAATATGTATGAGAGCACGATGGAGTTTCAAAAATTTTAAATTGGGGATACATGGAACGGTTTTGATATTTTGTACTTGGTTTTTTAGAAACAGATACATATAACTTATTACCTACAAATAATTTGCACACTAACGAATATTTACATACTGAAAAACAATAATTTTATTTCAGAAAAATTGTATTAATAATTTTAAAATCTTTTCAAATGTATATGGGGACACAAGACACGATGACATTTTTGGTCAATATTTATAGATTTTAAACTCGCTCATCTAAACAATAAATTGATTTTAATCATAATATTTAGAAGAAAGAATCATGCTCTTTATGTTGTTAATAATTAAAACTTTTCATTGTTTACGAATAAAGTGTAATTTATTTAGGATAAGATTTTAACGATTTTTTTATTTTGACCCTTAAACAAATAATTAACTAGATTTTGAAACTTTTTATTCTCTGAATAAAAGCTTATTAGTTTAAACAAATTTTAAACAACGTCAAAACTTATGGTCGTTTTCGATATTATATATTAAATTATTAATTCAGGTCAAATTTAAAATAATTTTATTCTTTGAAACATGCTTGCTTAATTTGAATCAGTTAAAAATAACTGATTGTCAGTTAAATCTTGACTGACTGTTTGCTTCAGCAATCAGTAAAAAATTATACTGATTATTAGTAAATAAATTACTGATTATTAGTGAAAAATAACTAAAAAAATGGTCAAATTTGACTGATTGAATGAAATAACCAAAAATTTACTGAAGTATTAGTTATTTTAACTGACAATTAATTATTTTTGACTGAACGATCAGTTGAAATATTACTATTTTATTCAGTGACTGACTTCTTGCTATCCAAAATGGTGGACACAAAAAAAATGTGACGCCAAAGGGGTTAATTTGTGTATTATTCAACAGTAGTTTTTACAAATATTATTATAATTCAAGAATTATCATTTGTAGCAGCGGAGGAAAACAGAATTAGTATTACGAATAAAGTAACTAATGCTGAGATATCGATCCCTAACGAATTCGACAATGCAAGATTCGATGTACTGATAGATGAATCCTCATTTAATCAACATTCTAATACTAACAACGGTAAGTTAACATCAGACTTAACTCTCTTATAGTAATAAAGGTAAAATGTGGAATTAATTTTATTTTGTACTTTAAATGTTTAGAATCTGAAGCACCAGAAGTGGATCCATTATTAGTTACTGAAGTCATCAGATCCAATAATTCGTTAAAAAAAAGAAAAATTGATGAACTTATAAATACTGACGAATTGTCCGAAGGGATTGCACATTCTGCTAAAAAACAGAATTCTGACGCGACGCAGGCAACAGTTGCAGATAATGTTAATGAAGATCTTTTTGGTCGGGAAATAACTGATGATGAATTCATCCTCGATGATCAAACGATTACTTCCGGTTCGTAAATGAAATTAATACTGTAGATTAATTCAGATCAATTAAAATAATGATTAGTCGTCCACTAATACAATTTAATAGAAATTTTTACTAAGATGTATTCAACTGCCACTCTCTCTAAATCTGAATTAGTAGTTTTCTACTATGAATTAGTAGTTTTCTACTATGAATAAGTCATATTCATGGCTCATTTTTCTCTAATTCATATAGTAGAAAACTACTAATTCTTAGTAGAAAACTTCTAATTGAAATAGTGAAACTTTACTTTTAAAAAAAGTAGATTGTTTTACTAATTTAATTAGTAGTTTTCTACTACAAAATTAGTACTTTTCTACTAAGAATTAGTCAAATTATTACTATTTTAATAGTAGCTCACTTTTTGCTAATTCATTAGTAGAAAACCACTAATTCAGATGTAGAGAGCTGAAATTTAAATTTATTAAAAAATTATAATCTTCAATTAAACAACAAAATCTTAGCAAATATAAGTAGAAATTTTTACTAAATTTGAATCTGTGACCAAGTTTTCACTGTTATTTAGATTTCAAAACCTGAATTCAATTTTTAACTTTTTAAATGTACGTTATAACTATATACCTTTTTTAGTTTCCATGAAAAAACTCATGTTGACAATGCATAGAAGTTTATCTTCAAAAATCGATAAACTTTATGGAAAGTGTGTTGAACTCAATGGAAAAATTGAAGAGTTAGAAAGAATTGTTCAATCAAGGAGCAATCATCAAGTAGAGGATAATAATGAAGATGAAGTGACTCAGAGCATTATGCCACTACCACTTCAAACAAAAGAGGAGTTTATAACTTTTGATTTACTGCTCATTACTAATTCAAAATATCATGCAGTAATTGTAAGTACCGTGTACAGGAATATAGATATATGTTTCTTAGTTGATTTTGTAAAATGTTTTGTTTTCATACTTCATTCTGATTTTTCTAACTATTTCAGAAGAGAAAAATTAGAAATATGATTCCGAAGAAAGCAAAGTATGAAACCCATACTTTGTCTACTATTTTAAGGGAATTTTTCATCAAAGAACTCATTTGCACTAAATTCACTGCAGTGCAAAAGACGCCGACCAAAGACCCGCTAAAGGCTACAAATTTTTATAAATGTCTTTTAGGTATTTTATCAATTATTTATTTAAAAAATATTCTTTTTATAAAAACAAATTTGTATAAAAAATCACTTTATTTTTTCAGATTCTCACAAAAAAGTGTTACTTGATAGTATACAAGATAGTGATTTAAAGGGAGCATTAAAAAGCGCTGTCAACTCTGCGAAAGATTGGGAAGGAGGACGAGCCTTACGCAGACTTCAACTTTAGTTTAATTTTGATTTTATTCGAAATTTCAATAGATAGTTCAATTTAAAAAGCTAATAAAATAAACATTTAATTTAAGTTAATCAAATAAATATTTGTGCGTAAGAAGTTTATATTACCTAATAAAATAAGTACTATTATTATATAATTCGTAAATGTTTATTTTCGTTGAAACTTCATTAGTTTGGATTTAAATTTAGAAACTTGAAATTTGCATGTGCTAAAAGTTTTTTTTTTAAATATTATTATTACTTTGTTTTTGTTTACATCTAGCATACTTTTAGATAAATTATACTGTGCTTTCGGGGATACTCGCCGAAAAATTGTCTATCTTGCAGGAAGGATGTTGGACGTTTTAAGGTCAAATTTATCGTTTTCAAGAAAGCACCTTACAAGATCCATTGATTTAGAACATTTTAAATACGTTTTAAATACGTTGCTTTTAAATATCTCTTTCAGATTGCCTTATACGTTATTTATTAGGTTGCCTTACAAGGTATACTCTAGTTTACCTTAAAAAGGTCATCATCAGGTGCTCTTACGAGGTCTGCAACATGGTCTACATTACGGTGTCTTATAAGGTCCCTATTAGATTGTTTTATAAGGTCTTCATCAGGTTGCCATATACTGTCTCTGTAAAGTTGCCTTGTCAGGATTTCATAAGGTTACCTTATTAGGCCTTCATCGGGTTACCCAGTAAGGCTTTCATAAGGATACCTTATAAGGCCTCCATCTGGTTGCCTCATGAGGCTTCCATCATGTTACCTTATAAGGCCTCCATCAGGTTGCCTTAAGAGGCATTCATCAGGTTGCCTCATAAGGTCGCCATTAGGTTTCCTTATAAGGCTTTCATAAGGATACCTCATAAGGCCAACGCCAGGTTGCCCTATAAGGGCTCCATTAGGTTGCCTCATAAGGCCTCCATCAGGTTGCCCTATAAGGGCTCCATTAGGTTGAATCATAGGGCCAACACCAGGTTGCCCTATAAGGGCTCCATTAGGTTGCCTCATAAGGCCTCCATCAGGTTGCCCTATAAGGGCTCCATTAGGTTGAATCATAGGGCCTCCATCAGGTTGCCCTATAAGGGCTCCATTAGGTTGCCTCATAAGGCCTCCATCAGGTTGCCCTATAAGGGCTCCATTGGGTTGCCTCATAAGTCCTCCATCAGGTTGCCCTATAAGGGCTCCATTAGGTTGCCTCATAAGGCCTCCATCAGGTTGCCCTATAAGTGCTCCATTAGGTTGCCTCATAAGGTCTCCATCAGGTTGTCTCATAAGGCCTCCATTAGGTTGCTTCACAAGGCCTCCATCCGGTTGCCTTATAAGGGCTCTATCAGGTTGCCCTGTAAGGCCTCTGTCAGGTTGCCTCATAAGGCCTCCATAAGGTTGCCCTAACAGGGCCTTATGTGACAAGCGCGTGACGCCCCTTATGTGGACCTCATGTGACCCATGTGACTCATGTGACATCAGGGCCTGACGTTTTCAAATCAGGCAACCTTATAAGGCCCTTATGTGACCCTGACACAAATTTCCTGTCGGGAGTTGAAATAATGATGGACATGATCTTGATGTATTTAGAATAGTGTGCTTTGAAAAGTTAAAAAATAAATTTTATCCTCTTACCCTTCTGTCCCTTTCTTTGTACATTGCAGAACTACTCACATTTATTTATTTCTGAAGTATAAAATTGCTTAGAATAATTGTTTACAAAAATTGCACAACAGTTGCGAAAACTTGGAAATATACATTTTTTATATTCTGACATTATCATTTGATTATTATAAACATTAAAATATGATTCTTTAGCAATGTTTTTATTCCCTATATGGGGCATTCCACGTGACATTTTCATTACAAATTTTTGTTTGTTTGGAATAATTTTTTTCTGATTCTATGTGAAAAATAAGGAACAACGTATTTTTTTATTTTTGTATTGAATGAAAATTGCAGAAGTTATGAATTTTTGAAATTTAACGTTTTTTGAAATAGAGCATTTTTAACCTTCGTTTTTCTCCGTTATTATTAGAAAATTGAAAATAATGCCCTACATAAAAGTTGTTCAATTTTTCTTAGATTTTTTAGACACGTAGTAAAAAAGTAATGAATTTTCAACAAAAATAAGTGAAAAATTGAATTTACGCCTACAAATTTACTTTTCTCAAAACCGAAGTTCTCGATTTTCGATTTTTTTCTTTCCATGTTCATACTGATTAAGAAAGAAATTTTTCTTGTCAGTCTAAAAGTTGTGCTCTTTAATGTTTCAATGATATTTATAATAATTCCTTGTTGCAAAAACTTTAAATTATGAATTATAGAAATGAAAAAACTTTAACTTGAATTGTTTTGTAACAAAAGGTTAAAATTAAAAAGAAATGTAAAAATAAACTATATAAATGTAAATATGATTAAAACGCTAAAGAGCACTAATTTTATACTTACGAGAAAAATTTCTTTATTAATCAGTAACTGCATTGAAAGAAAAAAATCGAAAATCGAGACCTTCGGTTTTGAGAAAGGTCACTTTTTCAGCTGAAATTCAATTTTTCACGTATTTTTGTTGCAAATTCATTATTTTTTACTACGTGTTTAAAAATGCTCTATCTTTCCACTTTTTTGTTCAAGTATAGAAAGTTGGTAACATTAAAATCATTTAAGACTATATAAAAGAAAACTGGATGCAAATTTGTAAGATGTACTGTAACACACATTCACCTATAGCTTCTACGAATCTTGCTCTCCCAAAATGGCATTTAGGGGGTTGAAAAGCTTATAAAATAAGGATCATTTCTAGGTAGCTATGGAAAAGTTCCTAGGGGGGAGGGTTGGTCAAAAATTAAAAAACAAACATTTTTTTGCATTTTTCTTGTCAAAAATAAAATTATAAAAATAATGAGTAATTTTATTTGAAAGTTTAGGAAATTCTGCACAAAAAACACCCATAAGATTTTTAAATCCATTTATCCGTTTAAAAGTTATTGGCAGTTGAAAATTACGCTGCAATAAAATTGGGCCCCTGATAACATGGCAAACACGCATTACACAGACCTAAGAACCTACTTAAAATTATTGTTTTTTGACTACATATCATTGACGAAAACATTAGGCAACTTTTTTTTTAAGGTGGCTTTTTGCTCAGAGAATGCCTCACATGTTTTAGTTAAAGAACAGGCGCGCGTTGCGCGCCAATATAGGGCTAGTATTATTAAAATTCTGAACAAGGGAAAAAATAAGATGTTCAAGGTCACTGCCAAAAGAGGCATTTGGAGGCTTGTAAACCACACCCAACAATAAATTCTCTTTGGATGATTTAAGTTCAAGAAATAAAAATTCCGCTGAAGGAAAATCACCCTCCACGCTCCGTGCCACTAGAGAGGAACTGAGCTTTTTACTAATATAAAAACAAACCCCCCCCCCACCCCTTCGAGTTTCCCGGTCTCTGCGAAAGAGCATGTAATTATCTAGTTGAACAAAATCATTTAGAGTACTAGGAGCGAGCCAGGTTTCTAAAACTGCAATAATATCATAAAAGCCAACATTAAAAAAACGCTTAAACTCCAAGATATGCGCGGGCAAAGACTGTGCGTTAACATGGCATATATTTAGCTTATCCATGACAAGTTACAACAAGGAAATATAGCAGAATAAGTCAATAACTGATCAAAATTAAATAAGAAATGAAGCAAATTCTTCACTGGAATTAAAAAACGCGAGCAAGCTCAGAAAGTTACAAAACAACAAAAAAAGAGAAAGAGAGAGGGGATGAAGTTTACAAAATAATTATTAAATGAGATTGGTAAAAATTGCTTTAAAAAAAAACGTAGTGAAAAAAACATAATTATTAAAAAAGAGATAAGTTTCATAAGAAATACAAAAAACTAGCAATAACAATATACAAAAACAACTTAATTGCTACTTCAATGCGTCGACATCCTGGGTGCTCATGAGTACCAGAAACCCAAAGATACTTGATGGTGCCTGTATTTCTAAGATAGAGAGCTGCAGCGTACGTCCGCCGGTTTGTTGGTGTGAGTGCCTCTCTGATGTACACCGACTACCTCTCTTTCGCTGGCCAGCCAAAGTCGCAAGTATTAAAATTTTTGAAGATTTTCCGCTGGTTAATGATTTTGTCCCTCAAATCTTGATTTGAAAGCTTCACCATAACTGTAGATGGAAGTTGTGAAGCAGGAGAATCCACAGGTCTGCGAAAACGGAATATATTGACAATGTCATCCTTAGCAACCTCCACTTTCAGGGTGTCGGCTATAGCATGAAAGACTTTGTGTAAGTCCTCCTCATTCTTAGCAGGAAGCCCATGTACCTCTAAGGAAGTAAGAAGCGCAGACTGTTCGTACAAATTAACACTTCGTTCGAGTGTTATACTCGATAAGATCAATTTTTTTGGAATTTTCCGCAATATCGCTCTTCATAGTATCCACTGAAGCTTTAAGGTTATCATTAAATTCGTCTTGTTTTGTTTGAAAGGTTTTAAACATTTCAGACATCTTCAAATGATATTCCTCGAAGATAGTACGCTGCCCCTGTTCAACGGTGTTCCTAACAGCAAGTAAGAATTCCATAGGTGACGAGTAGTCAGGCGCAGATAGCAACGAATTAAGATTTGATGTAGCGAGTGACACACTAGGATCAGAGATGGCGCTTTTTTTGCAGTTAGCACAATAAAAGACAGAAATACCTTTTTAAGCTTCTCAAAGTCCTTTTTAGATATATTAATGTTAGCCCTATTGAAAAAGTTGACGTAGTAAACGACGTAGTAAACGACGTAGTGAAGGATGTCGTAAATTGCATCAAATACTATGTATAGTCTTATGTCGGAAACCACGTCGTATACGACGTCGTAATATACGTCGTGTACAGCGACGTATTTTCAGAGAGTAGTCGACGCTGTGTACGATGTCGTGTACGATGTAATTTACGACGTCTTTTACGTCTTCCTTAAATTTTTTTTTTTTTTACTTAAAATTTATTTAAAAAATTAAATTAAATATAAAGAAATGTTTAAAAGTATTTTGATTATTTGGATGTTCAAATGAAAACAACATTTTGTTTACAATTAAAAATTTTAATTTTTTTTATTCCAAGAAACAGGATACCCCGGTTGAAAATTATGACGTCGGAAATGACATCAGAAATGATATCAGAATTGGAGACCATAAATGATATCATTTCCGACTTCGAATTTCCGATGTCATTTACGACGTCATTTCCGATGTTACATTTATGTCACATTTTCATAATTAATAATAATAACATTTTTACTGAAATTATTTCTGCTTAAGGTTGAATTAATACGAAAAGGAAAAAGAAGGAAATAAGGAAAAGTGAACTCTTTATTATATATTGTGGGACTCGTGCAATAAAAGGATGTTTATATTATTGCAGCATAATTTATTGGGAATCCGCTATTTGTGCCACGAAAAGTTCACAAATGTTTTATACAGCACAAAACAAAACGCTTTTTTGCACTATTCAAAAGAAAACTTAAAAAATCACGCATAACAAACAAAAATGTACACGTCAGCATCAGCATCGTACACCATGATCGCCATATTTGTAAGAAAGAAGGAGGGATATAGATAGGTATCGACTCTAATATCGATTGCAACGTATATTTCGATGTTTCCAATTGATGCTTTCTGATTCGCTGGTTACCTATTTTGATAACAGTAGGATTCATTTTAGAAATTTCTTGTTTAATCTGTTCAACTTCAGACTCAGTGGTTTCCCTACCCGGTAAAAAAAACATGATTAAAACGCATTGAAATGTTTCAATGCGCTTTGATTCCGTTTTTGTATGAATGCCTTCAAATGCATAAAAACAAATCAGCAATATAACACTTAATGTCATTTTCGTATTTTGTCTTGCATGCAACAAAAAATGACAAAATAACTTTAAAACTTATGTTTGCGTTCACTCCTTCACTTTATTCAGGTAAACTATTAGTATTAAACACGAAATCACTTTGTTTTAAATTTCAATAACGCGATTTAGGGTCAAAATTTCTCAAAAAGAACAAAGTTGGTTTGGGGTCTTTCGATTTTCTTGAAAATTTGCAAAAGTTTAGTGTTAGGTAAGAGTTATTTGTGGGCCAAAGAGTTTTCAAAAATTTTCAAAATTGTGGAAGTTAGAGGGCTTTGAATTTTGAGATACGATTTTTTTCAGACCATGATATTTTTAGTAGTTTTTAATGGATTTGCTTCATATTTACAGAATTTATAGATGATTTATAGCCGTTTGAAACGTAATTTAAAGGATTCAAATTTTCCAAAAATTTGACCAAAAAAAAAGTAAAAAAAAATTTTAATTAATTTTTTTTTATTTGGCCGTAAACAGTGTTTATGAAAAAAATATTTTTTAATTTCATATCTTTTTCTGCGTTTTTAAAAAAAAAATTGATGGAGAGTCTGAAACTTACGGAGATATTCAATTTTTAGTGCGGCGGTTCACTATATAGCGCCACTGTTGACATTGCGCTGCCCCGCGCAGCGCTGTGCCGTTCAGTCGACGTCGATACAACACACTCGGCTTATTAAAATATTACGATAATTTCAAAATAAAGTTAGAACATTCTCATTAAAGATATTTGGTTGATTCTTTAGTTCTATTTTATAACATTTTTAATATTATTATTAATTTAAAATTATCTTATCAATATTACTTAGGGTTATTTGTGCTTTAATCTCATAACTTACAATGGAGACAACAAAGAATGGAATTTTTTTATTTAACAATAATTACCTAAATAATAAACAGTAAAATTTGAAATTAGAAAATTCTGTGAAAAAATATCGGACAATTAGCTCCGCGGGGATTCGAACTCGGGTCTTTTAAATGGCGCTTGACTGCTCTAAACCAACTAAGCTACAGAGGTCCATGTCGGATATAATTTCACAGATTTAGCGCCTCATTCGGCCATGACATATATATAGACACATATATATTTTTAAACTTTATTTCAGTAAATTCAAATTTTCCCAGAATTTTTGGTGTTGAACTTTATTCGCCAATCATGAGTAGGCTCGTACACAAATCGTGCATCTCAGAAACCTACTATATCGACACTAAGTTCGTAAATTTAGGAAGATTTTCTCGATGTTTAAATCAAATTGAAACACGAAAATTCAAATGAATTTTCGATTTTTCAAGATTAAATTATTTGAAATTAGAAAATGCTGTGAAAAAATATCGGACATTTAGCTCCGCCGGGATTCGAACTCGGGGCTTTCAAATGGCGCTTGACTGCTCTAAACCAACTAAGCTACAGAGGTCCATGTCGGATATAATTTCACAGATTTATCGCCTCATTCGGCCATGACATATATATAGACACATATATTTTTAAATTTAATTTCAGTAAATTCAAATTTTCCCAGAATTTTTGGCGTTGAACTTTATTCGCCAATCATGAGTAGGCTCGTACACAAATAAAATATTGAGGTCAATTTTTTTTCAGTTCAGTAACATAATTTTACACTTTCTAATATACGCATCATTTTTTAATTGCGCGCGTAGTCGTAATAGTTCTCTTAGTGTCCGCGAGATGGCGATTGCTAAGTCGTCTCACTAATAAGATGTGCTGCCTACTTTATATAAGTGCAGAGTAAAGTCGAGGTAAATAATAAATATTCTTCTACAATTTGAGGTGTGCTTTTTCAAGTAAGTAGTGTATTTTGTATTTTATCAGTCGATTATAAATCGATTATATTCGAAGCTAATTTTTACGAAAATTTTAAAAAATTATTTTTATTAATTATTTTTGATAATTATTTCTTTGAAATATTGTTCAAATTTATTTCCTTAAAATAATTTTTCAATTTTCCGTAGGCTTTTTCAGGTGAGTACATATTTCAATTTTAAGGTTTGAACAAATCAGTTCTTTTTAGAACTACTTTTTGAAGAACTATTTCAAAAATAGTTTTTTAAACTTTCTTAAACAAAAGAATCTATTATTTACGTTAACAAGATGAGTTCTAGAACTTGTTGCAATCCATTGTCCAGAAAAAACCATTCACAAAAAATAGATAAGCACAAACTTCGGGCTTTAGGTGCGTCACTTTTGGAAACTTTAAAGCTTCCAGTAGGTAGCGTAATTTGTGACACTTGTCGAATTAATCTTGAAGCCAAAAGTGATAATTCTAAAAAGCGGAAAACTGAAGATCTTACAGATTCTATTGCTTCTTCTTTCCAAATGACAATTGATCATTCTTTACAACATGAAGAAGAAGAAAAAGAGATTAATGAGATTATAAAACGTTCTGATCTTCGGTCAAAAGTAGCTCAGATCAGAAAAATTAATGAAATTAAGGCAGCTCTTGTAATGAAACTGAAAACTGTCTTTGATGCGGTCGATAATAAGTTTGAATCAAATATTTCGGAAACTGTTTTAGAAATCAAAGAAAAAATGAAAGAAACAGAATCTAAAGGCGAAATCGTAAGATTATTGACTATGGTTTCAAAAAGTTGGAGCAGTTGGAAAATTAAAGAAGAATTTGATGTTTCGTATAATTTAGCACGAAAAGCACATGACCTTCATGAAGCAAATGGAATTGGTTCTTTTCCCAATCCTCGCATTGGCAACCCTCTTCCTCAAGAAATTATAGAATTAGAAAATAAATTTTATTATGAAGACGATATAAGCAGATTATTACCTGGAAAAAAGGATTTTGTTTCATGCGTAAAAAATGGAGTTCGTGTTCATGTCCAAAAGCGTTTATTGCTTGGGAGCATAAACGAAGTTTATTCACTTTTTCAGGAAAAATATCCGAAATGTGAAATAAGTTTATCCAAGTTCTCTACTCTACGTCCTAAAGAATGCGTTTTGGCTGGTAGCAATGGAACACATTCAGTGTGCGTTTGCAAAATCCACCAAAATGTAAAACTCATGATTGAATATGAAAATTTTAAAAAATTAACGGAACGAAATCCAGACATTTCTTTTCTCGGTTCCTATAAAACTATTTTACTAAAAATGGTATGTGATCCTTCTTCGTCTGCTTGTAATCTTTTGAATTGCGATAACTGTGAAGGAACCGAAAAAATTATAGACATTTTAATTAAACTTTTTGACGATAAATGTATAGACACAGTCGTATACAGAAGTTGTCTGTCGACTGATAGTACGATGCTGCAAACTTGCTTTGATACAGCTGATGATTTCATCGAAAAATTCTTAAGAAATTTGAAAATTCTTTTGAAGCATGAACAACAAAGTAAATATTTTTCTGAATTAGAAAATTCGCTAAAACCAGGTGAGTTCATTGTTCAAGGGGATTTTTCTGAAAACTACCAGGCTGTAGTTCAAGATGCTGTTCAAAGCCAGTACTGGTCAAAAGAACAAATCACTCTTCATCCTTTTGTTATTTACTATAAAGAAGGAGAAACTTTAACCCTTTAACGCCCAAATGTACAATTTTTTGTCATGAAGTTTCACACAAAATTTTATCAATTGAACCTTATAAAAAAAAATTTGCTATAGCCGTATCTTATGGTCCAAAAATCGCTCTTTCAAATCGCGTATTGAGAAATCTTGTAAATTTTTAAATAAACAAATTATAGATGTTTTTTTTAAACAAAAACATGAAATTTTTAGGTTTTTTTGTCAAATTATTGCATTTTTTTATAAGCAATGGCATTGCAGTATCTATAAAAGTCATAAATATCGCGTCAAAAATAAGTAGGCTGTAAGATAGGAGTATTAAGAAAAAAAAATTCAAAATGGCGGATACAAAATGGCGATTAAAGTGAATTTTTTAGGTAATGTACATAGCTTTGTGCACAAAATCGAAAAAAGTAAGAGACTTTTATAAAACTTGTTATACAAGGGTTTTTATGGTTGCTAATTACGAATCTGAAGTTCATTTTTAAAAATTCAAAATGGCGGATCCAATATGGCGGACGAAATTTTAAAAAATTAGTTGGATTCGATTCAAACTTGATACTTGGGGGTTTTAACTACAGTGTTTTAAGACACAAAGTATGGGTTACCGTAAGACACTCTTAGGATATTACAAGGACAAACGTCTTACTGTAAAATATTTATCAGACATTTGCTATTGCAGTGTATTTGACGTAATATCCCGTCAAAAGCGTTCTGATATTTAAATTGTTCAAAGTTGTTTTAACCATTAAAAATACACATAATTAAAACACAGTATTATTGTTAGAATAGATTCACATAACGTTAAATCTTTTGACCATATGTGACCGCGTCTAAGATAACGAGGCTTATGACAAAATTATTCGTAATCAGCGACCATAAAATTCCCCATGTAACAAGATTCAAGCAAATCCAATTAGTTTGAAAAAATTTCGTCCGCCATATTGGATTCGCCATTTTGAATTTTTAAAAAGTGACTTCAGATTCGTAATTAGCGACCCCAAAAACCGCCAAGTAACAAGTTTAAATTGAATCCAACTAATTTTTAAAGATTTCGTCCGCCATATTGGATTTGCCATTTTGAATTTTTTAAAAGTGACTATAGATTCGTAATCAGCGACCCCAAAAACCCTCAAGTAAGAAGTGTAAATCGAATCCAACTAATTTTTAAAAATTTCATCCGACATATTGGATCTGCCATTTTGAATTTTTAAAAAGTAACTTCAGATTCGTAATCAGCAACCATAAAAATCCTTGTATAACAAGTTTTATAAAAGTTCCTTACTTTTTTAGATTTTGTGCACAAGGCTATGTACATTACCTTTTAAAAAATTCACTTTAATCGCCATTTTAAATTTTTTTTCTTAATACTCCTATCTTACAGCCTACTTATTTTTGACACGATATTTATGACTTTTATACATACTGCAATGCCATTGATTATAAAAAAAATGCAATAATTTGACAAAAAAACCTAAAAATTTCATGTTTTTGTTTAAAAAAACATCTATAATTTGTTTATTTAAAAATTTACAAGATTTCTCAATACGCGATTCGAAAGAGCGATTTTTGGACCATAAGATACGTCTATAGCAAAATTTTTTTCACAAGGTTTAATCGATAAATTTTTGCGTCAAACTTTATGACAAAAAATTGTACATTTGGGCGTTAAAGGGTTCAAACATGACTCCTTTTCAGTGATTTCAGAAGATCTTACTCATGACTCAAATGCTGTAAATTTATTTAATCAAAAATTAATTGCGGAACTAAAGAAGAAGCACAATATTAAAAAAATGATATACATCACTGATGGATGTGCAGCTCAATATAAAAATAAAAAAAAAATTTTAAATTTAGCTCACAATTATTTTGATTTTAAAATCCAAGCTGAATGGCATTTTTATGCTACATCGCATGGAAAGGGCCCGTGTGATGGCATTGGGGGATTTTAAAACGTATGGCTACTAACGCAAGTCTTCAAAGAGTAAATAAAGAACCAATGCAAACAGCAAAACAATTGTATAACTGGGTATCAGAAGCATTCAAAAACATAAAAATGATTTTTTGCACAAAAGAAGAGCATTTTGTGAACCAAAAACGTCTTCAAAATCGTTTTTTGAAAGCCAAAACAAGCGAAGGCTCTAGTAGCTTTCATTGTTTTGTCCCATTAAACTAAACAGAAATTATGTGCAAAGAGTATTCTGCAGCTGCAGATTTCAAAATACAGAAAGTGCAATAATTTAAAAAAAAAAGTATAAGCAACATTTCCTTGCTCACATTTTTCGAGAACTTAAAATCTATAAAATTAAGTTAAGTAGGCATAAATCTACTGTAAAACTGATGATTAGAAAAACTAAATTTACTTATATTTCACATTGTTGGTAATGTATCAATTCAAACATATGTTTATTTAACTTTCATATTGTCCCGCCATTGCGCCATCTATGTAACATATTTGATCGGAGTCTCCGTTTATTGTGTTCAGTTAAAATCTAGCCACGCTAGTGTTCATTCCTTTCGATTAATAAGTACTAATATTTCTAAAGTATGTTTAATCCTTCTCTGTTGTCCATAATTAATCTCCGCTTACAGGTTATGGGCCCAGACCCACAATAATCTAAATTATCGCGTCTGATTTTCCTATTAGGTTAATAGAACAATAAAAACGTGTCTCGTTTGAAAGTGTCCGGCCAGCTACAACCAATATGGCGAACGTCGCGAACACTCATACCATTCGTCTGGAAATGTTATCTCGCAGTAACTACGACACGTGGAAAATACAAGCCGAAGCCTTGTTTATCAAAAACGATACATGGACTTATGTTTCCGGGGAAACTCCACAGCCTCAAATCAACGGAGAAGGTGCGGAACGAGAACAAGCAGAAGCTAGACAAAAGGCTTGGATAAAAGCTGATCAGAAAGCAAAGGCAGACATCATTCTTAGTATTTGCCCTTCCGAGCTAAAGCAAATAAAAGGGCGCACCACATCTAATGAAGTCTGGACTAAACTTGATCAGATCTACGCTTCAAAAGCTGCTCGAAAAGCAGCGCTACTTAAACGCCTCATACAATACAAGATGGCGGAAGGCGACGACATGAGTCAACATCTCAGCGATTTTTTCGATACCGTCGATAAATTGAATACCATGGACGTCGAAATTAACGGAGATCTCTTGACGATAATGCTGCTCTATAGTCTACCCAGCAGTTTTGAGAATTTCCGATGCGCTATAGAAACTAGAGACCTGTTACCAGATTCTGAAAATTTGAAAATAAAAATCATGGAAGAATATAGCGCAAGACGACGAAGTGGCGACGAAACCGACAACGCCGCCATGTTTACAAACCACAATGGAACGCGAACTGATGGAACAAGAAACCATGGACCAAAAAACAATGGGAACAACGGTACAAGAAACGACAACACAAGAAATGATGAAATGAAATTTCCTAAGAAGCCATATACACAAAATTATAAATGCGGGTTTTGCGGTAGAAAAGGCCACAAGGAATCCGATTGTTTTCACAAAAGACGACATGAAAGCCAATCCGCGAACAATGCAGAAATTGACTCAGAAGCTCAGTGTTATTTCCTCGAAAAAAAAGGTGGAGTGTTCAAGTGATCTTTGGTGTATTGACAGTGGGTGTAGTTCACATCTCTGTAGAGACAAAAGTGCATTCACCGAAATAGTGGACACCAAGACACACGTCAAACTTACCAACAGTGAAACAACTCCCATAGTAGCTAAAGGGAATGTGAAATTTACAACAAACAACGCGACTACCGTGATACTAAAAAATACTCTATATGCACCAGATCTTCGAACCAATTTAATTTCGGTAGCTAAAATAGTGGATCAGAACTGTAAAGTTCTTTTTACAAAAAATCACGCAATAGTTAAGGATCAAAACAATTGTGTAAAATTGGCAGCCGATAGAATCGGCGATCTTTTCTATTTAAGGAAATCTGAAGAATCTCACCTTGCATGCCCAACGATCAACGACAAACACTCTATAGATGTTTGGCACTCTAGGCTTGGACACCTGAATCAACGTGAAATAATACACATGTTAAAAGATAATTGCGCAACAGGATTCAGTTTCGACCTCTCAACAAATTTAAAAGATTGTACCACTTGTTTAGCTGGAAAACTTACTAACTCTCCATTCACTAAAAGAGAAAGCTCATCGACAACACCATTGGAAATAATACACACTGACGTTTGCGGCCCTATGAGAGATGTGTCAAAAGGTGGTACGCGTTATTTCATTACGTTTATCGACGATTATACTAAATGGTGTCAAGTGTATTTCATGAAAAATAAAAGTGAAGCAATTCAAAAGTTTCGAGAATTTAAAAACATGGTCGAAAATCAATCCGGATATAAAATAAAAGCCGTACAATCGGACAACGGTCGCGAGTACTTAAACAAAGTGTTAAGTGAAACCTTAAAAAACGCCGGTATTAAACATCGTTTAACAATTCCACACACGCCTCAGCAAAACGGTTTAGCTGAACGCATGAACAGAACTATCGTGGAATCAGCCTGTTGCATGTTAATACAGTCTGGTCTCCCTTTGACGTTTTGGGTGGAAGCTGTAGCCACGGCAAACTACACTCGAAACCGTTGTATTACCAAAGGACTACCAAACGGAACTCCTTACGAGAATTGGATGAAAGAACGACCGAATATTTCTAATCTTCGAACATTCGGTGATAAAGTCTACATATTAGACAAAAATCCAACGAAGTGAAAATTCGATCCTAGGGGATTACCTGGATTATTCATTGGATATGCCGATCAGTCTAAAGCCTATCGGATATGGCTACCGGACAAAGGAAAAGTAGTCATCTCAAGAGACGTGAAATTCATCACAACTGAAAATCAATCGAGTGTAATGGAATCTTATCAACCAGAAAGACCAACCACCACAATTTTGAAAAATAGGATCAACGCTGGAAACGCAGAGAAGCACGAAATCCTCGAAATCGAAACAACGATCACAAATCCGATGACAGAAGACAACGAACCTTCATTTCTTGGATTCGAACAGCGAATTGATTCATCAGTTTTGAGCGATGACGAACCTAGTTTTCGAGGATTCGAAAGGTCAGAAAATCTATTTAGTTCAGACGACAGCAGTTCACCACTTCTCGGTTTTGAAAAATCAAGTATCAACGCTGCTTAAGTCAAGAGTCTAAGCCATGAAACCACAAACGACGAAGATGAATTCTACGACGCTAACTTCTCCATGAATGACTCCGAAATCCCATTTATGGATGCTATGAATGGAAACGACCGAGATGAATGGCGCGTAGCGATTCAACAACAAATTAAGTGCCTAATCTTCAATGACACCTGGAAGTTGGTAGAGAAACCAATAGATCAACGGCTGATCGGTTGCAGAACTGTGTTGAGGAACAAGTACAATCCGGATGGAAGCATAAATCGAAGAAAAGCGAGAGTAGTTGCCCAGGGTTTCTTGCAAAGGCCAGGTATCGACTTCGTACATTTGCCCCTGTAGCCAGAATGGAGACTCTTCGTCTGCTCACAGCACTCGCAATAGAATTCGACTTGCAGATTTTTCAACTAGACATCACAGCAGCCTATTTAAACGGCGAAATTGACACGACATTGTATATGAAGAAACCCGAAATGCTCGAGGAAACTCTGAAGGATTTATCAAGGACAGAGACCGATAAGATCATCTCAAATAAAGTGCAGAACATGCTTCACAATCTTCAGACAGGAGATAAAGTTTGTTTGATTCAAAAGACCATATATGGCCTACGACAGGCTAATCGAAGATAGCACGCCAAACTGGACGCCAAAAGCCCTGAAATCCATCGGCCTAATGCCTGTTAACTCAGATCCGTGTCTGAACATCGACTGCAGAGGAAAAGAACCGACGTATGTTTTAATTTACGTCAACGACATTCTGATTTTCTCACGTAATCTCGGAAGAGTCAACGAAATCAAGCAAAAGCTTTCTAGCTACTTTGAAGTCAAAGACTTAGGAACAGCAAGCTATTGCCTTGGAATCGAAATTAATCAATCGCTGGACAAAATCACTATGTGCCAAAAAGGATACATTCAGGAAATCCTATCAAGATTCAACATGAGATTCTCCTTATAGAGAATTGATTGGTGCCCTACGTACCTACGTAGCAGTTTGAACTCGACCTGACATCGCACACGCGGTTAATCTCCTTAGTCAATTTAATGAATGCTATGGACAATGTCACTGGGAAGCAGCAAAACGAGTTCTTCGATACCTCCAAGGAACGATAAACAAAAAAATCACTTATTCAAAGGAAGGGAGAAACATCGTTGGTTACGCGGATGCCGATTGGCGAAATTGTGAGCTGGATCGAAGGTCATATTCCGGATATTCATTCATCTTATCAGGTGGAGCTATAACTTGGAGCTCTAAGAAACAAAAGACCGTCGCTTTATCATCAACTGAAGCGGAGTATATGTGCTTGACGGAGGCAGCCAAGGAGGGGATTTTCCTGATCTGAATCATGAAGGAATTGAATCTAACGAATTTAGTAGAGATCACGATTTTCAACGACAATCAGTCCGCTGGCAAGCTAGCAAACAATCCAGTGTTCCATTCACGATCCAAACATATCGGCATCCTGTATCATTTCATCAGGGGTGCCCTTCAGAATCATCCACTTAAATTAGAGTACCTACCGACGGAGGAAATGACAGCTGATGTGTTGACAAAATCCTTACCATCGCCGAAGCATGAAAAATGTGTTAAAGGACTGGGACTTTATGATTAAAGTGTAAATAAGTGTAAACAAGTGTCAGAATTGTGGGGGTGTGTTGGTAATGTATCAATTCAAACATATGTTTATTTAACTTTCATATTCTCGCGCCATTGCGCCATCTATGTAACATATTTGATCGGAGTCTCCGTTAATTGTGTTCAGTTAAAATCTAGCCACGCTAGTGTTCATTCCTTTCGATTAATAAATACTAATATTTCTAAAGTATGTTTAATCCTTCTCTGTTAATCTAAAGATCTTAGGAGTTTAAATTTTTTAATTCTGAAAAATTAAAGTCATTTGGTCTTTAATCAACTTATTGTTTAATAGCTGCAAACTTTGAAAAACCAAAAAGTCGTTTGCTTAAAAATTGCTATTTTTAATAAGCCAAGTGCGTTGTGGACGTTAACTACATGGCACGGCGCGGCGCGGGGCAGCGCAATGTCAGCAGTGGCGCCATATAGCGAACCGCCGCACTAAAAATTGAATATCTCTGTAAGTTTCAGACCCTCCATCAATTTTTTTTTAAACGCAGAAAAAGATAAGAAATTAAAAAAAAAATTTCATAAACACTGTTTATGGCCAAATAAAAGAAAAATTAATTTAAAAAATTTTTTTGACTTTTTTTTGGTCAAATTTTTGGAAAATTTGAATCCTTTAAATTACGTTTCAAACGACTATAAATCATCTATAAATTCTGTAAATATGAAGCAAATCCATTAAAAACTACTAAAAATATCATGGTTTGAAAAAAATCGTATCTCAAAATTCAAAGCCCTCTAACTCCCACAATTTTGAAAATTTTTGAAAACTCTTTGGCCCACAAATAACTCTTACCTAACACTAATCTTTTGCCAATCTTCAAGAAAATCGAAAGACCCCAACCCAACTTTGTTCTTTTTAAAAAATTTTGACCCTTTAGTTAAAATAGATCGAACGACACAAAAGAGAAAGATGCCACGACCACGAGCTGCAAAGAATGAACAAGTTAACGATATCTCAATCTCAATCTCAATATATGTGTTTATTGAAAATTGAAAAATGTTTTGTAAACCTTGAAAACAAATTTTATCCTTGAATAATCGAAGTGTCTATTCGTACAGAAAATCTTGATTAATCAGAAATTCGTAATGCAATTCTCGACCAATCAGAAAATTGCTTGTGTAAGTACGATTAGCTCATTTTATGTGGTCTGGCTATTCGTACAGAAAATTGTCAAAATCTTTCTTTTTGTGACAATTAATGTTAGACGGGTATCTTTTGGTAAAAAACCACTGGATGTGACATAAGAACCCCCGGTAGAATTTCCAACAATTTTATTACGATTTTTCACAACCAAAACAGAAGATATTACGCTGCCAAAAACAGCGTTTGTATTTTCTGTACGAATAGCCGTTCTACCATGGTTTAGCTATACGTACAGACTTTCTGTACGAATAGTCACAGCCTTTAATAATACTATGAAATAAATAACCTTTTTTATTAAAATTGTTAATAACAAAGTCATAAAAAAAAAAATACTAATAAAAATGTAATGCAGTATTCGCTTTGAATTAAGTAATTTAATAATAAAGAAAGATGATTTCCGTGAATATTAATGTTAAATAATAGAATTTGTTTATAACAATTCTTTCAACAGTATAAAAAATAATCACAAAAATGTCTAATTATATTTTGTCGAACCATTATTTTGTTAGAAAGTAGTTCTTAAAGATTTCCAACAATTATTTACTCGAATAAATACACGAAATTAGTGAATTTGTTTATAAAAATTGTTTATAACAATATTGTGGTTAATAGTTTAATTTTTTTTAATTTACAACAAAATTCAGCAAAAAACAATAAAGATATACGATTTTATATCGTTTTAAACTTCAATATTACCCATTTATCGAATTTGTTTATTAATTTGTTTATAACAATTTAAGAAGTTAAGATAATTTATTGCATGATAATTATTTCAATTTCGGGATTAAAATACTACAAATTCCAGATGGTTTCCGAAATTTTTTTTTTAAAATATGGAAAAGCTAGCAGTCCAAATATAAAAAATTACGTTTTTTCTTTAACTTTTGACTGAAGTAACAAATTCTAAATTTTTTTTTTCAAATTTGGCCTAGAATAGTCGTGACTTATTGACACACAGGGAGCAGAACACCTGACTAGCAGAATAGACGTAACCAATAAAAATCTTTCTACCGCGAGAGAATAAAATGTGATTGGCTACGTCTATTCTCCTAGTCAGGTGTTCTGCTCCCTGTGTGTCAATAAAACCAATAAAAATCTTTCTACCGCGAGAGAATAAAATGTGATTGGCTACGTCTATTCTGCTAGTCAGGTGTTCTGCTCCCTGTATGTCAATAAATCACGAATTTTCTGAAATGTTATTTATTCTTAATATACGTATTTTTATTGTACAGTGATTTGCATTTATCCATAATTTAACGTTTCTTAATGTTTTCTTAAAAGTTAAGTTGCTTTTCTCCAGTTTTAAGCTCGAAATACATTTAGGATGATTGGGCATAATGCATTGGACGATCGAGCAACCACCCCGATTGTCCAAATGCCGCTTGGACAATTAAGCAGATGGCTTGCTCAACTAGCCAAAACGCTTGCTCAATAACCCCCTTTATACTGGGATTTCACCAGTAAAGGTTCAAGATGATCAATGAAAGAATTTTGAAGATCCAGTGAAAGAACAAACTCATTTTATATTAAATTAATGCATAAAAACACACTATATGAAAGAAAAAAATGTCTCTAATGTCCTTGTAAAAAGAGGTTGATTAAAACGCATTAAAACGTTTCAATGCACTTTGATTCCGTTTTTGTATGAATGCCTTCAAATGCCTAAAAACAAATCAGCAGCCATATTGTAAGGGAAAATTGAACATGTGATTGTTATGTTTTACTCTGACTATATTGTCTTTATCAATATTTTACTTTTTAAGTTCAAATATGTCAATATGTTAACTTCAGCTAAATAGTAGACCAAAATAGAATAAAATATAAGCACTAAATTTAACATTTGACGTCCTTTTCGTATTTTGTCTTGCATGCAACAAAAAATGACAAAATGACTTTAAAACTTATGTTTGCGTTCACTCCTTCACTTTGTTTAAGTAAACTATTAGTATTAGACACAAAATCACTTTGTTTTTCACTTCAATAACGCGATTTAGTTTAAATAGATCGAACAACACAAAATAGAAAGATGCCACGACGACGCGCTGCAAAGAATGAACAAGTTAACGATAGCAGAATGGCGTCTTTTTAATCTGCTGACATAGGCATAGAACGGCATTAAACTTCTTGAGTTTAATGATCTTCACGATCTTAAGACAGGAGATATTTAATGTTTCTGTAAAGAAAATACTTAAGTCATATTAATTTAAGTTTAATTAAAAAAAAGAGACATTAATTAAACCAATTTATATTGAAGAAATATAAAAATGATGGCGACGTGTTCAGAGCTATGTTCTTTTAGTAAGATGCATACGTAACCTCCTAAAAGTTTAAAAATTATTTTCGAACATAAATTGCATGTTATATTTGATCGATGCCCTATATGCAAGATTTGGAGATAATTAGAAACCTAAAAATATATTATTAGCCATAATAAAAACGATGATTTGCTCATTATTGTGAAAAATGTTCACTTTGTTCTTTTACTGGTGTCTGTTCTTTCACTCGTGCTACTACCCTAAGTTATGAAAAAAAATCATTTGTTGAAATGTCATTAATAACGTCAAAAAGAATAATTTTAAAGGTATTTATAATATTTGTAGATTATTATAACAAGTAGAAACTGCAATATACAATTATTTTTAACCAAAACACTCTTTTGGAAAAAACATTACATTATAGTAATACTTCAAAATCGTCAACAAATGCTTCAGATATTTTGTAGGTTAAAAAAAGTTTTCTATATAAACAGTTTATAAATGTTGTTCTTTTTATACCAAAATTTATTGCGCATTTATTTATTTATTGAAGTTAATAATTTCTTTTAGATTATTGTTTATTTAAACAACATTAAACTCACTTTTTTGATGGATATTGTACCATTTTCTATTGCCTTTACAGTATTTTCACTTGCTTTGATAAGTATGAAAAACACGCATATAAGCGTAACTTTATTCAACAAATCACTTCAGAAAGTTTTATTACTTAAGGTTTTTATTACAAATGTTTGATTGCTCTTGTTTGAAACATTTTTTTCTAAAAGAAACATATTTTAAAATAGTATAAATTACATGATAACCAAAAAACGTGTAACCTATACAAAAAACTTTTACATCATTATCTAGGTATTAAGATTTATTAAAATGGTAATTATTAATAAATTTTAATGATTATTTATTCAGAATTAATTTTAGAATTTATTTCTATTCAAACATATAATTATAATATAATTTTTTCTAAAATTAAAAAATGTTAGAAAAATTATTTAAATGCATGGCCAAAACTAGCTAATTAAATAGAAATTTGTTCCTATTTTGACCACCTCATTTTTATAGAAAATAAGGCATTTTAAATAATAGTATATTATGTGGCATGCACGTAAAGCACGACTTTTTAGGTAAGAATGAGGCTTTTAAGACGAGACGTCTGTGCGACGAGAGTGAGATGCAGACAAACCGTAGGTGAGACGAAGACGAGACGAAGGTGACGATAGCGAGCCGAAGGCGAGCTGAGTCGAACCGAAGGCGAGCCAAGTTGAACCGAAGTCGCACTGACAGCGAGTTTTGAAATCCTCATTTGAGCCTAAAAATTGCTAACGTGCAAGCCACATAAAATATTTCATTGGTAATGTGTAATTTAAACATAACTAATAAATAACCAATAAATTTTCATTAATATAATCACCTCTTGGAATGAGAAATTAATAACTTTATACCTTGCACTTGCTTAGACTGTTCCGCTAGAAAATGGACGATCGTAGACACCTTTAGAAATTTACATTTTTTTCGTGTAAAATAAAGTAAAATATTGTATTTATTTGCGACAGTACTCAATAAAATGATTTATAAAGAAAAGTTTTGTCATAATACATGACGTGAAATAATCTAGAAATTAAAAAACTAAAAAAAAAGGTAATTGGTTAAAACCGGTGCTATAGCCAAAAATGTTACATCTACCCTAATTTGGAAATAAATTTTCTGTCTTTTTTTTAATTAAAAGAACAGTAGCGTAACTCGTAAACCTAAAAAATGACTAAATTTATTTATTTAGTCATTTTAGCCAGTCATTTTTTAGGTATTTTCTATCGGAAGGGATGCGACTTTATCTATAAAGAATTGTGTATAATTTTGATAAAAAGTAGTATAAACTTATGATGTCGTACATTTTTTATCAGTTTCAGAACATATAGTTTATTGTCCAAATCGAAAATAACCTCAAAAGTGTTCATTACATATGTGTCATATATTAACAAATAAAGGATACTTCTCACCCAAATACAATAGATACTGAAAAGCTTTCATCATTACGAAATATTTTATTCTTTTCTTCAATTTAATAACATTTTTAAAAAAATAAAGACGTTTTAGAGAATTATTAATAACAACCAAAACTTTAAATTCCATATTTATTTCCTTCTAACCTTTTTTCTGTACTGCATTGAATAGAATAAAAAAAATTCTATTTTCTACACATTGAAGAAGATTCACAGAATGGAGGGAAATTCAGGTATTCAATGAAAATGATTTTTTTAATTCTACTTTATTCCAGACTTCTTGCCGGGCAAACAGAGAGCAGAGGAAGTTTCATTTATATTTCACAACTTTCTAAATCTGAATTAATAAAAAGTAGGACGCTAATTTTAATTAGTAAATATTTCCACTAATTAATAGTAATATTGTACTATTTAATTTAGTGGATTTTACCTTCTTGACTAAAGTTGTAATGAAGAGTTAATGAATATTAGTTAAATTTTAGTTATTAGTTGGAAGTTTTAGTCAACTTTTTAAAATTCAAATAATTTAAATAGGATTTTAGTTCCTAGTTTAAATTTCTTTTGTTAGTTTTAAATGAATTCTTAAGATTCTTAAACTTATATTTTGAGTTGTATTTTGTATCAATTTTTTAGTTTTTAGTTCTTATGTATAATTTTCTCCAGTGAATTACCATCAGTTTTTTTGCATACTTTTAGTTATCAAAATGTTAATATAAATAAGTATATTTTCATTTATTATCACTTCATCAAACACTTCAAACGCTTAAGGGGTTACATCACTCTAAAATTTTCAAAACTAAATTTTTTTTATTGGCTTAAAAGATACTTTGAACTTTTTAGAGTAAGAAGAAAAAGATTAATTTAGTATATATTTTTTCTAAATTCAGCTTCTAGATGTTTGAGCTGTATGTTACAGAGTCGTCATACATAACGTATACTTCAAGAGAACGTCTCCAGTGCCGCCACTTTGAAATTTTTTTAAATGACAAATATTTTTTTATTACTTCAAGACATGTCTAATAACATCCTGTAATATTATTATTCTTTTCCATTTTTTTCCACAAAAAAAAATTCACAAGAAGTGCTTAATTTTATCCGCATAAAATGAAGTTGTTCCAACGCGTTTTTTTCAAAACTACTTGTTTTGAGCTCCCCGGAAACATAACTTCCACAAATCTTAACCGATTTACTTAAAAATTTAACTGTAGCTACTTAATAACATTATCTAGAGAAAGACGTAGGGATTTTTTTATGTTGCATATTTTTTTAGTTATAAACAATTTAGTGTCTATTTTATCAGGAAAAACCTCTGTTTTTTCTTAAAATGTTCACCATTTTTGCAAAAATCGATTTAAAAAAATCTTCTACGTCTTTCTCTAGCTTTTGAGATGTAAAAATAGAAAAAATTTGTTTTTTGTTCTAGGATGAAAATTGTAGCAAACACCTTTCTGGGAGGTTATTACCCTCGAAAAGGATTTCCATCACGTACCTGTATACGTGATATTTAAAAAAAAAATTGTATGAAGTATATTTTTTTTTCTCTTCAAAGTGTACCCCCTATAATAAAAAAGTCGACGTTGTGTACGACGTCGTAAAGGACATCGTTTACTGCGACGTATTTATTCAGAGTATAAATTCAGAGTATAATATTCAGAGTACACGACGTAGTACACGACGTAGTTCACGACGTCGCCGACAACGTAGTTGATCACTACGTCCTGTACTACGTCATGTATGACGTCGTGTACTCTCTGAAAATACATTCTACACGACGTCGACTTTTTCAATATGGCCAATCAAGATATATAAACATATTTTTCATTACATTTACAATTTAAAAAGAAAAAAATATTAAAATTAGGCTTATTTTTTTGAAGAGCGTGAATATTCCCTAAAATCCATTTAGCCTAAATCCCATTTAACATAAAACCATTAAACCTAAAAAGCATTTAGCCTAACCTGCATTCAACCTAAATCCCATTTAACCTAAATTCTATTTAACCTTGGTCTCATTTAACCTAAAATGTATTTAACCTAAATCTCATTTAACCTGAAATGCATTTAATCTGAAATCCATTTAGCCTAAATTTCATTTAACTTAAATCTCATTTAACCTAAAATGCATTTAGCCTAAAGAACATTTAGCCTAAACTGCATTCAACATAAATACCAATTAACTTAATTCTATTTAAACTAAATCTTATATACCCTAAAGTTTATTTAACCTTAATTTCATTTAACCTAAAATGCATTTAATCTAAAATGCATTCAGCCTAAATTTCATTTAATCTAAATTTCACTAAATCTAAAATGCATTTAGACTAAAACCCACTTAACCTAAATTTCATTTAAGCTAAATCCCATTTATCCTAAAATGCATTTAGCCTAAATAAAATGCACTTAACCTAAATTCCGTTTAACCTGAATCCCATTTAACCTTAAATGTATTTAACCTAAATCTCATTTAACCTAAAATGCATTCAGCCTAAATTTCATTTAACCTAAATCCCATTTAATCTAAATTCGATTTAACCTAAATTCCATTAAACCTAATTTCATTTAACCTAAATCTCATTTAACCTAAAATGCATTTAGCCTAAATTCCATTTAACCTAAATTCCATTTAACCTAAATTCCATTTAACCTAAATCCTATTTAACCTAAATATCATTTAACCTAAATCCCATTGTATTGAAAATGCATTCAGCCTAAATCCCATTAAACCTAAAATGCATTTAGCCTCAATTACATTTAATCTAAATTAATTTAACCTAAAAAGCATTTAGCCTAAATTTCATTTTACCTAAATCCCATTTAACCTAAAATGCATTCAGCCTAAATTTCATTTAACCTAAATCTTATTTTACCTAAAATGCATTCAGCCTAAAGCCCATTTAACCTAAATGCATTTTAGGTAAAATGGGATTTAGGTTAAATGATATTTAGGTTAAATAGGATTTAGCTTAAATGGAATTTATGTTAAATGGAATTTAGGGAAAATGGCTTTTAGGTTAAATAGAATATAGGTTAAATGGAATTTAGGTTAAATAAAATTTAGGCTAAATGCATTTTAAGCAGAATGGAATTTAGGTTAAATGGAATTTAGGTTAAATGGAATTTAGGTTAAATAAAATTTAGGCTAAATGCATTTTAAGCAGAATGGAATTTAGGTTAAATGGGATTTAGGTTAAATGGAATTTAGGTTAAATGAAATTTAGGCCAAATGCAATTTTGGGTTAAATGAGATTTAGGTTTAATGAAATTTTGGTTAACTGGAATTTTGGCTGAATGCATCTTAGGTTAAATGGGATTAAGGTTAAATGAAATTTAGGTAAAATAGGATTTAGGTTAAATGACATTTAGGTTGAATACGTTTTAATTTAAATGAAATTTAGGCTGAATGCTTTTTAGGTTGAATAGAATTTATATTAAATGACATTTAGGCTAAATGCAATTTAGGTTTAATAAAATTTAGGCTAAATACATTTTAGTTAAAATGGAATCTAGGTTAAATGAGATTTGGGTTAAATTAAATTTAGGCTGAATGCATTTTAGGTTAAATGGGATTTAGGTTAAAGGAATTTTAGGCTGAATGCATTGTAGGATAAATGGGATTTAGATTAAATGAAATTTAGGTTAAGTGGATTTTAGGCTAAATGCAATTTTAGATTTATTGAGACTTAGATTAAATGATATCTAAGCTGAATGCACTTTAGATTAATTGCATTTTAGGTTAAATACATTATAGGTTAAATGGCATGTAGGTTCAATAGAATTTAGGTTGAATGCAGTTTAGGCTAAATGCATTTTAGGTTAAATGAGATTTAGGTTAAATGTAATTTAGGCTGAATTCATTTTAGATTAAATGTATTTTAGGTTAAATGAGATTTATGTTAAATACATTTTAGGTTAAATGGGATTTAGGTTAAATAGAATTTAGGTTAAATGGGATTTAGGTTGAATGCAGTTTAGGTTGAATGCAGTTTAGGCTAAATGGTTTTTAGGCTAAATGGTTTTAGGTTAAATGGGATTTAGGTTAAATGGGTCTTAAGGAATATTCATGCGCCTCATTTTTTTTTGAAAAATTCGAATTGTTGGCACAATACAAAGATAAAAATTCTGTGATAAGAAAATGGTTGCGAACTAGTTTCGAGTTAATGTTCTTAAATGAAGAGAAAGTGAAACATTTTTTGTTTATGAATTACTTCCGACCATACCACTTGGTGGTAGGACAATAAGATTCGCATTTTATTTTACAGAAACTTATTTTCGCGAAAAAACATCCTATTTCCCACTACAAATAAAATCAGAAGTAATCAAGAATAGTCATCAGTTTTGACCAGTCTTGACAACTATCACTACTTGTGACTGGTCTCACCACTTGTGACTGGTCTTACCACTTGTGACGGGTCTCACCATTTCTAACCATGTCTGTATATTACACTCACCACTTGTGACGGGCCTCACCATTTCCAATCATACAGTTACTAAGCTCCTCCTATGTAGCTCCCACTATTTTGAAGACTGAGACTATTTTTCAACGCATATATAAAATATATTTTATATTACATTAATTTGTAATTATAAATAACAAATTTGTATTACACTACAAATTTAGATTTATATTCTGCGTGTTAATCGTTTAACACTTTTAATTTATTAATGATAAATGTTTCACTTACTCGCTTAATAAAATAAGATAAAAACTATTATTTTTTAAAATTATGAACTCAAAATTCTAAATAAATTTAAAAATATAATAGGGGAGTGGGTCCCAAGATGGACATTTCGTATAAAATTCTTGTTTAAGGTGACAGCGCCTTATGCTTTCTGTCATTTTTTATGTTTGTATAGACGAAGATTTTGATGTACATTTGAAGAAAAAAAACCAGTTAGTTTTTCTTCTACACATACCACGTAATTTTGTGTCTAAAAAAAGTTTTGTAACAGTTTTTTCTCAAGTTGGTAAAGTTATTTAAATTTGTGATTTAGAATGAGTACTTAAAGTTATAATATTTTTTATTTATCGTATAATAATACCCTAAAATGATTTTACTAATTCAGTGTTCGTATATATATTTTTACTGGGGATTAAAAAATGGTGTCATGTACCCTAAGATGGACATGCCTCAAATTTCAATGTATTTATTTGCATATTTTCGATTTTACACTTTTTTCAATAATTTTTTCACTCAATTAATTAAAATTTTTTATTTTCCACCATAAAATGTGATGTCGTTAGAGAAAATGATATATCGATATTTTTCGATATTTTATTACTTTTTACTGTTAAGTTATTAAATTAAAGTTTTTAGAAATGTTATTTCTTGATAAATTCCGTAAAATTCAGGGCTGATAAAAATCATAATTTTTTTTAAAAAATCAAAAAAATCCGATTTATTTGATTTAAATCGGATTTTTTTTATTTAAATCAAGATTTGATTTTTTTTAAATATAATCAGTATTTAAAATCTCCAAATGTTTATTTCTAAGTAGTTTATTAAAGAAATGAAGAAAAAATTTTAAAAAACAACACAGGATGAAAACAGTGACATAATTATATATACAAAAGTAGAAACTTTTTTCAAAAAATTAAACTGTTCACGGACATTTTTTTACATTAAAATAATAAATAAGAAGATAATTTAAAAAAAACGTTAAATTATATTACTAAAGAGAACAAAATTTTACAATTAAAAAAATAAGAGAATTATTTTAAAAATTAATTAAAAAAAAAAATAAAATTTTGTAAAATTAAAAAAAATAAAATAAAGAACGAAAATTCTATGAAAGAACGATGCTTACATAAGAATATTCAGTACAAGATTAAATTCAAATAATATAAAATAAAGGAATAAAAGCTTTCAAAAAAATAGAAAATTGGGAAATTTTAAAAATGTTGATAAAGGTATTAAATAAATGTTTTCAAGAATTTCTAATTATAAGATAAAAACTAAACAATTGGAAAGAAGGAAAAATGCTTCCTTCTTAGAAATGGAAAAATGATGACAAAAATTAAAGAATTAATTAAAACGCAAGGAAGAACCAAAAAAATAGTGAAACGTCAAGAAAATTAAAGAAATAGGATGAAAATAGAGAAATGCTTTTTTCCTTAATCTAACAAAGTATAAAAATGTAAAAAGTACAAAAAATAAAATTAAAAAATGTATATATTAAGATAAATAAAAAGAAAGTCAACAAAAGAAACTTTATATAAAAATAAAAAACTTTAAGCAAATTAACCAAACACATTTTTGTAATATTACACTTAAAATAAGTCCAACAATAAATTTAGAAAAATAAAGAAAATCTAAAAACTTTATGGAAGAATAATTTTGCAAACAATCTCGCAAAAATAGGTTTTTAGGTTATGTCAAAAAAACTAATCATTTAGTAAAAAATAACTAATTATTATTCAAATTCATTTTTAGGTTATCTCAAAAAAACTAATATTTTAGTAAAGTTCTGTTTACTAATTCGATTAGTCAAAATTTAACTATTTTGTAGTTATATTTTTACTAACAATTAGTCTTTTTTTTTTACTAATAGTTAGTTATTTTTAACTAATTGCTGAAATAAAAACTCAGCCACGATTTTACTAATTATTAGTTATTTTTAACTAATTCAAATTTAGAGACTACCAAAAAAATGGAAGTACCTACTTATTTTTAAAAATATGAAAATAATTATGAAAATCAACGAAATAAAAAGTTTAGTGAATGTTATAATAACGAAATTGTGTAAAATAATATTAAATAATTTGCACAAAAAGAGGAAAATTAAACAAAATTCAAAAATAAAAAGACAAATAAAAAAAAGAAAAAATATCAACAGTAAAAGTAGAAAAAAACTTAAAATTTTGTAAAATATAATATTTATATATATATATATATATATTTGTTTATATATATTTTCAAGAGTTCACATAATAAATAAATATATAAAAAAAGAAAAAAACGAGCGAGCGTTAGCGAGCGTGTGTTGTTACGCTAATAAAAAATTATAAGATAAAATTTAAACAGTTTCCAAAAATTGAAATATCTTAGAAATTTTGTAAGAATATTAAAAAAAATTAATATTGTGAATATGGAAAATAATTAATATTATTTCATTATTTTTTATTAATTAATATGCATTTAAATATAAATTAATTGAAATTTAAAAGTTGAAACAAATTGGAATATGACTTAGTTGACGTTTGGAATTTATATAATTATAATTTAAATGAATGTTTGAATGAATTAATGTTAATTAATGTTTGAATGTTTCTGATGTAAACGAAGCAGTTGACATTTTTTATGTTCATTTATTTTATATATATATATATATATTTATATCTGTTGTTATTTTATAAATATATGGAGCTATATGGATTATGGCTTTTAATTAATTAATTAATAATTTAATAATAGTACTCTGTACGGAAGGGCAAATTTTTATCTTTGTAAGCCCGTTAACGAATAAATAAATAAATAAATAATGACTTGAAGATATAAAAATGTAGTACTATTTTTTGATATCTTCGTACTAAAAATTTGTAAATTGTAGGTATTTTGATCATCTGTATTAGCACAATTTTTTGAATTTTTTAAGGATTAAAATATTAAAATTGAAATTTTTAAGATTTATCCACAAATTTGTGGGTTTTGAATATGGTTTCCAATCTTTTACATGCAGTTTTAGACTTTCGGAAAACTGTAAAGTTTTTTTGATTTAAATCATGATTTTAATGCAAATTTTCCAATGATTTAAATCAATAACAACCCTGGTAAAATGATTAAAAATTAGTTCAACAATTGTTACACGATGTTCATTTTTAATTTACTACAATTTTCAGAGACTTTTAAGAAGGTGTCCATCTTAGGGCCACTTTTTTTTAGATCGAAAATTTTAACAATTAGAAAAAATGCTTTAAAAATGTTTATGTTCAAAATAAAATTTTATCCCTGTGGCTATAAGTTACCTTATAAATTGTACTTTCACCCAATATACAACATTTTAATATATTTTATTTGGTTTGGATTTTACAGCAATAAATCGAAAGGGTGTCCATCTTGGGGCTCACTCCCCTCCTGTAATAGAAATTATATAAGTGTTTAAAGATATATCTACTTTAGTATTTATAATTTATTATTTTCTCATAGTATAATTATAGGTTATGTGAGACATTTAGAATTATCCAATTCTAAATATTATGCTTTTTTAGAGAACCGATGTTGCATCTTAGCATGATTAATTTATTAATGTATTTAAAATTTTGTAAAAATACCACATATACTCAGGTTATTAATTTCTTTTAAAGCATCTCTTACATATGAAATAGTATCTCGAAATTATTACATCAGCTAAAAGTCGAACAACTTTTAAATATATTTGAAAAGAAATGGAGTTACAAGAGGAACAGTGTCCTCTATGGAACAGTGTTCAAGGTGTCGGACTTCCAGACTGAAGGTCCCCGGATCGATACCAGCTTGGCAGACTTTTTTTTTGTGTAATTTTTTTTCAAGCGGGGGTCTCAAGCACCCTACTTTGCCCCTGGTAAAAGTATAGTTATACTATGTTTCTGACTAGATTCGTCTAGAAACGTAAAAAAATTGGATTAAAATGGTCAGACTTCCTGACCAGATTTCTGATCAATTTGAAAAGACATGTTCTTCACCGTTTCTCAGAAAAGATATCTTTTTCACCGCTAACATGAAAAGGCATAGTTTTCACAATTTTCCTGCAACGGCATGTTTTTCGCTTTTTATTGAAAAAGGCATCTTTTTTACCGTTCAGCTGATTTGGCATGTTGCTACCCTCAAGCGACGTTTACTAATTGACTTGCGTTTTGCTATTAGTTTCATACTCCTTAATTTTAAATGACTTCGACTAAAATTATGTTAATTCTTATGTTTTATTTTTATTCTTGAAGAATCTTTTTTGTTTAATAAGATAAGATATCCGGTAAAAAGAACATGGTTAAAACGCATTGAAATGTTTCAATGCGCTTTGATTTCGTTTTTGTATGAATGCCTTCAAATGCCTAAAAACAAATCAGCAGCCATTGCAAGGGAAAATTGAACATGTGATTGTTATGTTTTACTGTGATTATTGTTTTTATCAGTATTTTACTTTTTAAGTTTAAATATGATAATAAGTTAACTTTAGCTAAATATTAGGCCAAAATAGAATTAAATGTGAGCACTAAATATAACACTTAATGTCATTTTCGTATTTTGTCTTGCATGCAACAAAAAATGACAAAATGACTCTAAAACTTATGTTTGCGTTCACTCCTTCACTTTGTTCAGGTAAACTTTTATTTATTTTTATTTATTTATTTAAGAAAAGAAAAAGTTCCTAGGGCTAAGCAGCTCTCAATGGAACAAAGTATACATAAAATATATAAATGTTGTAATGTACATGGCCGATAACAGAAAAAACAAAGAAAGTCCTTTAAGGAGGATTGTGACTGTCTTTGAGGGGCAGGCGGTAAGAGGGGGTTTTCTATGCTTTTACATGAGATTATAACAACTGTCACCAACTGTTCAAATATGAACTTCATCAATGAAAAATCAAATATTTAACATCTTGGGCATCAAAAATTATTTTTTAATATCTTTAATTTATTTATTTTTATAAATATATTTAAAGAAAATCATTCAATTGTCTGAAAAATGTTGTTAGAAAATTTGTTTATGAGGTTAGAAATTATAGTAATACTTCTTCTTCTTCGTATATGGCTATCTAAATTAGTAATACAATGTTGGTTACACTGTTTCGGATTTGAATTTGATAGGTAGCTTGATTCCCGCGCAATCAATTTACATATGAATTTATATGCGCAGATTCGAAATCACATGACGTGAACTTGCGACGTTGTCACATTTCATAGAATTTGTTTGTTATGATTCAAAAAAGGTTAAAAAATCATTATTTCATAGTCAGATTTTATTTTATTTCTCCAAAATGAAACAGAAGACTCAATTAATTTTTTTCGCTGATAATTCCAAAAGTTTTAAACTTTACGACCGTTAGTTTTTGAAAAATAGTTTATCATTTTATCATGAGTTATAATTAACATAGAGAACTTGACTGAGTCTTATCCATAAGAGCCCATGTAAATACCTGCAACTTTGTTATTTAATTTCTAAAAAACGGGACAGTGAAAAAATAAAAAAAAATTGTTCTGCCTTCCAAATATTCTCAAAAATTTATTTTTATAAATTTTAGAATGATCTTATCATTTTTGTTTTAGTCACCATCCTCTTTAATATAAAATTAACAGAAGAGAAAAAAATAATTACATATAAGAGAGAAAGGAAAAAAGAAAAAAAAGAACAAACTTATGTTTAACAAATTGAATAACATTGAAATAAACTGTTGATTAAAAAATAAAATAAATCGAGAGTGAACTATGTTACCAATAAGTAACTTCGAGGATAACATTATCGATACTTATTAGTAATTTAAATAACAATTTTTTTAATATAAAATTTAAATTAGTATCTTTGATATGTAAAGGCAGTTTTTTCCAAAAGCGAGTGCCTCTTACAATGAACGATCTTTGAAACTTATAAGTATGATGTGCAGGTACTTTGAGTATAGTTATAGTTATATTCCCAAAAAATATTGTCTTCTTTTTGCCACATTAAGAATACCAGCTCTGTATCTATAAGGAGTAATGTGCTCGCTTTTATTTAAATTGTAGATAAATCTGATGCATGTATTAAGAGCCTTTTCGAGCTTATAATTAAGTGCATCAGTAATATCATCATACACAAGACAGCCGTAGTGAAAAAAGGGAAAATTAGACCCTTTACTAAAAGGAGACGAGTGGATGTAGAGAAGGAATTCCTGTTTTTATATAATTGCCTTATAATCGTGTATGTTTTACGACAGATATTAAGAACGTGACCCTCCCAAGACAGTGATTCATCAAGCAAGAGCCCCAAATCGTTGACTGTTTCGACAAAGTCAATACAAATCCCTTCTATATTCAGGGAAGGAAGGAAGCTGAGGAAAGAATATAAGGAATTGCGAGAAGGACTAAAAATTATGGCTTTAGTTTTTGCCGCGTTAAGACTTAGTCCATTCAATTTCGCCCACTCCACCACTAAGTCGATATCCGACTGCATCATACAAATCAAATTGTGTAGAGAAGACAGTGGCCCCGACAGATAAAATTTAAAATCATCTGCATATTTATGCTGTTTACAATATTTGATATTACTCCCAAGATCTGAGACAAATAAATTAAAGAGAAGAGGTGCTAAGGAGGAACCCTGCGGTACGCCACATTTAACTTTGGCCCAGTCAGAGAACTCTCCTTTGCCATCAGATACTCTATATATCCGATTCTTGAGGTAGGAATTAAACCAAGTGATGACAGATTTGAAAATTTTAAATTCCCTGAGTTTTCTCAACAATAAGTTGTGGTCGACTAGATCAAAGGGTTTTGAGAAATCAAAAAATACCGCAACTGTTATTTCTTTTTTGTCCATTACTAGTTTAATGTCAGTGGTAAATTTCAATAAAGCTGTGCTTGTACTATATTTACTACGAAATCCGGACTGAAATGGATCATATAATTTATTTAAGAAAAGGTGTTTGTTTAATTGATTATTTACTATACTTCTATTTCTTTTAAAACTACGATACAATTTGTTTCTTTCTCTAATAAGTTGTCGTATTTCATTTGTCATCTAAGGTGGGGAGCTTTTCCGGGGACGCAGAACGTTAAATGGTGCAAAAGTTTCAACGGCAGAAAATAAGTAGTCTGTAAGAATGTTAACATTACTGTCGATATTAGTGTCAGTATAGATTCTAGCCCAGTTTTGATCTGATAAATATTGTAGAAGGTCGTTTGTATTAATATTTTTTAAATTTCGAAAGAAGGCATTTTGCTCATGATGGGTCTAAATTCCTGGAAATTCGAATTTTATATTAAATGGTCATGATTAGAAAGGAAGGAAATGGGATGCTGGGGAAAGGAAGTAACCTTATTTAAATTATCAACAACAAACATATCAATACGAGTACTAAAAGTTTTTGTATGATATGTCGATGTGTGAGGCACAATTGACAAACTAGTAGAGTAGAATAAAGATGTCAAATACTTACTACGATTATTGAGAATGTTTAGATTAGTGTTAAAATCACCAGTTTTTATTATGTTGTCATGTCTAGAATTAATTGTATAAATAAGTTTCAAATTCGTTACCAAATGAAGCATTAGGTGGTTTATAAACGACTCCAACCAGTGCTATATTATTTTTAGCTTTAATTTCAATAAATAAAAATTCTGCTGTAGGCACAGAGCTTTCCGAACTCCTAGCCAAGACTGAAACATGTAAGTTGAAATGAATGTAAAAACAAAACCCCCCCCACCTCTTCTACACTCCCTATCCTTATATCATTCGATATAAGCCACGTTTCCGAAACAGCAACTATGTTATAAAAACAGGAATTAAAAAAAATTTTTAAATTGAATAAAATGTGCCAGAAGTGACTGGGCATTAACGTGGCAAACTGTTAAGTTTGTAATTAGTTGAAATAATAAACAAAAAAACCAAATTCGTTGCTATCTCAAACGATCGATGTCCTGAAGGCTTGTAAGTTGGAGTGGAAGAGCGCCATCCTCTCGACGACAAAAAATCCTTCCATCAGAAATCCAAAGATACTTTATTTTGCCAATTTTCCGAAGACAGAGGGCAGCTGAATATATTCTTCGGTTTAGTGGTGACAATGGTTCTCGAAGAAAGACAAGGTGTTTGTCAACAGCAGGCCAGCCCATGTTACAAGTAGTGAAATTTGGCTTGTTTTTCTGTTGATAAATAAGCTTATCCCTCAAGCTCCTTTTCAGCTTTAGCACGCTGCAGCAAATCAGATTGTGAGGAAGAAAGAATTTCAAGAGCTTGAATTTTATTTGTGTTGTCTTTAACGTCAGTTTTGATTGCATCAACTGATTGGGTTATTTCCTGATTAAACTGTTTTTGCGAAACAATAAATTCGCTGAGCAAAGTAAAAATTTTGCTCTCATATTCAGAAAGAACAGTCCTTTGCCCCTGATCCACTACAACCCTAATTGATTCAGTGACGGCAGGCGACAAGACAGATTCCGAAGGTGATTTATTTGCTGTACCAACTGTGTTTACCGCATTCGCTGAGATCGAAGTAACCTTATTGACCGCAGAGGTGTCACCAGTATTAACAATTTGCACTATTATAACGTTGAAATCCACATTTGCCTTTTTTAAACTTATCAAATTGTTCTTTTGACACATTAACATTAGCACAGGCTAAATGTACTAATGTACCACATTTTCCACAAGCAATAGTGTCTTTATTGTCGCGGGAAATCACTAAAAGACACTATGGACAGATAGCCATTATAAATGTACTAAACCTTATAAATCCAATGAAATTATGGGATAAACAACATAAAGTTGGTAAAAAACTGTTAAATAATTTTTCACTTTGTTTAAAAGTTCCTTATTCACTTAAACTTACAACGCACGCACCCGAAGTAAATTTTACTATGTGAAAAATTAGAATATTCTGACGAACGTTTAAGAATCATGTATACTCAGTCGGCCATCAAGTGGATTAGACACGAAATCACTTTTTTTTCACTTCAATAACGCGATTTAGTTAGAATAGATCGAAAGACCCAAAATAAAAATATGCCACGACGACGCGCTGCAAAGAATGAACAAGTTAACGATAGCTCCATGGGGTCTTTTTAATCTGCTGACATAGGCACTGAACGGCATTAAACTTTTTGAGGCATTGACTACTTTTAAAATTGTTTTCTTGAAGGCATTGAATAACATTTAATTTGATACATTATCAGAAAGCATTTAATGGCATTTCGATCTAATTCGTGGCGTTTCGCTTGAAGGTAAAGAAACGCATTCAATTTTTTTTTATAAAATTTGTGAGCATTCAAAATGATTAAAATGAAACAAATATCAATCAAGAAAACGTGTTAAATGACATTGAGGACAAAAACGAAATTAGTAGGCATCTGTCAGCATTCAAATGACTGTTTTTTTAAATGCCAATTTATGCGTTTTAATCAACATCTTTTTACCGGGTAAGATAAGATTTATTATAATCATCAATAAATCATACACTTAATAATAAGACAAAGATTTATTGATCCATGAGAGCCAAATTGTTTAGGTGAAAAACACTAGCACATTAAATAAAAAGACATAAAGTCTTTATTGACAATGTTTCGTCAACATTTCGTTAACCTCTTCAGGCTAAAAACACAATATATAACATATTTAATAAGAGTTTTTTACACGAACACACATAAGTGTAAAAAAGAGAAGATTTTTACCTCGAAAGAAAAAAGTTATAAAATTAAAACATCACGAGCTGTGAAATTGTCACGAGATATGTTTTCTTGTCCTAGGCCAGAAACAAATTGAATTAAATTAAAAGAGAGTGAAGATTACAAATTAAACGAACGCATACATGACATTGTAGAATCAAAACAAATAAAAGTTAAATAGCTCAAAATCGAAGAGAATTTCACGAAATTGGAAAATTCTTTTGCAAAAGTTGCTTATTTATTTTTATTTATAAAATAGAAAAGTTTTTAGGGCTAGAGAGCCCTCTATGAAACATACATAAGTTTTGAAAACAAGCAAAAGTGTAAGAAGAAATTACTTGAATATATGTACGGTAGTAAAACATAACATAACATAACATGGCAGAAAGTATGCTAAGCATCAATACAATTCATAACGATGTCTGGAAAAAAAGGAGGAAAAAAAAGAATAACGTAAGGTAAATTAAGGTAACTTGAGAAGAAATAAACTGAGTAAATGAAGAGAAATTATTAAAAAAAAAAAGAGAATAAAACCATATAAGATATTAACATTATAAAGCATTAATAAAATCAACATAATAGCCCTTCTTTTTAACAATAGGTAATTTCAAATATTGTACTACTAGAGTTAAATAAAAAATGGTAATAATGCTTCTTAAACACAAAGAGTTCCTAATATATTCCTAATATATGAAGATAGTTTATTCCAGAGGCGAGTACCTCTTATAACAAACGAACGTTGGTATTTACTTGTACGGTGCTTAGGTACTTTAAGAACCGCCCTTCTATTGCGGAGTCTATCAACAGAATTAAACTCAAAGAAGTCTAACAAGTAATCAGGAACTTCATTGTGAAAAAGCAAAAAAAGAGCATTTCCAAAGAAATACTGTCTTCTCGTAGCAACGTTCAAAAACCCGGCTTTGACTCTAAAAGGGGAAATATGCTCAAACCTTTGTATACCAAAAATGAACCTTATGCAAGCATTTAAGGCTTTTTCCAGTTTACTATTTAGCTCATCAGTAATGTCGTCATAGACAATGCATCCGAAATCAAAATTAGGATACATTAATCCCTTTACGATGTTACAGTTCGCCTCTTTCCATGGTTTTCTGTTTTTCGAGTATTTCTTATAATACTCGAGAAACAAGAAAATCTAAGAAAAATCGGCCTTAAAGATTGCATTGTGACTTGCCCCGGGTTCCCTATACTTTTAATTATTAATTACTTTTATTTACTTTATTATTTTTTATCTCTATTTTTAATTAATCTTATTTTTATTATTATTATTGTTCTTTTTAAACTTATTTAGCTGCGCGACAAACAACGCGCGCGAGTATTCGGCAGCGCCCGGTCACCACTACAGGAACACGCCAATGCACATATTACCGTGTACACACGTATCAACCACTATGTGTAAGACGGAGAGAGAAAACAAGTCCCGGCGTCGACCAATCCGCTGCCTTCGTTTTCGCTCTCTCTCTCTCTTACGCTCCGTGGCCCGGCCCACTAACGCTCGCGCGCGCTTCCCGGATACTCGTAACCGTTGATTTTCGCCTTTTTATCAATATTTTCAGTTAGGATAGACCGATTTCAATATAAATTATATGTATAATCTCAGTTTTTAATGTACTTTGCGATTATTAAGTTTAAAATTTACTTTTTCACGTATTACTAAAATTAGCATAATGTAGTTTCTGGCTCGCCGCTAGGCTCGCAGGTTAGCCGCGCTTGGCCACGCCAGGCTGCGACTCACAGTCGAGTTAGCGCGTAGCGTAGATATAAGGTCGAGCGTGCGACGATTCTGTACCACTCACCGGTCTGTAACTGTTCATCGGTCTGCACTCCGCACAGGTGCAAGACTTGTTTCTTACGAATAAAGACTTTGTTCTGAATTCCACTGTGTAGTATCAAATCCTCACTCCTCCTTTCAGGTCGACGGGGTCTGACTTATAGATAATAAGTCAGGGTGTTTTTTCTCTCTCTGAAACCTGCTTTAGGTCCGGGAGAGAAATTACTAGGGTTGTCTTTCTCTCTCTGTAACCTGTTTAGGCCCGGGGGAGAAAGTTCAGCAGGGTTGTCTTTCTCGACAACGGTAGTGCTGGGGACTTCGTCTCTTATTTGACTACCGTCGGAGGATACTCGTGGCTACATTTCCGCCTCGTAACCGCCCCCCTATGCCCCGTGTCCGGAGTCAGCGGAATCGGGAGCAACGGCGCGCTCGCGGTCGGCAGTTCAGGGAGGCCCAGAAGCAGCAGCGACGTCAGCCACGCCAGTTAGCCGCCAGTGCCGGCCCAGCACCGGCGGAGGGTCGTCCGCACTTTGAGTCCGAGGATCAGTTGCAGCAGGCATTGGAAAGCCTCGAGTACGTTGCCCCCTCGCCAGCATTGGTTCTATCCCCCCCTCGACCGTCTTTGGTTCTACCTCCGCTTTGTGTGACCCCAGTGATCCCCCCTCCACGACGCCAGTACGCCAGAATAGCGTGGAGAACCCCGACAAAACTCGCGCTTTCCCCTCCTCGCCGGTATACGGGTCGAATTCCTTTTTTCGATCCCAGGCGAAAACCCCCTCTCGCTCTCACCGAGCCACCACAAGCGGCCCCAGCCCGCCGAGTCTCTGAGGACGACCCGGATGTTCTAAACATCTCATCCGGCTCGCTCGACGAGTAACCCACTCTCCCGAAATCACTCTCCCCCCCCCTCCGACAGGGGGGACATCAGAATTCAAAAATAAATCGCCCCCCCCCCATCTTTGAATCGATTCAATCTTTGCTCACAGAGGGGATCGGTAACAAATTGGCGCCCAACGTGGGGCCACGAAAATTTTTTTGGGTTTCGACTGCAGTCGAAACGGACTCCTCCCATTATGAGATGTCTCAAGAGTTAGCCGAAACACCCGTAAATAACCAAAGTTACAACCTTCGTAACGTACCTTCTCGTCGTGCCGGCGCCCTCTTCCGTACTCCACCAGGAGTACCTTTTGAGGCTCGGTTCCAATCTTCCGAACAGGAGTCAACTTCGAGCGAAACCGAATTCTTGGGTTTCACCCCTTCCCCAAACCCACTTGGGGAACTTACGAACGAGGTTGAAGAGCTCGTAGTCCCTGACTCGGATTCCGAGAAAACTCTCCCCTTTATCACTTCCGGGAGTGATCGACAACACCCGGTGGCGCCCAATCCTAATTTCATGACCATGACGGATTCCGGAAACACAAACCAGGGTACCGGAAATGCCCCCCCTCCACCCAACATTAATGCCCCTAACGCCAACTCTCAGGAAACTGAGGGGCCACCCGGCACAAACCTAGGGGCCGGCTCCAGTCAAGGGTCGTTTTCAAACCCTGCAGGGGCATCTATCCCTCCCAACATGCCCTTTCCACTGGTCTTTCCGGCCAACCTTTCTTTTGATGACTATCTGGCCCTCATCCGGGCATACCAATCGCCAGCCCCTCCGTTCCCAGAATTCGGGGGGCTAGACCACGAGGACCCTCAAGTCTTTCTCACAAACTGTGAAAAATATTTTTCACAAGCTAGGATCGAGGAGGGTCAAAAGACCCCATATTTATCTAAGGGTTTCCGAGGGGACGCCAAGAAATGGTGGGACCCCTTTCAAAACCTGAACCTCTCCTGGGTAGACTTTAAGGGCATGTTCCTTAAAAAATACTCAGGGGCCACTTGTGTAATGAGGCTCCAAGCCTCATTATATTCCCAAAAGCAGGGGGAGAAGGAACCGGTTGCCGTCTTTCTGCAACAAAAGTTCCTTCTGGCTAAGCGCCTCTGCCCCACGCTCCCGACGGCTGATCTCACAGCCTTACTTCTAGAATCCTTAAAACCCACTTTACGCCGGTTGGTACGACCGGCTGCCCCTCAGGATTATTCCGAGCTCCTCGAAGCCGCCATGAAAGCTGAGCAGGACGAGCTCGAGTGTTCCCCTAAGAAAATCGCTACCCCCAAAGAAGACTCTCCAAGGAGGACCACCTCAGAGCAGCATGCCAATAAACCCCCTCAGCTACCGGCTTGCCACCACTGTCCCGAGCGACACTATCACCGGGACTGCCCAGTGCTGGCGCAACGCTACCAGCATAATCAGGGAAACTGGCGAGCACCGGCAGCCCCGATACAAAATCCGGCTGCCGGTTCACAACCACCCCAACCTTAGATTCGATCTACTCTTCGGCGCAGGATCTCCCACGTACTCGGGTCCGTCTTGGGGACCGCGAAGTCGTGGCCGAAATTGACTCCTGCGCCTCCCACAACTTTGTGAAGCTGTCCATCCTCACGGAAGCCGAACAAGGTTGCTTACAACCAGGGCCAGAGCGAGCTGACCTCGCTGCCCTAGGAGCTTCCATGCAGTTGCATGGTACCCTCCGACTAGAGCCCGTCTTAGGGGGCCATGTATATCCTGGCTCCTTCCACGCTTGTGGTGAGCTCCGAGCGGACCTTATCCTAGGCCGCTCCTGGCTCAAAGACCATGACGTCCATCATGAGCATCGGTCGGACTGTCTCTACCTGGGAGTCAAGGACCGTCAACGACTATTCCTGACCCCCTTGCCCGCCGCCGAGGTCCCCACCTCGCCGGCCCCTGAAATTGATATAGGCCCATCTGTCCCAACCGAATATGCCGACCGTTTCCGAAGAACCTTAAAAACATACAAATCTGTGTTCCACCGGGGCGGTCCCCTTCGGCAAACGCTCTCGATAAACCACGAGATTAAACTGGAATCTCCCAGACCCTTTCGAGAGCCCCCACGACGTTTTTCCGATCTCAAGAAACGGTTTATCGACGAGCAGACTCGAGAAATGCTCGCCGATGGCATAATCGAACCCACGACGTCCCCCTGGAGTTCGGCCATTGTAGTCGCAAATAAAAAAGCCGGCGAATATCGCTTTTGTGTCGACTACCGTCGCCTCAACGCTCAGACGGTCGGAGCTCCCCAATGCCTTCCCCGTATCCACGAGGTCCTTAAAGACATTGGTAGGGCCACTGTCTTCTCCACCCTTGATCTCAAGAGCGGATACTGGCAGATTCCTATGTCTCCGGAATCCCGACAGTATACTGCATTCTCCACCCCTGACGGAGGACAATACCAGTTTCGAGCCATGCCCTTTGGCCTCAAAAACGCCCCAGGGACTTTCCAGAATCTCATGCGGACTGTCCTAGCCTCCTACTGGGGAAAGTTTTGTATCGCCTACCTAGACGATATCATCATATTTTCCTCCAGCTGGGAGGAACATATTCGACACGTTGCCCTGGTCTTGGAGCGGCTCCAAACTTTTGGACTTACCTGCTCCCCGACCAAATGTCTCTTTGGGCAAACTAGCCTGCCCTATCTGGGCCATTTCATTACCTCCGATGGAAATCAGGCCCAGCCCGGCCATGTAGAAGCGATTTTAAACGCTGAAGCCCCTAAAAATCGCAAGCAGCTCGCCTCCTTCATCGGAACTTGTAACTGGTTAATGGAGTATGTTCCTCGATACTCAGAGTTAGCCAGTCCATTAACAAGTCTTCTTTCCCCCAAAAGGCCCTACAAATGGACCTCAGAGCACCAACTCGCTTTCGAGACCCTTAAGGAGGCCTTTCGTAATCCGGCTCCGCTCAGTCGTCCGGATGCGAACCTGACCTTCATCCTCCAGACTGACGCCAGCGCACTCGGCATGGGAGCAGTCCTCTATCAAGAATCAGAGGATGGACGCCGCCACATCATTTCATATGCCAGTGCTAAGTTTAGCCCGACCGAAAGCCGTTATCATTGTAACGAACAGGAGTGCCTGGCCGTCATCTGGGCCATCAAGAAATACCGTCCTTATCTTGAAGACCGCCATTTCATCCTCAGGACGGACAGTAAAACCCTGACATGGCTTGGGTCCATGAAGGACTCAAGAGCCAAACTGGCACGCTGGCACATGTTTCTCAGTGATCTTGATTTTCGAACGGAACATGTGCCCGGAAAAGAAAACGAACTCCCAGATGCCCTCTCACGCAACCCCGACACAACAGAGTCTTCACCGGGAGAGCCCGATCTCGACCGGATGACCTTTCCGTCCCAAGTGGGACATCACTCAGCAGTTCCAATCATCAACGCCATCTACACTCCAACTCTGGCGGAAATCATCTCCGACCAGCAACAGATGGATCCAGTCATTAGTGCCCAGATGGCCAAATGGCTCCAAACCGAGCAAACTGGGGCCACTAATGCGTCAGAACAACATTTCCTCGAAAATAATGTTCTGGACGAAGTTGGCCTGTGGAAAATCAACCCCCATAACAACGACCGTCAGCTCCGTGTTCCCACCGCCCTTAAGGATCGTGTCATGTGGGAATATCATGACGCCCCCCTCGCCGGACATCCAGGTGCTGAGGAAACTCTCCGAAGTATCCAGGCCCGCTACTTCTGGCCAGGGATGAACCGAGAGGTTGCCCGATATGTTTCTCAGTGTCATCTTTGTCGCTGTACAAAACCGGTTCACGGAAAGATCGACCCAGGACTACGCCCCAGGATCCCACGAACTTCTTGGCAAACCGTGGCCGTCGACCTGATGGGTCCATACCCCCTAACGACCCGCGGACATCGCTACATTCTGGTTGTCACCGATCTCTTCACTCGGTGGGTAGAGGCTTTCCCTCTTCGCAACTCAGAAGCTCCCACGATCATCCGCACCATAGAGGAAGAAGTCTTTTTCCGCTATGGTTACCCCCGGCAGATTCTAAGCGACAATGGTCCACAGTTCCGAAGCAACGCTTGGGCCACGGCTTGTGACCAATGGGACTGCTCCCTCTGGACCACCCCGGAATATCATCCCCGGGCTAACCCAACAGAGCGTCGCAATCAGGAAATAAAAAAAGGATTGCGCATTCGATTGAACGGTGGGGATCAGCGCTACTGGGACCGCCAGCTCCCACAGCTCCTCTTCACCTTACGTCGGAGGCGCAATGCTGCTACCGGAGTCACCTCCGGCTATCTGCTTCTCGGCCGGGAGATTCGTCGTCCCGGGGAATTCGACGCCCACCACGATCCGATACCGGCCCTGCAAGTCGAGTCAGCGGAACAACGTGAAGAAGAGGCTCGCCACCATCAACGCCAGTACCAAAAACGCTACGCTGAGCCCGTAGCTGAGCCGAGACATCAAGTCGGGGATGAGGTCTACGCCTTAAATCACAAGCTCTCAAACGCAGCAGAGCGCTACAAAGCAAACCTCGTCCTGACCAGGACCGGACCCTATCGGGTACTAGAGGTAGTCTCCCCGGGAGTCTACCGGATTCAGAAGGAAGACGGACCACATAAAGTTCATCAGAGCCAACTGGTGACGGCACCAGGTGTCCCACACCGACGGGTGCTCCCAGCAGGGGCCACTCCAACACCAGATTCCGTTCCAAGAGGAACGAAACCGCAGAAGCACGTGACTGAACAAGTTCGTGCCTCAACCTCAAAACAAACTCAGCCAAGTTTGTCCCCAACGAGTTCCGTCCCAGCAGGGGCCACTCCAACACCAAATTCCGTCCCAGGAGGGACGCCACATCAACAACCGCACGTGACTGAACAAGTTCGTGCCAACACTGACGAACAAACTCAGCCGAGTTTGCTCCCAACGAGTTCCGTCCCAGCAGGGGCCACTCCAACACCAAATTCCGTCCCAGGAGGGACGCCACATCAACAACCGCACGTGACTGAACAAGTTCGTGCCAACACTGACGAACAAACTCAGCCGAGTTTGCTCCCAACGAGTTCCGTCCCAGCAGGGGCCACTCCAACACCAAATTCCGTCCCAGGAGGGACGCAGCATCAACAACTGCAGCATGCGACTGAACAAGTTCATGCCTGCCCTTTGGAACAAACTCAGTCGAGTTTTTCTCTAACCGCCGCCCCAGCAGGGGCCACCACAACATCAACGAATTATGTCCCTGGCGGGACACAACAACGGACGAGCCTAGTTGCGCCACCTCAGGAGAGGTTTGCGCCTGACGATGATGGACCACAGGATGACGCCGGAGGGCGCTATCCACGACGCGTTCGACAGGGTGTCGACTACCGAGATGCCCGGCCCTACGCTCCACGTCGAAAGAAAACCTAGTTTTAATTAAGGATCACCCCGTGCAAACCACAAGGATCAATTCTTTAAGGGGGCCAATTGTTACAGTTCGCCTCTTTCCATGGTTTTCTGTTTTTCGAGTATTTCTTATAATACTCGAGAAACAAGAAAATCTAAGAAAAATCGGCCTTAAAGATTGCATTGTGACTTGCCCCGGGTTCCCTATACTTTTAATTATTAATTACTTTTATTTACTTTATTATTTTTTATCTCTATTTTTAATTAATCTTATTTTTATTATTATTATTGTTCTTTTTAAACTTATTTAGCTGCGCGACAAACAACGCGCGCGAGTATTCGGCAGCGCCCGGTCACCACTACAGGAACACGCCAATGCACATATTACCGTGTACACACGTATCAACCACTATGTGTAAGACGGAGAGAGAAAACAAGTCCCGGCGTCGACCAATCCGCTGCCTTCGTTTTCGCTCTCTCTCTCTCTTACGCTCCGTGGCCCGGCCCACTAACGCTCGCGCGCGCTTCCCGGATACTCGTAACCGTTGATTTTCGCCTTTTTATCAATATTTTCAGTTAGGATAGACCGATTTCAATATAAATTATATGTATAATCTCAGTTTTTAATGTACTTTGCGATTATTAAGTTTAAAATTTACTTTTTCACGTATTACTAAAATTAGCATAATGTAGTTTCTGGCTCGCCGCTAGGCTCGCAGGTTAGCCGCGCTTGGCCACGCCAGGCTGCGACTCACAGTCGAGTTAGCGCGTAGCGTAGATATAAGGTCGAGCGTGCGACGATTCTGTACCACTCACCGGTCTGTAACTGTTCATCGGTCTGCACTCCGCACAGGTGCAAGACTTGTTTCTTACGAATAAAGACTTTGTTCTGAATTCCACTGTGTAGTATCAAATCCTCACTCCTCCTTTCAAGTCGACGGGGTCTGACTTATAGATAATAAGTCAGGGTGTTTTTTCTCTCTCTGAAACCTGCTTTAGGTCCGGGAGAGAAATTACTAGGGTTGTCTTTCTCTCTCTGTAACCTGTTTAGGCCCGGGGGAGAAAGTTCAGCAGGGTTGTCTTTCTCGACAACGGTAGTGCTGGGGACTTCGTCTCTTATTTGACTACCGTCGGAGGATACTCGTGGCTACATTTCCGCCTCGTAACCGCCCCCCTATGCCCCGTGTCCGGAGTCAGCGGAATCGGGAGCAACGGCGCGCTCGCGGTCGGCAGTTCAGGGAGGCCCAGAAGCAGCAGCGACGTCAGCCACGCCAGTTAGCCGCCAGTGCCGGCCCAGCACCGGCGGAGGGTCGTCCGCACTTTGAGTCCGAGGATCAGTTGCAGCAGGCATTGGAAAGCCTCGAGTACGTTGCCCCCTCGCCAGCATTGGTTCTATCCCCCCCTCGACCGTCTTTGGTTCTACCTCCGCTTTGTGTGACCCCAGTGATCCCCCCTCCACGACGCCAGTACGCCAGAATAGCGTGGAGAACCCCGACAAAACTCGCGCTTTCCCCTCCTCGCCGGTATACGGGTCGAATTCCTTTTTTCGATCCCAGGCGAAAACCCCCTCTCGCTCTCACCGAGCCACCACAAGCGGCCCCAGCCCGCCGAGTCTCTGAGGACGACCCGGATGTTCTAAACATCTCATCCGGCTCGCTCGACGAGTAACCCACTCTCCCGAAATCACTCTCCCCCCCCCCCTCCGACAGAGGGGACATCAGAATTCAAGAATAAATCGCCCCCCCCCATCTTTGAATCGATTCAATCTTTGCTCACAGAGGGGATCGGTAACAACGAGAAGCAATCGCGTTGAGGTGGATAAGGAGTTCCTGTTTTTATACAGCTGTCTGAGTGTTACATAGGTTTTACGACAAACTCCAATCACATGGTTCTCCCAGGTCAGGGATTTATCAAGCAAAAGTCCCAAGTCCCTAACCTCATCACAGAACTCAATATTAGAGCCTCCGACACTTAACGAGCAACCTAGATTCCGATAAGGACGGGGCTTCTTGGAAGGCCCAAATAAAATTGCTTTTCTTTTTAAAAGGTTTAAGAGGAGACCATTTTCCTTCGCCCAATCAAACACGAGATCTATATCATGCTGCATCATTTTAAACATTTCAGAGAGGGAAGACAGGTATCCCGAAAGGTACAACTTAACCCATTAAGGACAGGAAGTACACAAATTTGCAATGGAGTTTAGTATTATTTTTTAGTGTTAGAAGAGAATGAAAAAAAATTTACTCAACCTATTTTATATAGATTAGACATCGCTCTTTCGAATTTTGCAATAAAAAATTATGTATATTCATAAATAAACAAGTTACAAGCAGTTTTTTAATAAAAAACACGTTTTTTTCAGTTTTTTTTTCATTTATGAATTTTTTTGGACCCTTTATGGTAAAGGAATACCTTAGACTGATACAAATATCGCGGCAAGGATGTTTAATCTACAAGAAACCACAATGGTGAAAGTTAAATTTCAAAATGGCGGACACAAAATGGCGACTGAAGTGGGGGTTTTTTTTTAAATCATGGGCTGGTATTAGAAATCGTACAAACCTCATAGTTTTTCACAAAACTCGGTATGTGAATATTTTTGATTTCGCTGGTGCAGAATTTCCAATTAAACTTTCAAAATTCAAAATGACGGATCCAAAATGGCGGACAAATTTTTAAAAATCTAACAATTTCGCTTGAAACTTATTAATCGGGGGTTTTTGGGGTCGCTGACTACAAATCGAAAGTCAGATTTTTAAAATTCAAAATGGCGGATCCAATATGGCGGACAAACTTTTAAAAATCTAACGATTTCGCTTGAAACTTATTACTCGGGAGTTTTTGGGGTCGCTGATTACGACTCTAAAGTCAGATTTTCAAAATTCAAAATGGCGGATCCAATATGGCGGACGAATTTTGAACAAGCTACTTATTTTGCTTGAAACTTGTTACTCGGGGGTTTTTGGGGTCGCTGATTACGAATCTAAAGTCAGATTTTAAAAATTCAAAATGGCTGATCCAATATGGCAGACGAATTTTGAAAAAGCTACTTATTTTGCATGAAACTTGTTACTCGGGGGTTTTGGGGGTCGCTAATCATGAATAATGAAATGAACACGCAACAAAAATAAATTGCTTGCAGTTGTGAGAATGCGACATCCATCTATTGGGAGGACTAGAACTAAGCCTTGGCGGGTATTTTCAAAAAACTAAATTTCATAAAATTAGTAAAAATTAGCTTCTTTACAGGCATATTCGTAATAATTATTGGTTATGGTCCCAGGCTTTGAACATTTACTAATAATATATCCAATTTTTATTTATTTAAGTCGTTTTAATTGTTAATGTATAATAATTGTTATAAAAATAAAGTAAGAGAGCTACAGTTTTTTAAATCTACCAACTTTTTATGTTTCAAACACTAAGAGATTAGCTAAAATTAGTTTCAAACTATTACCCTTAATTATTTAACAAATAAATTTTGTATATTATTAATTTCGTCCTAATGCACTGAGAAATTAATTTTAACTAATTTTTCAAGTTGTTTATCTATAAACAGAAATAAAGAAATATTGAAATAGTATGCAATTATTATTTTTTTAATTGTTTAAACAATTAATAGTTGTTTAAAAACTTTTTTTGAAATTTAGCTTTGTCTATGTATTTTTTTCCTACCTTCACAGTTCGGTATTATGTCAGTGTTTTGAAGTGTAAATACACTTTCTTATATAATACTGATAATTATTTAAACAAACTATTGCCATCGTTCATAATCGTTCGAATTATTTATGTAAAAAGGTCTACAATATATATCTAAATAGAAAGTTATAATTTATTTACTGTCAAGCCGTTTTATCCTAATTTTGCAATGAAACATTCTTTTAATATTTGACAATTACAAATATAGTTCAGAGTATTAAACTTCAACCGGAATAAGTAGCTTTTTCAAAATTCGTCTGCCATATTGGAATTAGCCAGTTTGAATTTTGAAAATCTGATTCTAGATTCGTAATCAGCGACCCCAAAAACCCCCGAGTAATAAGTTTCAAGCCAAATCGTTAGATTTTTAAAAAGTTTGTCCGCCATTTTGGATCCGCCATTTTGAATTTTGAAAATCTGACTTTAGATTTGTAATCAGCGACCCCAAAAACCTCCGAGTAACAAGTTTCAAGCAAAATAAGTAGCTTTTTCAAAATTCGTCCGCCATATTGGATCCGCCATTTTGAATTTTGAAAATCTGACTTTAGATTCGTAATCAGCGACCCCAAAAACCCCCGAGTAATAAGTTTCAAGCGAAATTGTTAGATTTTTAAAAATTTGTCCGCCATTTTGGATCCGTCATTTTGAATTTTGAAAGTTTAATTGGAAATTCTGCACCAGCGAAATCAAAAATATTCACATACCGAGTTTTGTGAAAAACTATCAGGTTTGTACGATTTCCAATACCAGTCCATGATTTAAAAAAAAAACCCCACTTCAGTCGCCATTTTGTGTCCGCCATTTTGAAATTTAACTTTCACCATTGTGGTTTCTTGTAGATTAAACATCTTTGCCGCGATATTTGTATCAGTCAATGATATTCATTTACCATAAAGGGTCCAAAAAAATTCATAAATGAAAAAAAAACTGAAAAAATAGTTATTTATGACACAAGGACCTGAAATGGCACTTTATAGTACGAGTAAGTATCGTAATACGAGCCTAAGTCCAATCGCAGCCGAGGCGAAGTAGAGGTGGTGACGAGGCTTCATTGAACGTAGCCGAGGCGAAGCCGAGGTGAAGTGAAGATATGAAGCCGAGGCTCCACCGAAAAGTAGCCGAGGCTCTGATGTGGCTGTGGCGAGTTGTACGATACACGAGAACTTAAGTGCCGAAAGGGTCCAAGTGTCATATAACATTTTTTATCACACAAAAAACTGAGAATTCGAACCTAGGGAGAGGTGATTATCGTAAAAAACGGCCTCAGCGGGCATTTCTAGGTGGGAGTAGGTCGACAGACTTAGAAATGCCCCCGGAGGGCGGCGAAACCCATGAACAGCCGTGACGTTTGGGCCAGTTTGGGCAGCTATACAATAAAGTAAAGGTCAGCTGACCAGCATCAGCCAATCAGATTGCGAGTTCATTTACTTTACGGCCTAGGCCGTGAAATGAGCTCTTACAGGTTCCCAAACAAGCCGTAAAATCTAACTTTTGATGTAAGTGTGATAAAAACGTGTTTTTTATTAAAAAAAACTGCTTGTAACTTGTTTATTTATGAATATACATAATTTTTTTTTGCAAAATTTGAAAGAGCGATGTCTAATCTATATAAAATAGGTTGAGTAAATTTTTTTTCATTCTCTTCTAACACTAAAAAATAATACTAAACTCCATTGCAAATTTGTGTACTTCCCGTCCTTAATGGGTTAAAATCGTTGGCAAATTTGTGGTGTTTACAGAAGAGAAGTTTCTCGCCAAGATCAGAGACAAATACATTGAAAAGAAGGGGCGCAAGAGAAGAGCCCTGGGGAACTCCGCATTTTACTGTAGACTATTCAGAAGATTCGTTTTTACCATTAGTTTTGTTTAAACCGTCAATATTATCTTTTTGATTAACACTGTTCGGATCATGGTTAATAAAAATCATTTCTAACAACACTCGTCTTCTCCAACCACGTTCATAGTCAACAATTACAGTACTTTTAAAATCGAATTCGAGATTGTTTTTATTACAATGAGCGTTAATGACAAAATTCGGATTATTGTTACTTGCATGTTCAGATACTCGTTTTTTGAGGATTCTTTTAGTTTCGCCATAGTAAACAGCGTTACAATTTCTACACGGAATTTTGTAAACAACACCACATTTATTCCACTTATCTGTCGAATCCTTGCCTAATTTTACAACATTATTTAAGGATTTTACAATTTTGGGAATGGTACAGATGTTATAATTTTTTAGTGTGTATTTACATTTAGAATAAAAATTTGTGTTTTTAAACGGAATAACAATTTTTTTTAAACAATAATAACAATAAAGACTTTATGTTTTTTTATTCAATGTGCTAGTGTTTTTTTACCTACACAATTTGGCTCCCATGGATCAATAAATCTTTGTCTTATTATTAACAATGGAGAGCGATCAAATATTAACTTCTAAATCATACACTTGTTGAAGACTCAATGGCCCATACAAGAGGAGTTCACACTATATAAGTGTAATTAAATAAAGTACAAAATTCTTAATAAGATTAACAGTCAATAAGGCAAGATCGGTAGTTTAAATATGTGCGCAATATTAGCATTTCTTCTAACATCTTCTGGAAATTCAAAATCGTGCTTGTATCCCCAGAAGATATTACATTAACCAAAAATTCACGGTATTTTCATCGTCTTTAGCGGCAAAGTATTTGGATCGTATATAATTATAAGCGGGGCATACAGAGATAACGTGTAGTGAGTGTTCTATTTTTAGATCGCAAAAATGCCCTTATGAAAAATAAATATTGGATTAAGTGTTGGATTAAGTACTGGAATAAGTATTGAATTAAATACTGGAATAAGCATTGAAGTATTGGAATAAGTATTAGTTTAAGTATTGGAAACTCCAATACTATTTTCGCCAAACATTCTTAAACATTTTACTGGTTGGGCACTAAATTTCTATGGCTCCCAGCTCTGCGCAGTAGTTCTTTTTGTACATTTAAAACATAGAAATACATAAAACGCAAAATCACCGTTCCACAGAAAATTAAAAAAAATTTTTTTAAAAATGTTACGCGAAAATAGTATTTAAGTTTCCAATACTTAAACCAATACTTCAATACTTATTGGGGTACTTAATCCATTAATCCAATACTTAATTTTATACTTATTTTTCATCAGGGTGACATAGCTTTATATCATTTGGCAAGGCGAATCTTTCTTTTTCTACATAGACGAACGGTAAATAATTATTTAGCAGTCTTTGTTGCGCAAACAACTGCTTAGAGTACAGTGTCAAGAGACTGAGCAGGTACGTTTAAGTTCTGCTTTCAAGATTTAAATATGGGTAGATTTGCATTCTTTTCGAGGCAAGCAAACGTTGCATATGCTGATTCTTCAAGTACGTCATATACCTATTCCGTAGTTTTTCCGCATCTCTTACAAGGACTTTTAGAGAGAGAGATAACCACGTGTCTTCCATCCCACATTTTTCAAAGAAAATTTTGGTTTTAGAATACCGGTTGTGTTTATTATGATAACTGTTATTATTGCTATGAGTTGAGAAAAATAAAGTTTGAAGTTTTATTAGGCATTTCCTAGGATATCGCGAATCATCCATCTGGTAAATTTTTTCTAGCCATGATACACTATCGTCGGAAATTGTTAGTCCGATCGATTAGAGCCAATCGAAAAAACACAACTCAAATAAAACCACGATATCTTGGTTAAAAATTAAGATAGAAACTTGGTTTTTAAAAATTTGGAAAGCTTACTAAATTCTATTTTAGAATAGCTATTAGTTAAATTTTTTAGAAATTTCAAAGTGATTTTATTAGTTGATGAGTTAGAAACAAAATTCTCGAATTTTTCAATTATCGTTCACGAAGTTCAGTTCGTTGCCTGATGCATAAAAATTAAAAACAAAATTGAAATTTATATTGTTTTCTTCGTTTAACTGTCAGCTTTAATTTGAGCCAAGGAAACTTGAAAAATATTAAGCGGTTCACGAGATATAACTAAATATGTCCGAGCATGTTTTTATCAAAAATCAGTAAAAACCGTGGTTTTTGCAAAAAATGAAGGTTTTTAAGAAAAACATGCTCGGATATATTTAGTCATATTTCGTGAACCGCTTAATATTTTTAAAGTTTCCTTGACTTAAATTAAAGCTGTCAGTTAAACGAAGAGAATAATATAAATTTCAATTTTTTTTTAATTTTTCTACTTCAGGCAACTCATTGAACTTCGTGAACGATAGTTGAAAAATTCGAGAATTTTCTTTTCTATCTCATCAACTAATAAAATCACTATGAAATTTCTAAAAAATTTAACTAATAGCTATTCTAAAGTAGAATTTAATAAGCTTTTCAAATTTTTAAAAGACAAGTTTCTACCTTAATTTGTAACCAAGATATCGTGGTTTTAATTGAGTTGAGTTTTTTCGATCTGCTCCAATCGATCAGACTAACAATTTCCGACGTGTTCCGTAGTGCAATATTAAACAAAAAATTTTATACGAGATTGGTAGTTTCCCAACTTCTAAACGTAAAGCATAAATGGGAGTATTATTAGGAAGATGTAAAGGTCCATGTGACAAACGCCCTACATTTGCGATCCATACAATAAGGTACTTAGACAGAGACGTTAAAGAAGCTTATCGTAGATGGACCACGTGTTCGCTTACGTTTGATAAATTAGTTTAATTGTAGACCCGACAGCTATAGTTGCAGAATTTACTGATTTTTTTGCAGCATCGATGAAGTTTTCCGAGTTAGATAGAGCAATACCCAGATATGTGTATTTATCTACAACTTCGATATTTTCTTCTCCGAATTTAAATTTCTTCAATTTAATTGCTTTCGAAGATTGTTTGCGAAACATCATAATTTCAGTTTTTTGAACATTTACTATTAGATTTTTTCTTACACAATATAGTAGAAGAGCCTCCAAAATTTTGCCCACTTCGTACGGATTATTAGCAAAAAGGGCAATGTCATCCGCATAATCTAGTGATATTATCTCAGGACTGCTATCGAGAAGCATGAAAATGTTCTAAAGCAAATTTGTTAGAATAATGATTTGATATGATTTTTTTTTGGTAGAATCTTAATTTTACAGAACATCAACATGAATCCCATTTCTTTTATGAAAGGAGGGATTCTCGAAATACATCACCAACAACAATAAGACCAGGATTTATAATAGTGATAATTACCTAAGCTTAAGGGGTAATGCTACTTTGTAAATTTTTTTTTATCCATTTTTTTTATTGTCTTAAATGCTTCCTTGCCCATTCAGAAATGGTATTCAAAAGCGTTTATGTATGAAAATTTTTTTTAAATGGTCCAAAAAGTCGATTTTTGTTGTGAAGTCATTATGCCAATTTGCATAACGAAAAGTATAGGCTATTCCAGATGGTCGGCGCCACCGTCTCACAACTGGTGACTTGCTGTGTCTCACAACCGGAAATTGGCGCTATTTTGAAAGAGGAAAAAAAAATTTCCAACTGTAGATTGAAACAATGCAATATTGCATTACAAAATATAAGGAAAATACTAAATAAACTAGGTGTGAATTCTGTCAATTTCATGGACACTTCGCTTCCAAGGAAGCAAGATAATTTGCTTCCTCATAGAGGAAGCAATAAATTTATTTATAATATGAAAAATAATAATTTATTTTTAAATTAATTATTATTTATTTTTATGCAAATAAGTAATAATAATAAAATAATAATAAATCAATATATATATATTTTTTCTATCTTCCAAAACTTTATTTATTTATTTATTACAACCAAATTTGTGTAATATATAGAATAATTAATATAAAAAAAAAATTTTATAGCATATTCGTTTTTTAAAATAGAAAATTTTTTTTAAAAAAGAAACTGTGGTCAAAAAATAATAATTGTTAGAAATTTTTTGGCAAAAAAAAAAATTTTTCGATGAAAAAAAATGAAAAATCATGAATTATTACGTGGGTTTTTAGTCAATTATTTTTAGTCAATTCGTTTTGAGACAAGGAATATGATTCTTTTAATTCATTTGTTTGAATTTTTAGCAAGAAATTTTTTTTTGGCAAAACACGAGATTTTTCAATAAAAAAAATATTAAAAATTATGAATTAATACGTGAGTTTTTAGTCAAATATAAAAGTTATATAGGTCACTCGATTTGTTTTGAGACAAGGAATATGATTTTGTAATTCGTTTGTTTGGATTTTTAGCATGAAAATTTTTTTTGGCAAATCGCGAGATTTTTTTATGAAAAAAACTGAAAAATCATGAATTATTACATGGGTTTTTAGTCAATTATATACTTTATATAGGTCAATCGATACGTTTTGAGACAAGGAATATGATTTTGTAATTTGTTTGGTTGAATTTTTAGCATGAAAAAAAATTTTTTTTTTAAAAAAATTTCCAAAAACGAGATTTTTTGATGAAAAAAACTGAAAAATCATGAATTATTACGTGAGTTTTTGGTCAATTATATACTTTATATAGGTCAATCGATTCGTTTTGAGACAAGGAATATGATTTTTTCATTCATTTGTCTGAATTTTTAGCATGAAAAAATTGTTTGCCAAAAAACGACATTTTTTGATGAAAAAAGGTGCTCACAAAAATTTGATTGGGTATTTTCAAAAATTCCTGTGTCCAAATTTAGATATTTGTGAGCTTCATATGTCATCCAAATTTTATTAAAATCCGTTGAAGCGTTCTCGAGATATCCTGGCGACAAAAAATTTACCACATACACACACACACACACACACACACACCCACACACACATCCGGACATTTTCTCAGGAATGAAAATTTGATCTTTTCAGATGAAACTGAGTCGATTTACACTATTTTTGGAAAATCGAAAATCTTAACGATCACAACGCTTCCTCTATGAGGAAGCAAAATGCATAACATTTAGCTTTTCCAAATAATTAACTTAAAAAAAAAGTACTTTGCACATATTGAAAAAAAGTTTTTTAGTCGATTTTCAAACACAGTGTTGGCATTTAACACAAACAATACATATATCCGCTTCGGTGTACACGCAGAAGTTGGCTCGTATAAAAAGAAATGTTTTTATGTATACCAATTAGCCTTTTTATATTTCGTGTTAAAAAAAATGGACTGTCTCACAACTGGAGCCGTCTCACAACTGGCGACTCTCTCCTATCTAATTTTTTTCCGAAAACGTTTTTTTTTTAAATAACAATATTTGTAATAATTGATTATCATTTAATTTCATTCATTTTGAGAAATTTCTTAGAAATTTATAATCGTGAAAAACGAACTATTTATAATTTTTCAATTTTCAATATCGAATTTGCAAATTGCAAAATTTGTAAATCATAAAAATTTTGAGTCACCGAAGCCATAAATGAAAAAAGTATCCTGATATATGGATGCTTACCAGGATATTTTTTTCATTTATGGCTTCGGTGACTCAAAATTTTTATGATTTACAAATTTTGCAATTTGCAAATTCGATATTGAAAATTGAAAAATTATAAATAGTTCGTTTTTCACGATTATAAATTTCTAAGAAATTTCTCAAAATGAATGAAATTAAATGATAATCAATTATTACAAATATTGTTATTTAAAAAAAAAAAACATTTTCGGAAAAAAATTAGATACACAATCGTTAGAACACGTAGAATGCAAATTCTTAATTTACAAATTTCTTATTACAAAATTGGAGACATTTTTATTTCCGATTTTTAATCCTTTCCAGATGTTTGAAAGGATGTGTCATTCTCTGGAAAAAAAAGTGCTGATTTTTTTTTGGCAATTATATATCTTTAAGTTCATGTAAAACCTAAAAGAAAAAACATGATTTTAGATCCTTGTAATGTGGGGTTGCCATAGTCAGGGGTCAAACTTGTTACCAAAATCATTTTCGAACCACTATAACTTTAAAACAAATGAATGTATTTCAAAATACCTACAGAGTTTTTTCTGTGGAATTCCCTAAACTTTAAAACTATGTATTGCAAAAATTTAAAAAATGTATATTTCACAGAAAAAATAGCATATGCACCTCGGGAGGCCGATTTATTGTCTCGCACAATGTTCTCGACAAAAAAACACGGCTTTCCCTCCCTTGATGTATAATATACTTTTTTTTAACCCTTTATACCATATTCGTTTTTTTTCAAAATAACCTCAAAATATTCCTTATTTTATCAACTTTTTACCCACTTAAAGGGAATATTGGGAGAGCAATATTTTTATGAGTTACAAATTAAAAACCACCTCAGCGCAGCGCTCTCAATCCGAGCAAATGCTCTCGTGTATAGAATTCGAGTACTCAAAAAATCCATTAGGAGACTGTATGTCTGCTTTCTTACAACCGAGTTTATTCACGCTTTTTATATAAGTATCGCGACTTTTTCTGCTTTTAACATTTTCTATTATTAATGAATAGTAAAATTTTTCCACAGTAAGTACCTACATTTATAATTTTATTTTTTCTTTACTATTAATTGTCTGTTTTTTCCAAAAAATGCCTTTTGTTAAGTGTTTTAATCCATTTAAATTTAAAGATGATAAAAATAAAAGTGTGCGTAAAATCAAGCGTAGTAAAATTATTGGAGAAAACGTACCACACAATTTGTATTTGTGCGACAAATATCGCAAAAAGGTTTGGGCAGAAGGTTGGCCTAAAAGCACTGTTGAACCTTAACCCCTTGACTTTTAAAACTTTTGGCAAAAATCGTATTTGAAAATTATTGGTTCTTTTTGTTTAAGGTATTAGTCGCGTAAATGCTCCCGCAAAACTCTCGCAAAATAAAAAGAACAATAAATAAACTTTTATATCAACTCACTTGCTTCCTTGTGACCTCTTCTAATGTAATATATGTAATTTTCACGATTTTGAGTCATGTACTATAAGTTATCGTGATGTATTGCTGACACGTTTACGACATTTTTCAATGAAACCACGTGAAAATGAAAAATTGTGAATTTTTAAATTATTGTATTTTTTATACGTCGTAGTCAATAAAGTTAAATTTTGTTTAAAAGATTTATTTTATCTGAATGTATAACTTAGTAGTTTTATTTGAAAATCTGACGACTTGTTTTTATATAAATGAGTATAAGAGGCATTTTTTATATGCATTTAGTGCTATTGCATGTAAAAGGTATAAACTTTGAATTTATATTTTGAAGCTCAGAAGTGGTCAAAATTGATAGGATAGATCTCATTTCATAGATAAATACCTCATGAATACAGATACAAAGTTTTAAAAAAATCTGACGAAAATCATTTTACGTGACTAATACCTTAAAGTCGAATAACTTTTGTTCTAATTGAGATATTAAGGTCGATTTCTTTTTAAATTACTCATAAAGGAATGTAGTTTTATAAAAAAAATTTAAAAAAAAAAAAAAATTTTTTTACCCTGAATTATTAAAAAATATTTTTTTAACTCAAATTTTTTCAAAAAATATATCTTCGATTTTCCTCATTTTTTTCTAAAAATTGCTTATATTGTTAGTAATAAACGCTGTAATTTTTAAAATGGAGGGGGGGCCATAACTTTTTGAGCAAAAATTAAAAGAGTACAGCGCTACGTTTTTCGACGCGTGGTGAGAAACGTATTGCGCGGCAGCAGTGTGGTACAAGGCTCCACACACCACACGTTTACTTAAAGAAAAAGCGTGAAATTTTGAATATGATTTATGACTTACACATTTAAAATTGCAAAAATAAATTAAATAAAAACAAGAAAAACAAAGTTAGCTTTATTTAAATACAATAGCAATCATTATTTACTGTTGTTAATTGTTAAAATATTTCCCAATTTCAAAGAAAGCAAGGTGGAAGTATGGATTAAATTCTAATTCAAGAGACTGAAATAAAGTATCACTGTAAGTTAAATTATTATAAAATGATTCATGTTTAACATTTTGTAATTAATTCAAAATTATTTTATTATATATATATAATATATATATTATATACCAATATTAATATATATTTTATTTATTATGTTAAATTAAAAAGTTAAACTAATTAACGAAGAATAACAAAAAATATGTAACGCTCTAAATTTACAACAAAAGTATCAGAAAAATTATATTGTTCAAGCAATTGTAAAAAAACATAATGTATAGTTATATTTTATATTTGGCTTTTTTATTCGTTAAACCTAGTAAAATTGTAAGAAAACCTAAAACGTTTTTATTTCACATTCATGACATTAGAAAATTGACATTATTAAATTATTTAACCAATTCTAAAACACTATATAAATTGTTTTAGTTTGTATTTGGTTGTTATTAACATAATAAATTGTAAAAGTGCAAAAACTACATGATCTTAATTTTCAAGTTTTAAAATATAAAATTAGATATAAGTTTTTGTTTGAAAATATTTTTAAACTGCAATTTTTGAAAAGTTCAAATAATTTTCTAAAATGTACCTAAAAAGTGCTTTTCATAAACCTCATTGTAATTTTAAAAATTAAATATCTTACTTTAATTCAAATATTCACTTTTCAGTATGCATGCATACTAAATGTAATACATTCATAAAAATTTTGAGTGTAAATCGGGGCAGCAATTGATATACACGAAAATCAGTTTAAATATACCAATTTGTTTCAGGATGTACGTGAGCCAATAAAATGTATTAGTTGACATTTCTATCATATACTTTTTTTTTAAAATCCTCATTATTCAATAAATCCATAGTGAATCGACTCCAAACTTATGAAAATGATTTTTTAAACATAAAATTTGTAATATCTATAATGAAAACAGTATTTTATCATTTTCAAAAACACTCACGTACATCCTTAAGTGAACGTATGGTGTGTAGAGCCTTGTGCCACGCTGCTGCCGCGCAATACGTTTCTCACCACGCGTCGAAAAACGCAGCGCTGTACTCTTTTATTTTTTGCTCAAAAAGTTATAGCCCCCCATTTTAAAAATTACAGCGTTTATTACTAACAATATAAGCAATTTTTCGAAAAAAATTAGGAAAATCGAAGATATATTTTTTGAAAAAATTTGAGTTCAAAAAATATTTTTTAATAATTCAGGGTAAAATTTTTTTTTTCTTTTTAATATTTTTTTATAAAACTACATTATTTTATGAGTAATTTAAAAAGAAATCGACCTTGATATCTCAATTAGAACAAAAGTTAAATGAGTTTAAACAAAAAGTACCAAAAATTTTCAAATACGATTTTTGCAAAAAGTTTTAAAAATTTTGCCAAAATATTTTAGGGTTTTTCTCTTCTCATATTGTAGAAAAAGTGTACAAACTTTAATTAAAATCACTGACAAGTCCAGAAATTCTTCAGTTTGATACACATGGAAATGCTCAGGTTAATGACGTGTATACACGTCATCCACAGTCAAGGGGTTAACCTTCTAGTACTTCAAGGAATTTGGAAGAATTTCAAGTTGAGAACGAATTTGAATATAATCATAAATTTGACTCGGAAAACGAATCTGATTCAGATTACTTAAATGATAAAAACAATATATCTAGGGGAACAGGTTCGGTTGTGGGCACCTTTTTGTTTTTGACTTATAACTTGTGCCCAATAAATATGATGCGGACATAAACATATTTATGGAAAGCTAGAGACCTTAGCTAACTACTGGCGAAGAAACTAAATTGATTCTGTCGAATAGAAAAATTTTATTAAAAATTTAACAAAATGGTAATTTTTCGCAAAAAAAAAATTTTGGTTCGGTTGTGGGCACCCTTATAAAAATCTGTTAAAAATGGTAAGAAATGAACTAAAACCACCGCTAATATGGAAAAAAATTTAAATTTAACTTTTAATTATATGATTAAACATGAAAATATTTAGGTTATTTTAATTATTTCCTCACTTCGATTTGTGCCACTTTTAAAAATGTTTAAAAAAACTCTTGTGTTAATTTTAACGTGTTAAAAAATTAATTTCTTTGTAGCAAAGAGTACAGGTATTCGTTCAATTTTGTACTCGCACAAAAACTACGTGCGGATATAACATACACTTGACATTTGTCACATTTGACAAATCTCTTTTCAGTCAAAAGTTTCGCAGGGGTGCCCACAACCGAACCTCTTCCCCTACTAATGACAGTAATACTTCTGCTGATTTTTTTTGCAAATTATTGAAAAAATAAAAAGTAAATTCAATGATCCACAAAGTGGTAGACTTCAAAAGTATAAACTCATAAGACTTATGCCAGATTTATGAAATGAAAGAAGAGTAGCAAAGACATAAATTGTGAAACAAGCAAGAGAAGAAAAAAGCAACAAAAAAAAATAATGCAAATTCATTACCTGAAGAAACAAAAAAGTTTGTAATTAGTTTTTATGAAAAGGACACAAACAGTCTTCTTTTGCCAGGTAAAAAAGATTTCATTTCTGTAAAGCAATCAGATAGGAAGCGTGTTCATATGCAGAAACGTTTGATTTTGTGTAATTTTTCGGAGCGTTATTATCTTTTTAAAACAGAACATCCAGATTGACAGATAGGATTTTCCACTTTTGTTAGATTACGTCCGAAACATTGTGTTCTTACAGCCTCATGTAATACACATTCAGTTTGTGTGTGTACTTACGACGAAAATGTACGTTTAATGATCGACGGAGCATCTATACCAGGCCTGCACAAGCGAGCAGCTCCGGAGCTCGCGTAAGGGGAAGTGGTCTCCTACCATGCGGACGGATAGGCATGTGCTTCCCCTGACGCGTGCTCCTGACCTGCTCTCTTGTGCAGGCCTGATCTATACCCTCCTTGACTGAATCCAGTGCTTTGAAATTCACTTCTTATAAAGATTGTCAAAAAATCATGGTCTGCAAAAATGCAACACCTGATTGTCATTCTGGTGAATGTAATGTATGTCGAAATAATATTGATATTATAAAAGACCATTTAAATGGCCTTTTCAAGTCTAACGGGATCGACAAAATTAAGTTTCAAATTTGGGAAACCACAGACCGTTCACCACTTGCATCTCAAGTTCAGGATGGGAATGAATTTATTGAAATATTGTGTGAGAAATTGAGAGTTTTAAGGAATCACGAATTTATTGCTAGACAGCAAGCAAGCTATTTAGAGCATTTGAAGGAAACTCTAAAAGATGGTGAATTACTATTATTATGTGATATTGCATTCGTTGCCGAAAATGCTGCTCAGTCGTTCCATTGGAACAACGATCAAGTTTTCATTCCATATTGTCAGAAATAAGAATATTAAACATCATAGTATGGTGTTCCTTTCTGATGATCTCCCACATAATACTGTAGCAGTGCATGTATTCCAAAAAATTCTTATGACCCATTTAGAGGAGCAGCATTTATCGATAAATAAAATAATATATTTTACTGATGGAGCAGCACAACACTATAAAAATCAGAGTTGATAAAAATCAAGATTTTTTTAAAAAAATCAAAAATAGATTTTTTTAAAAACATACTCAGTATTTAAAATCTCCAATTGTTTATTTGTAAATTGTTTATTAAAGAAATGAAGAAAAAATTTTAAAAAAACAACACAAGAATGAAACAGTGACATAATTAAATATCAAAAAGTAGAAACTCTTTTCAAAAAATTAAAATATTTACGAACATTTTTTTAAATTATAATAATAAATGAGAAGATAATTTGAAAACCGTTTAAATATATTACTAAAGAGAACAAAATTTTCAAATTAAAAAAATATTAGAGAATTATTTTAGAAACTAAATAAAAAAAAATTCAAGAAAATTTTAAACAACTTTAAAAGAAAAGAAGTTATATGAAATACAAGAACGATGTTTAAATGAGAATATCAAGATTAAATTCACATAATATAAAAAAAAGAAATAAAAGCATTCAAAAAAGTAGAAAATTGGGAAATTTAAAAAATGTAGATAAAAGCAACAAATAATGTTTACAAAAATTCGTAATTATAAGATAAAAACTAAACAATTGAAAAGAAGGAAAAATGCTTCTTAGAAATGGAAAAATGATGACAAAAATTAAGGAACTAATTAAAACGCAAGGAAGAACTAAGAGAATAGTGAAATCTCGGTGAAATATTAAGAAAATTAAATAAATAGGAAAAAAATTAGAGAAATGTTTTTTTTCTTAATCTAACAAAATAAAAAAATGTAAAAAATACAAAAAATAAAATTAAAAAATGTATAGGGGAAAGTAGTCAGAGTTGGATAGTGGTCAGAGTTGAAACATCGCGTTTATTTTGTTTTATCACAGTAGATCCATATGTCTTTGTGTGTAAGTTCTTGTTAGCAATGCCAGCAAACTTTTTACATGGATTGCAGTGAAATGTGTGAACTATATAGACGTATTAAGCGAGTCCGTGTTATACGCTCAACAAAAAACGTTTTTGTAGTTTCAAAATTGAGGAGCACTTTTTCAAAAGTTGATAAATCCATTTTCCAAAAAAGTTGAGATAATCACAAATTTAACATATTAGGAACCTTACAAATCGATCTGTCACTGTTAAATTCAATAAAAAAAATTTATTATTAAAGAATTTTCAATTTAAAAAAAACTTGGACTTAACCAAGATGATTTAAAAATTTAATTTTTTTCCTAGAATAAATTACAAAAACCTTTAAATTCCTTAATTACTATAAACTTTAATTAAAAATAAATCTCTTTAAGTGCAAAAAGCATTCGTACATAAATAATTTCGTATATGTTTCTACTTTATAATTAACTCTAGGGGTTAGGTGCGAAACTGCATTTATTTAATTTTCTTGAAATAACAAAATGTGGATTTATCAACTTTTGAAAAAGTACTACTCAATTAGAGAATTAAATGTAGAAGAAATATGACAAAGACAAATTAAGTTGACTAAAATTGTTCATTAAGATGTTATACGAAAATGAGGAACGTAAATTGGTGTTTGTATAAAGCGTTCATGGTTTGTGTGTGATGTGAAGCTAAACGAAGCTTGAGTCAAGGTTGGTACACCCTAAATTTTGCAATTCTAAAGCATTTTTGCAATGAAAATGAATTTGTTAACTTAAAAAGGTGTCAAAAACTTCATTTCTATTGGAAAGAAAGAAAATTCAAATTTTTTGTAATACTTTTTCACTTTCACATCAACTTCGCGATACAAGAGGAAATATGATTTATCTCAATTTCATGTTTCCTTTTGTATTTCCAAATGTATTTGAGTGCCATTCTATCATGCGAAGGTCATTTTCAATCATTTATCTTCATATTTCAATGGAGTTTCTACAGTGTTCCAACTCTGACTACCATGATCAACTCTGACTACCTTTTTTTTTTTAATTGCCTATAACTCCAAAACTTTTGGTCCAAATTTTTTGCAATGTTGAGAAAAAACATTGCATTTTAGTAGAACTTTCCAATAATATAAGAGATATCGCAAAATTCGGCCTACAGGAGAAGTTATAGAGAAAAGTCAAAACTATATACAACTCTGACTACTCTCCCCTATATCAAGATAAATAAAAACAAAGTCCACAAAAGAAACTTAAAAATCCTTTAAAAATAAAAAAAGTTTAAGCAAATTAAACCAAACATATTTTTATAATATTACACTTAAGGTAATTCTCCGGCAGTTATACTTGAAAAAATGGATTTTCTATGGATTTTCTTTAAATTGTGGGAAAACCTTATTTTTTATCCCACAGGCACAAACATGGCGCTTTTAGATGCCTGTAGGCAGGGTCTAAACGCATTCATTTGTTCGACCGGGTAAAAATGGCTTCCATTTTTTCCCTAGGGAAAAAATGAACAGCTGATCCATGCATTTTTTCCACCACAGGGCAAAAATGGCCGCCATTTTTATACGGTCAAACAAGTGAATGCATTTAGACCCTAACATACAAACATTTAAAAGCACCAAGTTTGTGCCTTTGGAATAAAAAGCATCGTAAGCAACACGGGCACAGGTTTAAAGTCAGTCCAATTTGTTTACAATGATGTTTTTGTAAACAAATGGCTGCCTTTAACCCCTTGTTGCTTAATATACTATTATATGTGCCTTTTGTCTGGTTAAAATTTCAATAGCCCTTACAATGCTCAAAATTGAGATATTCAGGTTCTAAATTCCAATTTTGAATGGAAAATGATAAAAAATGAAATTTCGAAACTGAATATCTCAATTTTGAGCATTCCAAGGGCTATTGAAATTTTTACCAGATATAAGGCACACATAAAATAACGTTTCCTCACAATTTAAAAAAAATCCATAGAAAATCGATTTTTTCAAGTATAACTGACGGAGAACTACCTTAAAATAAGTCCAACAATAAATTTAGAAGAATAAATAAACTCTAAAAACTTTATGAAAGAAAAAGTAAGTTTGCAAAATATCTCGCAAAAAATAGACAAGATGTGAAAAAATGTGAATAAACTTACAAAAAAAAAAAAAAAGAGTACTTATTTTTAAAAATATGGAAATAATTATAAAAATCAACGAAATAAAAAGTTTAGTAAATATTATAATAACGAAATTGTGTAAAATAATATTAAATAATTTGCATAAAAAGAGGAAAATTAAAGAAAATCCAAAAACAAAAACACAAATAAAAAAAAATCAAAAGTAAAAGTAGAAAAAAACTTAAAATTTTGTAAAAATAGGAAATTATAAGAAAAACTAAACTTTTTCGAAAAGTTGAAATCTTAGAAATCTTGTAAGAATATTATAAAAAAAAAGGATTATTGTGAATATGAAAAATAATTAATATTTTTTAATTATTTTGCATTACCGTCAAGTGGGTCTATTTTGTGCACAAAACCGCTCTTTTTCCACTCTATGCTTTATTAAAATTCAGAATTTGAAAAAATAAAGAATTTATCTATTCAGTTATGTTGTAGACATCTTTCTAAAGGTGTCCTATGAGTTAGCCGACAAGAAAAAAATTTTAGTCTGAGTTATAGAAACTCAAAATTGTGCACAAAATAAACCCCATGGTGGGGCTATTTTGCGCATCAAAGTTTGCTTATTTATACAGTTGTGTAAATTTTTTTTTAACGTTTTTGATATATGACCTATTATTTCCAGATATTTTAGAGTACAATAAAGAAAAACAAAGCCAGAAATATTTTTTTCCTAGAAATTGTTTAACTAATTTGAATGTAAAACACTACAATTTCACAAAAAAGTAAATTTACAAGAAAAGTCATTTCTTTAAGAAAATTTAACTTAAAATAACTTTTATTACACTTTTTGAGTTATTTTAAAAGAAAAAGTTTCAATACTAACTTGAAAAGCATGTAATTATTAATGTTACCGTCAAGTGGGGCTATTTTGTGTGCCTTGGGGCTATTTTGTGCACGCGAGGTTTTTAATGAATAAAATCTTTATATTCAGTTGCTTAGATTTGCTACTTGGTATAAATATTTTCTGATAACTAAACTGCAGAGAGTACTAAATGAATTTACCTAATTCTTTATCAGAAATCAGAAAAAAAATCGTAAAGTCGTAAAAATCAAGCTGAAAATTTTCAAAGTTCTCAAAATTCTGTTCAGATCTCCGGAAGTTTAAGTGTGTTTCTAAAGGTATTAATAATACTTGTTGACAATTTAGTTGTAATGATGTATACGTGATGCGCTAACTTTTTATTGCATATTTTAAGAAAAAAGTGTAAAAAACTGAAAAACCAGAATTTGGTGGGTTATTTTGTGCATTCTTTAAAATCAAGTTTTTTTCAAAAATTTGTTTTGTAGTTAGTAAAAATTACTTTAGAATTTCGTTTTGAAACATTTTTGTCTTAGTTTTGTTATAAAAGACAAGAAATAAGCTTAAAATTTCAGTTTTACATATGGTGCCTTAAAAACCTCGAAAAAGTAACATTAATAATTAAATGCTTTTCAAGTTAATTTTGAAACTTTTTCTCTTAAAATAACTGAAGATGTGTAATAGAAGTTATTTTAAGTTAAATTTTCTTAAAGAAATGACTTTTCTTGTAAATTTACTATTTTGTGAAATTGTAGTGTTTTAGTTTCAAATTAGTTTAACAATTCCTAGGAAAAAAATATTTCTGGCTTTGTTTTTCTTTATTGTACTCTAAAATATCTGGAAATAATAGGTCATATATCAAAAACGTTAAAAAAAAATTTACACAACTGTATAAATAAGCAAACTTTGATGCGCAAAATAGCCCCACCATGGGGTTTATTTTGTGCACAACTTTGAGTTTCTATATCTCAGACAAAAAATTTTTTCTTGTCGGCTAACTCATAGGACACCTTTAGAAGGATGTCTACTACATAACTAAATAGATAAATTCTTTATTTTTTCAGATTCTGAATTTCAATTAAGCATAGAGTGGAAAAAGAGCGGTTTTGTGCACAAAATAGCCCCACTTGACGGTACTTTTTTGAGGTTTTTAAGGGACCATGTGTAAAACTGAGATTTTATGCTTATTTCTTGTCTTTTATAACAAAACTAAGACAAAAATGTTTCAAAACGAAATTCTAAAGTAACTTTTACTAACTACAAAACAAATTATTGAAAAAAATTTGTTTTTTAAGAATGCCCAAAATAACCCACCAAATTCTGGTTTTTCAGTTTTTTACACTTTTTTCTTAAAATATGCAATAAAAAGTTAGCGCATCACGTATACATCATTACAACTAAATTGTCAACAAGTATTATTAATACCTTTAGAAACACACTTAAACTTCCGGAGATCTGAACAGAATTTTGAGAACTTTGAAAATTTTCAGCTTGATTTTTACGACTTTACGATTTTTTTTCTGATTTCTGATAAAGAATTAAGTAAATTCATTTAGTACTCTCTGCAGTTTAGTTATCAGAAAAGATTTATACCAAGTAGCAAATCTAAGCAACTGAATATAAAGATTTTATTCATTAAAAACCTCGCGTGCACAAAATAGCCCCACGGCGCACAAAATAGCCCCACTTAACGGTAATTAATAATTAATATGCATTTAAATTGGAGTTAACTAAAATTTAAAAATTGGATTAATTTGGAATGTGACTTAATATACGTTTGGAATTTATATAATTATAATGACTTGAAGATACAAAGATTTAATACTATTTTTTGCTATCTTCATACCAAAAATTGATAATTTATTTTGATCATCTGTATTGGTACAATTTTTTTAATTGTATAAAAAATAAAATATTAGAACTTACATTATTTATTCACAAATTTTTGGGTTTTTTATAGTTTGCGATTTTTAACATGCAGTATTAAACATTCGGAGAATTGTAAAAATTTTTGTTGAAGTCATGATTTTAATGCAAATTTTCTAATGATTTACATCAATAACAGCCCTGATAAAAATCGATTTAATTTTGCTAATTTATTGAATCATAAGAAAGATTTTGTAGCGGATGCTGAATGCCACTTCCATGAAACCGCACATGGAAAAGGGCCTTGTGACGGTATAGGTGGAAATTTAAAAAGACTGGCAGCTTGTGCGAGCTTATAACTACCACCTTCCCAACAAATTTTGACAGCAGCAGCTCTTTTTGATTGGGCGAAGGAAAATCTTGATCTAACTTCCGTGTATTTTTCATCAAAAGCAGAAACCAGTGTACTCGAACAGTCTTTAAATATCAGATTTTTTTCGGCAAAAACAATACAAGGTACCCAAAAGTATCACGCATTTATACCTAATGGGGATAAAGAATTGTTGTTGAGAACATTTAGCTTTTCTGAAGAAACTGCAGTTTTTCCACCTAAGCGTGGTCGTAAGCGCAAACATACGTAAAGAATTTAGTTATGCCGGTCGAGACGAGGAAAAATGAGAATTTCTCACTTTTTCTCGTTGATTCCTCATAGGTTCCTCGGTTTAACCTTTCACTTTTCTCGATATTTCTCAAATTTTTTCATCTCTTCTCGGGCCGTCTCTTCCCGATCTTATCTCGGGTTTTTGAGGAACTTTTGCCAGATGCTCGGCTCAGTGGTTCTCTCACGGAACGAACTGTCAAGAGCAAAGGATCCTAATCTACTAAATCTGGCGACCGTAGAAAAATTTTGGGCTCCACTGAGTAACTAACACAAAGAGATGAGGCCTGTCCACTAACGCACACTTGTACTATAGATGAACTTCTAACAGCTTAAGAGTAACATCTGGCTAGAATTCCTCAAAAAGTCGAGGTGAGCACGGGAAGAGAAGGTTTGAGATGAGATGAAATGAGAAGAGACAGTTTGAGACGAGGATTTTTGAGAAATTCGGACCGCCTCATTCTCATATCGTCTCATTCCTCGATTTCCTCGCTCAACGGCATCACTAGTGAGATCTGTCGTAAGAAGGTAGGTATGTACTTACATGTGTACGCATATAACTCAAAACGGGCAATAAATTTTGACCTGGCCAGAGTATAGCAATAAACCCTAGTGCGCTAGTAGCTCACTGGACCAGTGAGCTTCTAATAATTTTTCAGTGATTTTCCATCGGTAGGGTAATACAATTATAATATACAAAAATTAGATTAAGTCAATGAAAATCAATTAAATCAAGTTATGTTAACATTAATAAGCTTAGTTGAAAGATATCACATTATCAAAACTACTTACATAAGCTTCATCGTCAACTTTGTCAAAAAAAATTTTTTATTCAACAATAGAAAAAATCAGATGGAATTAATTCACCATCTTAGTCACCAATTTCATAATATTTCCTTCCGTTCCAGTCTGAAATTAAATTTATTTGAAACACATAAGTTGATTTAAAAAAAAACTATATTTTTTTACTAAAATTTATAATTATTATCAATAATAATTTTGTAATTTAAAATAACAATTACCTAAAAAATTATTTATCTTTATGTTTGAAAACGTGTTTAAAATTTAATAATTTAAATTAAAAATGTAACCGACTGTAACCAACAGGTCTCAGAGTCAAACTGACGGAAAGAATATTTACAATAACAAAGTTACACTCATTCTCACAATACAATTTCAGAATTCATATACTTATAACTTTAGATTCAGAAAGAATTAAATAATTAAATGTAATTAATGATGGAATTATAAATAGGACAGTAATTTTGCAAATCCGTGATTTTATTAATTCGGTTCAGTTGTTCTTTCTTTATAAAAATCATTTCAGCTTGTTTCTTTGTGTAAAATTTTTATACTCTCAAAATCAACATCATGACTGGATCCATCAACATTAATGTTTTCAAGTCTGTGTTTGCTGATAACATTGTGGTACTTTTTGTTTAAATTTATATTTTTTATATGTTCATTACGAGTTTTTAACAGTCTCATCGTTTGGCCGATATACACCTTTGGACAGTTTAGACAAGACAATTTATAAACGACACCCTCATTCTTCAGTAAATCCGTTTGATCTTTCCCTAATTTAATTTCTCGCCAACAAGATTCGAGCCCATCTAACCTGAGCCTAAGTACGCCTTAAACCCCTCGGCCACCGTAGTTATAGAAACAACTTTACAAAATCTTAGTCATATTTAATACATAAATTTCTCCGGAAAGACATGACTAAGATTTTGTAAAGTTGTTTCTATAACTACGGTGGTCGAGGGGTTTAAGGCGTACTTAGGAGCTAGAGAGGTATAGTTCGTCATTTGATCGAGCAACAAATAGTAAACACGTAGGAAGTACTCGAGGGAAACTTTTTGTAAAGGCGGGCTAAGTCCGTTCTCTTCCTCCCCTCCAACTGACTCTGCATAAGAGACAGTGTAAATCTAGTGTTTCTGGCAGTTTTTCATCGGCGACCGCGGATGCTTTCTGCTTTTATATTTTACCATATCATACTAAACATCAGAAGTAGGATTAACCCCGAAAATTGCGTGTCACGCAATATTGCGAATTTCTCTTTAAATTTAAGACCATTTGTAATGTCAGCCGACGAGTGGCCCTGCGGGCCCGTATTTTCGGCATTAAGATGCGGCAAGTGTGCTGCTTTTTGCGTACAGTGTGCGCTTTTGTTGGTCACGACGTTGTTTTGTTTGTTTTTTCCGTCATACAATGTATTCTCTGCTATCCAAAATAAAAATAAATGAAAAAAAAGGCGTCCTTAGGCTCAGGTTAGATTGGCTCGAATCCTGTTGGCGAGAATTTTTTTTTAATATTTAATATTTAATTTAATACTTAGGTGTGTTCGCACATGAGTTCGTACATACGTACGCAGATGAGAACTCATATAAAAAGGCGTCCTTAGGCTCAGGTTAGATTGGCTCGAATCCTGTTGGCGAGAATTTTTTTTTAATATTTAATATTTAATTTAATACTTAGGTGTGTTCGCACATGAGTTCGTACATACGTACGCAGATGAGAACTCATATAAGAACGCTGTTTCAATTTCATATTGAGTAACGTTATACGCGGCGCATGACGGAACTTCATATAAGAACTTATTTGCGTTCGTACCTACGTTCTAACATAAGATCCTATACGAGATCTCGTCTGTGTCACCTGAGATCTTATATGTGTACACATGTAAGTACATATACCTACTTTCTTACGACAGATCTCACGCACTTTTTTACAGTAGGGAATGTAGATAATAAAATTCTATTAGACTTTTAAATTAATTAGATCATACCAAAAGTTCCAATTCACTGTAATCCTGACTGTTTTTCTTTCTTTGTACTTTCCTTTTTATTCTACTGACATATTTCAGGCAAGCAAAGCATTTTCTCGGATTGAGAGCGTTGCGCGCTGAGGTTGCTTTTAATTTGTAACTCATACAAATATTGCTCTCCCAAAATTCCCTTTAATTTGGAGGTAATTTTGAAAAAAATCAAATGGGGCATAAAGGGTTAAAAATAAAAAAATTAATTTTCTTTAAAATCTTTTCTATGAAATATAAAATTTTTAGAATTTTTGCGAGACATAGTTTTAAGGTTTAGGGAATTCTGCAGAAGAAACTCTGTAGGCGATTTAAAATCCATTTATTTGTTTTAAAGTTATAGCAATTCGAAAATTATTTTAGTAACAAGTTTGACCCCTGAGAGTATGGCAACCCCACATTACACAGATTTAAAATCATGTTTTTTTTTTAGTTTTTACATGTACTAAAAAATGTATAATTGACAAAAAAAAATCAGCACTGTTTTTAAGTGGCTTTTTTTCAGAGAATGACTCATATTCAAGTTCAACGTATCTATGATCCTATTAAAACCTAAATAAGTGCTTCCGAAATTTTAAGGGACTACCTACTCGGAGCAAAAGTGGTTCCTGGCACTGTTTTTTAGAGTAAAAATGACTAAAAAATATCGAACCAGTTATATTTTGGATACATTTTAGATACATCCTACCGACAGGGATTGTTAAATTTTTTGTTTATTGTTTTAATGTTATAAACAATTTGTAAAGTTCGCTTAAACACTTTTATAAAGAATTATGAAGCTTATTTGGTGGCATTTAAAATTGTCATAAAAGCAATTTTAAAAAGAAAAAATTTGTTCGACATTTTGTAGGCATTAAATCATTCAAATCGAACCTGAAGTGTGACTAAATCCACGTAATCATTTTAGCCAGTCATATTTCAGGTACATACATCGTATCAGTAAAGATATACTTTTAAGAAAAAAGATCCCAAATTTCTTAATTTTATGTTTTTATAAACGAAGTGTCTTCTAGAAGGATAAAATAATTTTGTCCGTCTTGATTTACTGACAAGAACCCACCGGTACTCCACAAAAAAATTCTGTCAGGACAAAAATATTTTATCCGACTAGTAGACGGACGTTTAGTCATATTTGCTTCCTAAGCCGAAACATCCAGCTAGATGGTCAAAATATTTTATCTGTCTAGCCGGACGTATAGTCGCAGGCTTTTTTAAATATCACTGCAAAGCACACTGTTAGATATATTTGAAGTAGTATATTTTAAGAAAGATTTTTTGTGTTTTTAAATAAACCTTACAGTTATTGTCCATTATTTTCAAGTTTATTAATACGAACTGCGATAAAAAATTAATAATCATTTGGAACAAACGAGATCCATAGTGGTTTTAATCGATTATTATATTTTACCACTCCTTTTCATGTATGTACATATAACTGCAATACTTTTTTTTATTGGCTTTATGTAACTGACAAATACCAAGAATGTTCTTCTTCTTCTTCTTTGGTTTAATGGCCTCTTGTATAAACAAATAGCCAGAACTAAATACCAAGAATGTGATTTATTATCTTCTTATTAAAAAATTGTTTCCTTGTTTACATATTTATTATTCAAGCCCTGAGCAGAATAAGGGTAAAATCCCATGTGAGCAGAAAGCGCAAAACCGAATCCGAAAATCAAGAGAGTGAGAGAGACAGTGATATCTACCTACCTCTCTCACTCTCAGGGCTCAATAAGGATATTCAAGTTGGGTGGGGAGAAATTCAAAATGGCGGCTACCTGGATGACAGGTTTGCATTGCAGTCAATGGGACGAAATCAGTTTTTGTACAATAACTTTTAAAATCAAATTTGCGAACCTATGTTTATTAACAAAATATTTTTCATTTATCGAAAGCTATTTTTTAAAATAATAAAAACTCATATAAAAATTTTATACAATTTTATTATTTTAAAAAATAGCTTTCGATAAATGAAAAATATTTTGTTATAATAAACATAGGTTCGCAAATTTGTTTTTTAAAAGTTATTGTACAAAAACTGATTTCGTCCCATTGACTGCAATGCAAACCTGTCATTCAGGTAGCCGCCATTTTGAATTTCTCCCCACCCAACTTGAATATCCTTATTAAGCCCAAAGCACAACGAATACGGTTACGGGAGCAGGGCATGAGATAATAAAGGACAGAGACTATTTCTGTCCTTTTCTGCCTCATGCTCTAGTCCCGTAACCGTATTTATTCTTTTCTTTCTTTAGTGGCCTTTTGCAGAGCAGGCAGAACTAACCGTATTTATATCTGCTTAGGCCTTTATATGCCTGCGTCGAACTCTGCGTTCTTGCGTTAAATAGTGAGAGAGAGAGGAAGACAGAAATATAGTCACATCTTTGTCACTCTCACCATTCAACGCAAAAACGCAACGTTCTACGCAGGCATGTAATTGCGCCCTGAGAGTTCGTGTACCGTGCTTAATGTAGTTCCCTGGAGTTCAGGTTTTATTTAGAAGTACGTATTCTAGTGTTTTGTTTGCTTATGGCCATTTACAACCTGTCAGATTTATTGTCTGCTATTTTTATTTCATAAACCGCAAATATAAATATTATTCTATTTTGCGAAAAATGAATAAAGCTGTTGAGAAAAATGTTGAAATAAATTATAAATTTGATCTATTAATGTAGTCAAGAAATATAACATTAGTATATTTAAATATATAAGAGCAACATTTATTTAAGGATATGTTTATTGTAACTTGTAAACCTAAAAGCAATGCAATGATAAATAACTAAATTTTTTAAATCTATATTTTAAAAATTAAATTTGATGTTTATTTTTTTAATTGCAGTCTAAAGGAAAATGTGGTTATTGTGGCTTTTTCATCAAAGATTTAAAAAAGATTTCTCAACACGAATGTCTTAGAGAGTACAATGAAGAGTCGCAGTTTATAGATATTGTTTTATGTTGTAAGTGAAACGTCTTTAGATGGGTTTAAATAATCCCGCGCAACGCATAGTTTTTGCGGAAATAGAAGTCATAGGACTTCTATTTCCGCAAAAACTATGCGTTGCGCGGGATTATGTAAACATAGGTTTACATGCATGCGTTTTAACAGAAAAGCAGAATAGTCCCGTGATTTGTCAACCAATAAACGTAGTTTTTATTCGGCACCAGCAGATTTCCTAGTATTCAATTCGCGATTAAAAATAAAGTACGTCAGAACGCACGTTAAAACGCATGCATGTAAACATAGGATTTAAGGAAACGCAATTGTTTGCGTGAAACGAAATTCAAATATTTGTTTAACAGTGTTGTTTTATATATTTTTTTAATAATATAATAAAAAAAAATAACTACGTCCGATAGCTAATAAATGACACTCTACAAAACATTCTTATAAAAAGTTAATTTATAAAAGTTAATATGGAGGAAGTAAATACAATCGTAAACATAAACATTTTTTTAATAACACTATCGAATTTTTAGCATAAATTATCTCTCGATGTATAAATATACATATATATTTATGTAACTAATTATTTATATATGTGACACGCTCCAAAAACGATAGAATCTAAGAGAACGAAGGAAGGTTTTAGGTCATGTTTTTTTATTTAAAAAGGAAAAATACAATAAAAAAGGATTAACTTCGAAAGCAAACTAATGAAATTTCAGTTTTCATTAGGTTTAAAGTATTCTATAAGAATAAAATTTGATTTTTAAAATTAAAAAATAAACCAATAATTAAAATAAAACGATTATAAAGATAACCTATAGTTTTTTACATCTAAAAAAACAAGGTCCTCTCCTCCTTTACTACACGTTTCATATATGATATTCTCACTTGAAAATTAATTCTTTTCTTAATCATTCTGAATTAATGGGTTTCAATTCTATGAGTTTCAATCCTTTTAATTGTATCCTGTTTTACTTCACTCCGAATTAATCCGTTTAAAATCCAATTAGAATTGGAATGGATTGTATCGGAATGAAATAACGTAGGATTTAAAAGAATTACAATTTCTAGGTTTGAAATGAAATGGATTAATTTTACATTATGATAGAAACTGATTGAATAGTATCGTAGGTTTAAAAAAATGTTAAATATATACCACAAAACATAACAGTACATTGTGCACCAAGTATCGAAAGCTGTTATTTTCCGACGAGTGCAAAGTTTGCTGCTCGAGCCAAGCGAGTGCAGAAATTTGCACGAAGACGGAAAATGCGCTTTCGTACGTATAGTGCACATATTATGATACTTTTTGCAATAGCTTTTCATACACGGAAAAGCACTAATTAAAGAGATACGTATAATTTATAAAAAAGCGAAATCTTTTTTTATCGCATATAAACCATTTAATACTTTTGAATTTCCATTTTCCATTTAAAAAATGGAAACATTTTTTTCCCAATTATCGACTAAAATAATCAGATTTGAGCCTCTATCTGAATTTGTTATTAAGATATCCTAGTTTTAATTGAATTTTGTGATAAAAAATTCAAATATATATATATATATATATATATGTGTTTATTAGAGTAAGTTCTTTATGAACGAAGCAAGCTAGGGATGAAAGTTTTGATTTTAAATCATAATAATCGAGCTTTATAGAAGTAATAATGGTTTATAATTTGTCCCTAATAATTGATAAAAACGATAAAATCTGAAGGTATAATTTTTCATTCTCGGTTTCAGCTTTATTGAAATAAGAAAAAGACAATGAAAGCCCTTGATGTTCTATATATTTTTTGGTTATTGCAATACTGCAATACTTTGGTTCAGACACCTTCTGAAGCAGCAGAAAGTCAACAGCATATTATGCACCTATACATCTTGTATTTAGAACTGGATCGACAGGAATCTAAAGTACGTAATAGGTTTTGGGTTCGTCCAATTTTCTCAGTGGATCGACGACGTGCTCAAGGTGCCAGTGAGAATCTTATTTATGAAATGGAGACAGGAGATAGAGAAAAATATTTTAATTGTTTACGAATGAATAAGAAATTGTTTAACAAATTACTTAAGAAAGTACAACCACACATTGAAAAACAATTTGCGATTCGGGAACCGGTAGCAGCACGTACACGGTTGCATATTTGTTTACGTTATCTCGCTTCAGGAGATTCTATGCATTCAATTTCATATCAATTCCGCGTGAGTCCAAGTTTGGTATCAAAGATTGTTAAAGAAACGTGCACAGCTATTTGGGTCGCACTGAAACCTACATCATTTTCACATTTAACTACAGAAGGGAGTCTCTCACACGCAAGGAATTTTGAAGAAAAATGGAATTTTCCACATTGCAATATATTTAAATATACTAATGTTATATTTCTTGACTACATTAACAGATCAAATTTATAATTTACTTCAACATTTTTCTTAACAGCTTTATTCATTTTTCGCAAATTAGAATACAATTTATATTTGCGGTTTATGAAATAAAAATAGCAGACAATAAATCTGACAGGTTGTAAATGGCCATAAGCAAACAAAACACTAGAATACATACTTCTAAATAAAACCTGAACTCCAGGGAACTACATTAAGCACGGTACACGAACTCTCAGGGCGCAATTACATGCCTGCGTCGAACGCTGCGTTTTTGCGTTGAATAGTGAGAGAGAGGAAGACAGAATTATAGTCACATCTTTGTCACTCTCACCATTCAACGCAAAAACACAACGTTCGACGCAGGCATATAATTGCGCCCTCAGTCCCTAGGGATACAACGCACAACGCAAAAACGCAGCATTCAACGCAGGCATGTAATTGCGCCCTTACCCTGGAGATGGGACCTGACAAAGCTGCACGGGGAAAAGAGATTTGTTAACTCAACAGCGATCTCCAGTTGGATTAACAGGCATGGGCCCTGTTGCACAGAATCTGTTATTTTGATGCCGACCCTTGCTGTTGAATTAACTATTGAGGTGTCTGTTAGGCATCCCCTGTTGAACCAATCGGGAAAGTCTGTTAAAGTAACATTCTTTCCTTGTTGGGTCAACAGACTTTCCCGATTGGTTTAACAGGGGACGCCTACACGGGGAAAAGAGAATTGTTAACTCAACAGCGATCTCTAGTTGGATTAACAGACTTGGGCCTTGTTGCATAGAGTCTGTTATTTTGATGCCGACCCTTGCTGTTGAATTAACTATTGAGGTGTCTGCTAGGCGTCCCCTGTTAAACCAATCGGGAAAGTCTGTTGACCCAGTAAAGAAAGAATTTTTGGACAAGCGAAAAGGTAAGTTGAACAAGCTTCATGTTCAACTTGCCTTTTGCCAATAGGAAGGTTGGATTGGTTGTTCAACCTGCCTATGCGTTATGTTCAACTTACATAAATATTTAATACGTTAAATAAGACGGAAATATGAATTGAATATTATTTAAAATACACAGAATTACGTAAATATATGTCGATTTATTGTGAAAACATCTTGTTTTAGAAGAAAATAAGCGTTTCATGAGAAATATAGTAATGCAAAAATATAGATACATTGCAGGGGCCAGAGCGTGTCATCGATAAAACGAAAATTTTTTGACATTTTCTTTCCCTTTATCCTATAATAAAACACTTATTTTTTTGTAGTGAAAAACAAAAGTGATTTCTGTACTTACATTTTGGTTACATTATCTAACAAGAAATGTTAATTTAATAGCATAGAAATGGTAAAGTTAATTACAATCATAATAATAACATAACCTAAGAAAAGTGATAATCCTTTTAAACGACCATTTGTCTGATATATGATACAATATTTTTTCAGTGATGACTACAGATTTTTTTTACCATAAATTCACATATATTTATGTAATTCTATGTACACCTAGGTGCATAAATGCCTTACCCCCAACTGGTTGTCCCTGCGCATGAGAATACGTGAGTAAGAGAGAGAGGTTGGGGGTAAGGCATTTATGCACCTAGGTGTACTCTAAATAATATCCAACCAGTATTTCCCACTTATTTAGGAAATGTTCTGACCGTCTTGACATTTTCGTTTTATCGATGACACGCTCTGGCCCCTGCAATGTATCTATATTTTTGCACTACTATATTTCTCATAAAACGCTTATTTTTTTCTAAAACAAGATGTTTTCACAATAAATCGACATATATTTACGTAATTCTGTGTATTTTAAATAATATTCAATTCATATTTCCGTCTTATTTAACGTCAAGAAGACTAGAAACAGGAGACACAACATGGAGTGGGACTGATGGTCCAAATTGTGGCAGGACGCTTGGGCGTACTACCCCGAGGCGCGGTAGTTTTCTGCGCATCCCCACCAATTCCCACCATATGCTTAACTGGCTTAACTACATGAATTCTGGTCGCATGAAAATATGCATCAGTGAAATCGGTGGTGGGAATGCGCAGAAGACGACCGCGCCTCGGGGTAGCACGCCTATGCATACTGCCACGGTTTGGACCATTGCTCCCGATTTTAAGCAGCCGAGTTTGTACTCCTGTTTCTAGTCTTCTTGTTTAACGTATTAAATATTTAGGTAAGTTGAACATAACGCATAGGCAGGTTGAACAACCAGTCCAACCTTCCTATTGGCAAAAGGCAAGTTGAACATGAAGCTTGTTCAACTTACCTTTTCGCTTGTCCAAAAATTCTTTCTTTACTGGGGACCCAACAAGGAAAGAATGTTACTTTAACAGACTTTCCCGATTGGTTCAACAGGGGATGCCTAACAGACACCTCAATAGTTAATTCAACAGCAAGGGTCGGCATCAAAATAACAGACTCTGTGCAACAGGGCCCATGCCTGTTAATCCAACTAGAGATCGCCGTTGAGGGCGCAATTACATGCCTGCGTCGAACGTTGCGTTTTTGCGTTTAATGGTGAGAGTGACAAAGATGTGACTATATGTCTGTCTTTCTCTCTCTCAACATACAACGCAAGAACGCAGCGTTCGACGCAGACATGTAATTGCGCCCTGAGTTAACAAATCTCTTTTCCCCGTGTAGCAGACACCTCAATAAGCCTAAAGCACAACGAATCGTAATCGCTAATCCTTAATCATAATAATGAGAGAAAGCAGGACGGAGATATATGTCTGTCCTACTTCCTCTCATTCTTACGATTAAGGATTAGCGATTACGATTCATTGTGCGTTAGGCTATTTGCCTAACGCACAATGAATCGTAATCGCTAATCCTTAATCGTAAGAATGAGAGGAAGTAGGACAGACATATATCTCTGTCCTGCTTCCTCTCATTCTTACGATTAAGGATTAGCGATTACGATTCGTTGTGCTTTAGGCTATTGTTAATTCAACAGCAAGGGTCGGCATCAAAATAACAGACTCTATGCAACAAGGCCCAAGTCTGTTAAGGGCGCAAATACATGTCTGCGTCGAACGCTGCGTTCTTGCGTTGTATGGTGAGAGAGAGAAAGACAGAAATATAGTCACACCTTTGTCACTCTCACCATTCAACGCAAAAACGCAACGTTCGACGCAGGCATATAATTGCACCCTAATCCAACTAGAGATCGCTGTTGAGTTAACAATTCTCTTTTCCCCGTGTGACTGAGAAAATGTCCGTAATGTCCGTAATTCTCCGTCTTTGTCCGTCAGGCCTGTCAAAGTGAACAGATTGTTATTTTAGGTAATTTATATTGTTTTTAATATTTTGATAGGTATATTTCATAACAAAATGTAAAAAATTAAGGACTTCTGAAAAAAGCTTCCTTGAAAATTGTGAGAAAGTATGAATTAACTAAAATTATGTGTCACATAACCTAAAACCTTGGGAAAAGTTGCAGGAACTTTAAAAACTACAATGTATTGTTTTTATGTAGCAAATAATGTAGAACACTATTTTGTGCAAGAAATACATTTTACAAACACTTTTAAGTTATTAAATGTACATATACAGATTAAAAAAGAAATCATGTGTAACATAAAAATAGGCAAATACACATATTTTAATATTATGTTAATTAGTTTTAAAATGCAATAAATTAATTACGCAATGTATATAAATGTTTCAAAACTATAATTTCTGAATAAAAATATCAGCCGATATCAAGTTGAAAATCATATATTGTAAAAATAGTGTAAATTGCAATATTATCTCTTTAAATTTAAAATAAGTAACATGAAATAATGCAGAATTTTTCATAATCTTATTGGTTTCATTTGAAAGATAATTTTTCATAAAATTTGGTAGATTTATAAGTAATATTGCACACTTGTTTATTATAATGTTTTAGGAAAGTTGGAAACTGTTTAAAAATTGAAAAATAAATAAAACTTTTAATTTTTGCGGAAAAGAAATTTTTGTTGAAATTTTTTTCTAGGATATTTTAACAGTTTTCAATTAGTTTCTTTAAAATCTGTAAACATATTTAAAAATAAGTTTTTCAATTACCGAGATTTAAAATTTATTTTATAATTTTATGGAGTACTAAAATGTTTTTAAAATTTGTGTTAGAGATTTTGTTTGAAATTTTTTTTTACGAGATTGTAAGAGCTTTAATTAATTTTTAGCATGTGTAGCATATTTAAAACTAGGATTTTCAAATAACAAAATTAAAAAAGTTGTCCTTATTCAGTTACTTTATATTAATTTTTCAAACCAATTAAATATTTTTCAATTATTTCAACAATAACAAAATATACGCGCGTTAAATTGAGCGAGAATTACCTTTTTCATTAACTAGAATAGTTTAAATACGAAAGTAAACTAATACGAACTTATTTAGATTAAATTCATTGCTATCAGATTAAATTTTGTGAATTGATTTTTATTTATATTTTGTTACAAATTAATAAATACAAAGCAATTTGAGAGAATAAATCAGGTTTTGTTTTTCAGTTGAAAATAAAAATTTATTTTAGTACGTTACAAAAGTTAGAATATTTTTTAAAATAGTTTTTTGAACAAAATATATTTTAACTTCTATGCGAATTTCATTTATTCCAAACTTCTACTCATATGATTTCCTTATTCTTAAAATTTCTTCAAACAATACGAAATTCAATTAATAACAAACTATTATCCAAAATTTCTATCAATATTAATTTTAATTTTTCCAAATTAAAAAATTCCCAACTTCTATCGATTCAAATTTAAATTATGTCAAATTTCAATTAATCAACATTGCAATATAACCGAAGTTTTAAGGAGGTTCTATCGTAAATAGAATAATTAACATTACCATTTTAAACAAATTTGGTCTACTAGTAGATAATGTTTTTATAATGATGCAGCTAAATTTTTGAGACCTCAAGGTACTTGTGAAAAAAGTTATACAAAAAAAAGTTTTTAACATTTTACATTGATTCTTATGGGAATTGAGTAGTTTGTCATATATATTTATATATTTACATGTATTTTCCGATGTACCTTAAGGGAAAAAAAATTTAACTGCATCATATTATAACACCATTATCTACCAGTGAACCAAATTTGATTAAAATGATGTAAATTCTTTTAAAGATAGAACCTCCTTAAGATTCATAACTCATGTTTATTTTGATTCCTAATGGTAAAAACAAAAATTATATTAGTTTTTTATATTTACAAATTAAAAATCAGAAAGTTGATTTTATCAATATGAATTTAAATTGTTTCAAACTTTAATCAGTATTCAATATAATTATTCAAATTTTAATTATAATAATACTAATAATAGTAAACTTTAATTAATATTTAAAACTTTTAATGGCTCAAATAGTCAATTCATGTTTAATATATTAGAAACTTTAAATATTTTAAAATTTTAACAATACAGAAATATTAGGTATTTTAAATTTCAACCAATATATAAAAACTTTAAATTATAAAAAAAAAAATTTGCATCGAACTTTCCATCAGACCAAATTTTATGATTAAAATTTTAACTATTAAAATGTTAACTAAAATTTGTTCCAATAAAAATTGAAATTGAAATTCTGGAGAATTAATAATTAAATAAGTAAAATTAGAAATCATATCTATAATAATAATCTACAAGATTCTTTATTCTTTTATTCATTCTTTCATTCTGTCCACATCAGAAGTTTGGTACATAGATATTTTTTGTTCTAAAGCAGGTACTTTTTAAAAAATGCATTTAAATTAATTAAAATTTAAATTTATAAATATCAGTACAAAAAATTTTAATTTCATTAATAAATAAATCTATAATTTTTTCTATTATTTTCAACAGTTTTCAAGATACAATTATTCTCTTTAAATTTTATAATTCTTCTTCAATTTTGTTTAATTATTTTATTCTGTTGTCGATCATTCTCGACAGATTTCGATTTTTTTTTTCAACTGTCAATTATTTTCCTCATTTCTCAATTATTTTCTTTAGTATTTAAATATTTTAGTCATTTTGTAATTTTTGTTTCAATAATCAAGTAATTCCTTAAAATTTCAATTTCATTCTTTAATTTTTAATTATTTTCTTTAATTTTCAATTGCATTCTTAGCTTTTAATTATTTTATTCAATATTCAATAATTCTAGCATTTTCTCAATTATCAATTATTTTTTTGAAATTTCAATACAATTCTTCAGTTTCTACTTGATTTCAATTATATTCATTTATTTTTTATAATCTTTTCTATCATTTTTATCAGTTTTCAATTGACAATTTATTATTCTCCTTAAATTTTACGATTATTCATTAATTTAAAAAAAAATTTTGTTTAAATGCCGATTATTCCCACCATTTTTAAAATTTTTTTCCAATTGTTAATTATTTATTTTTAATATTTCATTATTTTCGTCATATTGTAATTTTTTTTGATTATCAATTATTTTCTGGAAATTTCTATTGAATTACTTACTTTCCAATTTATTTCTTCAATTTTCATAATAATATTCTTCAATTCTCAAATATTGTCTTTAGTTTTCAGTTATTTTTATCGATTTTCAATTAATTGCTCAATACTCAATAATTCACGGATTTTTTCAATTATTTTTCCACTCATAAAAACTGTTTTAAAGTTTCAATTCAATTATTTAATAAAATTCTAGAACTCTTCTCTTCAATTCTCAGATATCTTCTTCAAAATTAAATTCCACTTTTCAATTTTCAATTTTCAGTTATTCTGTTTAATATTAGAAAATTATCGCCTTTTTTCTATTATTTTTTAGATTATCATTTAGTTTCTTTAATTTTAAATACAATTGTTTAATTTTTTTCTTAATTTTTGAATTCCATTCTTCAATTTTTATTTCCATTCTTTAGTTTTCAATTGTTTTCTTTTATAATGATTAATTCTCCGCTTTTTTCAATTCCTTTTTTTCAATTTTTAAGTATATTCTTTAAATTTTCATTCCATTCTTCAATTTTTAAATGTTTCCTTTAATTTTCAATTCTTTTTTCAATGTTAATTATTTCTTTCGATTTTTAATTTTTTGATATTTCTTGCTTAATTTTTTATATTTATTTTTTTCAGTTGTCAATTAATATAGTCATTCTTCGAATTTTGTTTTCAATTGACAATTATTTTCGTCATTTTTCACATATTTTCTTCAATAATTTTTCAACTGTTGACGTCATTTTTTTAACTATTTTCCACAATTAATAAATTATTTTCCGCAATTTAATAGTTAATTATTATAGTCAATATTCTATTGAAATATTTTATGATAAATGAATAAAACTTCTAACAAAAATATACAAACATAGGAAACATAGTAAAACATATTTAAGGTTATGTTCCACATAAAAATACATATTTGACTTATTTCACATATAATTGTGTTTATAACAGACAATATAAACAATAATAATAATGATAACAATAATGATAACTATAAAAAACCTTTTTATTTCATTTAACACAAATAAATAATAAAAATATGAATCTGTCCAGTCTGTCCGTTTGTCAACATGGTGACCGTCACCTGACGCAGAATGTCGGTCAGACTCTAGTCCAGTCCCATCTCTACCTAATGGTGAGTCCAGAATAGAGAAATCTACATGTAGGACCTACATGTAGGTCTGACGTCACAATGGGATTTTCAATGGGTGACGTCAGACCTGCATGTAGGTCCACATGTAGATTTCTCTATTCTGGACTCACCATAACGCACAATGAATCGTAATCGCTAATCCTTAATCGTAAGAATGAGAGGAAGTAGGACAGACAGATATCTTTGTCCTGCTTCCTCTCATTCTTACGATTAAGGATTAGCGTTTACGATTCGTTGTGCTTTAGGCTAAATGCGGGGAAATTTTATGTAGATTGTCGCCATCTTGTCCTGTCTGCGCATGACAAAATATGAGGAAAGGGACCACAAGAGGAGAAAATTAACTCTTGGGAAGTTCACTCTTCGGAAGTTCGACTGTAATTTTCCTGAAGTATTTTTTACAGTGTAGGAACTTCCGTAATTAATCCCTAGCATGAGACGGCACTCTTAATGGCCTAAGGGTAAAGTCTCATACGAAGGACTAGAGTGACTCGAGTATCAGTGGATCAGAATAGACCAATCAGAAAATACTTTCCAATGAGACCAATTATTTAATTGGGCAATTCTAATCCTCTGATACCCTAGTTCTTCGTATGTGACTTTACCCTAAGGGCGCAATTACATGTCTGCGTCGAACGTTGCGTTTTTGCGTTGAATGGTGAGAGGGAGAAAGATGTGACTATATTTCTGTCTTTCTCTCCTTTACTATTCAACGCAAAAACGCAGCGTTCGTTGCAGACATGTAATTGCGCCCTAATAGACTATTTACACCTTCGAAAAAATTTTTTTTTTGCATGAGAGTAAAGAGGACAGATACACAGTCTGTCCTCTTCCCTCCAATGCGAATAATTTTTTTTTTTCGAAGGTGTAAACAGGCCATAACGCACATTGAATCGTAATAAGCCTAAAGCACAATGAATCGTAATCGCTAATCCTTAATCGTAATAATGAGAGGAAGCAGGACAGAGATATATGTCTGTCCTACTTCCTCTCATTCTTACGATTAAGGATTAGCGATTACGATTCATTGTGCGTTAGGCTATAGCTAATAGCCTAACGCACAATGAATCGTAATCTCTAATCCTTAGGGCGCAATTACATGTCAGCGTCGAACGCTGCGTTTTTGCGTTGAATGTTGAAAGTGACAAAGATGTGACTATATTTCTGTCTCTCTCTCCCTTACTATTCAACGCAAATACGCAGCGTTCGACGCAGACATGTAATTGCGCCCTTAATCGTAAGAATGAGAGGAAGCAGAACAGAGATATATGTCTGTCCTGCTTCCTCTCATTCTTACGATTAAGGATTAGCGATTACGATTCAATGTGCGTTAGGCCAATTCTGCGTTAAGCGTCAAAACGCGAAATAAAGGCAATGAGAGAGAAAGGACGGCAACAGTAACAAACATTATCTGTCCTTGTCTTCCTCACAATTCTGCGTTTATACGTTCCGCGTATTTACACATAACCGCAGAATCAGCTTCTATGTAGATAGGGGGTTAGGGTAAAATCCCATGTGAGCAGAAAGAGTAAAACCGAAAGCAGAAATCATGAGAGCGAGAGAGGTAGGTAGATATCACTGTCTCTCTCATTTTTATGATTTTCTGGTGTCGGTTTTGCGCTTTCTGCTCACATGGGATTTTACCCTAAGGTTGAAATCAGCCCCCTGACACTCCAGCCTTTTTATATGCAAATAAATTCGCCTGAGAACCGACCGCGGCCACCGCGGCGCTGGCTGTTCAGTGTGCCGGATTTCAAAAAAATGCATGGGAAAAACAGAAAAATTTGATTTTGACCCAGTAAAATGTATTTTATCATAATTATTTTTGCGTATCATTAATCTAGAAACTTTTAAACATATTTTCTGCTATAATTCACTTTAATAAAGAGAATAGTATTTTATTTATAATGAAAAATGTGTTGCAATTCGTGGCAGGAAATTTAAATAAAATAAAATTCTTATTATTATTTATTAATATTTCTTAATTTTTTACTAATGTTAATTATTAATATTGCAAAATATTAGTAAAAAATTAAGAAATATTAATAAATAATAATAAGAATTTTATTTTATTTAAATTTCCCGCCACGAATTGCAACACAATTTTCATTATAAATAAAATACTATGATCTTTATTAAAGTGAATTATAGCAGAAAATATGTTTAAAAATTTCTGGATTAATAATACGCAAAAATAATTATGATAAAATACATTTTACTGGGTCAAAATCAAAATTTTCTGTTTTTTCCCATGCATTTTTTTGAAATCCGGCACACTGAACAGCCAGCGCCGCAATGGCCACCAGTCAACAGTTGTGTGGGTTTCAACTCAAAAGTGTCAGGGGGTTGGTTGAAATCCCATGGACGCGCAAAGCGTCGCGTTTTTACGCGTTGCCCTGGGAGAGAATGAGAGAAAAGTGCACATACATGTGTCTTTTTCTTTCTCATTACAACGCGCAAAAACGCGACGGTTTGCGTGACCATAGGATTTCACCCTGACGCTATCGTGGGAGGGCACCTTAACAGTTTTACATGTTTTACGGATTTTACGCGCAGAGTTGGGAATAAAACTTTAACCTTATGTAAAATTCCTAATGCACGAAGGAATAATAAGGAGACTGCACTGTAAAAAAAAATACTTGCAGAATTATGGCCTGTTTACACCTTCGAAAAACAAAATTTTTTTGCATTGGAGGGAAGAGGACAGACAGTGTATCTGTCCTCTTTACTCTCATGCAAAAAAAAAAATTTTTCGAAGTTGTAAATAGGCCATCACAATGCAAAGTATTTTTCCGTCCCAAACATTAAATTTATATAGCAATAGTCCATCGTAATACGTGATAAAAATGCAACGCGATTGTAAAACTACACTTCGAGTGTAGAACTTCATCGTGTTGCGATGAAAATATTCATTCGGTTTAAAAATGGCTTGTAAATATTCCACGTATAACGTGGTGAAATCACAACGCGTTGTAAAATTACTACGTAACACGATGGAAATATTTCGCTTCACGTATCACGTAGTAATATTACAATGCATTCTGATTTCTCTGCATCGACTGTGATTTCACTACATCGTACGTGAAATATTTGCATGTCGGTCGAATATTTTCACCGTAAAACGTTGTAAATTTATCACGTGTCACGTAAAGTGATTTATTTCCATCGTGTCACGGTGTAAAAATACAACGAAATTTTTTACAGTGTGCACTCGCTAATTTTTACGTGACAAAATTCTGTCTTGGTTCACGTGTTGGAATAGACCTTTTCATCTCGAATAATTTTGTCTCCAAATAATTCGAACTTCCGGTCGGTCATATTTTTTTTCACATGTTAATAACATGGTGAATTTCCGAATATGACCAACTGTCATGGCGGACTGAGCATGCGCATTCATTAGCCTGAAGCACAACGAATCGTAATCGCTAATCCTTAATCGTAAGAATGAGAGGAAGCAAGACAGAGATATATGTCTGTCCTACTTCCTCTCATTCTTACGATTAAGGATTAGCGATTACGATTCATTGTGCGTTAAGGTACGCTCCCAGCTCGGCGTCTGCCTGCCTGCGCGTGCAACCGACATGAGAGAAAAGAAGACGGAAATATAGTTCTGTCTTTTTCTCTCTCATATCGGTTGCACGCGCAGGCAGGCAGACGTCGAGCTGGGAGCGTACCTTTAGGCTAATAGAGAATACCTAATAGTGAGTCCAGAATAGGATTTTCAGTCTGAGGGAGTAATTACATGCCTGCGTCGAACGTTGCGTTTTTGCGTTGAATGGTCAGAGTGACAAAGATGTGACTATATTTCTGTCTTTCTCTCTCTCACGATTCAACGCAAGAACGCAGCGTTCGACGCAGACATGTAATTGCGCCCTGAACCTACATGAAGCTCCTGTAGAGACCTACACGTAGGTCTGACGTCAGAGCAGGGGTTCTCAGCGGCTTATAAAATGTGTTGTGTTTCATTTGGTTCGTGTTCCGTTGTACCGTTGTCTAATAAAGAATCGTAGATTCGGAAAATGTCGAAATATTTAGTTTGACATTTTGTTAATCAAATTTAATGGACAATGGATTTAAAGACTTTATTGAGTATCGGAAAAAATGACGGAATTGTAATATGTCATAAAAGAAAGTGGCAATTTGTCAGAAACCCGCAAGAATTAGGATGATGAATGATATACAGTGACCGACCAGTTGACAGCGAACAACAACTAATTATTATTATTAAATATATATATATATATATATATATATAATAAATATAAAAATATTGAAATATATTTATAGGTAAAATTGTATGCAATGCAATTTATAACAATTGATAAAATTGTTGTTTTAATTAATCAAAACATATATTTTATGTAATTTTTAAATTGAAAGAAAAATAACCCTGCCGATAGGAAATACCTAAAAAATGACTGGCTAAAATGACTAAATGAATTAAGTCATTTTTGAGGTACGATTTGAATGATTCCGTGCTTAGAAAATGTCCAACGAAAAAGGGATCAAAAGGTTAATTTATGGCTATTTATGACCGTAAATTCTAAACCCTGAAGAATTTTATTATGCTTTTACTCTCTCATAAAATGAAAGGTTCTTTTACAGTCCTTTTTTCAATTCTAAATTATTTATACTATTTATTGCAAAATTATACTTGTTTTTCAATAATTTAGTTATTTATATGTTTATATGAATAAGATATATTCCTTGGAAACAAAATTCAAAAATGATATCAGATTTTTAATATCTTCTACTGTTTACGAGTTTCGCTACTATTCTTTTAATTCTAAGGCTTTTACCGAAAATTTAACATCCCCGTAATTGTCAGAAATTACAGATTCTAAATTTAAAAGAACCGAAGTTCTAACTTAAAAATTAGAAACAATTTATTTATTAAGAAATAAATATTTTTTACCAGTACATTTTTCGTATTTGAGATGTCGAAAAAGGGACGAGCTATGTCGTAAAACTTTCAAACATCTGTAATGGATTAAAAATCAGAAATAAAAACTTCTTTAATTTTGTAATTATAAATTTATAAATTGAGAATTTGCATTCTACGTCTTTCAACGATTATGTGTATCTAATTTTTTTCCCGATAATGTTATTTTTTATAAAAAATAACAATATTTATAATAATTGATTGTCATTTAATTTTATTCATTTTGAGAAAATTTTTAGATATTTATAATTGTGAAAAACCAGAGATTCATAATTTTTTAATATACAATTTCAAATTTACAAATTGCAAAATTTTTGAGTCATAAAACTTTTGGGTTACCGAAGCCATAAATGGAAAAAATATCCTGGTACCCTACTGATACAAACTCACTGAAAACTCACTGGCGAAAATCACTGAGTTTTTTGGGCCATTTCAATGCGTTTTCAGGTAGTGTTTGAAACATTTACTCACTCAAAACTTATTGGGTCTTTTAAGTCTGATTTATGGCAATGGGAAATACCACTGGGGACCCTTTTGCGGTTTATGACCAACATAAATACTTCTGGTGACCTTCGGGCATAAAAATAATTACGCTGAAAATAATGTTTATTTATTTCAACATTATATTTATTTTAATGAACTTTAACTATTTTCATGATTCTATTATGTTTACTACATATCCCTTTGACTTTGATTTCAAAAATGATATCAGTTTTAACGTAATATTTATGGTTTACAAAATACCTTATAATTTCTTAAAATATAAAATTATCATAATAAATTTTAGATATTTGGAATCGTGAAGTATTACAGATTCTAAATTTTTTAATTAAAAATGTCAAATAATTAAATTGAAGGAATTTCAAGTCATAAAATATTAGGGTTCAAAAATTATTAGCTAGGGTAACAATAGACATGGGGATTTAAAATGGATCCCGGCTTTAACAATAGATTCTCAAATCTTTTGTCATTTAAGTTTATGTTTTTCAACCCGGCATTTTATTACTTGGAATTTATATACTTTTAATTTTTGAGGTCTGCAATACAAAAATTGAAATCTTCAATATTTCATTATTCTGAATTTCTAAAATTCATTTTAAAAATATATACTACTAAATTAAAATTATAATCAATAATTTACTTAAAGAATAATTAATTATTAAAATATATGTTATAGACATTTATAATTTTTATAGAAAATAACAATTGCAAAAATTAATATTATAATTTATAAACAATAAAATTAATTAATAATTTTAAATCATAATTAGCTTTTTAATTAATATTATTCTCTGTAAATAATTATATTGTCATATTTTTGACACAATTTTTAACATAGGTATATACTCGCATAATATAGGTATATTGAATTTTCAGAAAAATATTTTTTTAATAAATTTACATAAAAATATATATTTAATAAAGAGCCACAGATGCCTTGTGACAATATAATTTTAGTTTCTTTTGAAACTAAATTTAAAAGGACTACCTCAAAACGGGCAATAAATTTTGACCTGGCCAGAGTGTAGCAATAAACCCTAGTGCGCTAGTAGCTCACTGGGCCAGTGAGCTTCTAATAATTTTCCAGTGATTTTCTATCGATAGGGTAGGCATTCATATATTCCAGTTCAACGCATTTATGATCCTATTAAAACTTAAATAATTACTTCCGAAATTTAAAGGGACTACCTACTCGGAGCAAAAAGTGGTACCTGACATTGTTAGAGTAAAAATGACTAAAAAATGTCGTACAAGTCATATTTTGGATATATTTTAGGTATATCTTATCGGCAGGGTAAGAAATAAATATTTTTTACCAGTAAATTTTTCGTATTTGAGATGTCGAAAAAGGGACGAGCTATGTCGTAAAACTTTCAAACATCTGGAATGGATTAAAAATCAGAAATAAAAATGTCTCTAATTTTGTAATTATAAAATAAATTGAGAATTTGCATTCTACGTCTTTCAACGATTATGCGTATCTAATTTTTTCCCCGATAATGTTATTTTTTATAAAAAATAACAATATTTATAATAATTGATTGTCATTTAATTTTATTCATTTTGAGAAAATTTTTAGATATTTATAATCGTGAAAAACCAGAGATTTATAATTTTTTAATATACAATTTCAAATTTGCAAATTGCAAAATATTTGAGTCATAAAACTTTTGGGTTACCGAAGCCATAAATGAAAAAAATATCCTGGTAGGCATTCATATATTCCAGTTCAACGCATTTATGATCCTATTAAAACTTAAATAAGTACTTCCGAAATTTAAAGGGACTACCTACTCGGAGCAAAAAGTGGTACCTGGTATTGTTAGAGTAAAAATGACTAAAAAATGTCGTACCAGTCATATTTTGGATATATTTTAGGTATATCCTATCGGCAGGGAACTTCAAGAATTGTGTTTTTTTGTTGACATATTTTGTAAAAATCAACAAGACTTAAGAATGACATTTTAAGAAAAATTAATTTGTTGTAGCCCTAGATGAATCCTGAAAATTTTCAACTTGTATGTTTTAAATAATATGTAAAATTTTAATTTCAAAATGCGATCTGAAAATATTGGACGGGAATAAACTTAAAAAATAATATTAACTTATTAATAATTCCAAGTCATTCTAATTATTAAAATAAATACCAATTAAATAGAACTTTAACTTATTTAAAAATTGTAATGAAGACAAATTTAAAGATAGTTAAAAATAAATTCTTTTACATTTTAAACATTGAGTATAATTTTTTTACTTTCCTATTTTGTTGATGAACGTAATAAATTTTTTCTTATATTAATTACTTTTTATTTTATTTTAATTAATTCATTAATTCTCTTTACAGTTCGCTTACTTCTTTTTTGAAAATTTATGAACTCTTTCATAAATGTTATACATTTTATAATTTACAAAAAAATTGTGTTCCGATAATTGTTTTAGAAATATATCTATAATATTTTATAAAAATTTTTATTTTTCAAAATTTGTTTCCACATTATTTTTTAAATTTTCATTGTTTTGGGAATAAGTTTCTAAAAACAAATATTTTTAAAGTAATTAAATAAATAAGTTTCTTAAAAATGAAAAAGCCAAATAAATTAGGCAGATAATTCATAGTTTTGTAAATTAGTTTGTTAACTTTTAATAATTTCGTTCTCTTTTAATTTTATATACTTTCTATTTTTTCAAATTATTCATTTTTTACATTTTTCGGTATCTTGTAGTGTAATTTTTTTCCATTCTCCGTTTTACCATTATCTTTTTTTAATATTTTATAATTATGTTTCCTTTGTACAAAAAATATTAATTTCTATTTAAATAAATTATTTACTTTTAGAAGAAGTTTTTTATTTTTTTTTAATTTTTATAAACTTGTTTGTCATTAATGAATTGCTATTTATTTATTCATTTATACAGATTTCAAATTCATACAAATTGTAACGTTTCTTAATATTTCTTCTTATTTTTTGTTTCCATTTGACAAAACATATCTGACAATATTTTAATTTTTTGAAAAAAATTTCTTTTTATTCTTTACTACTTTTAATTATTTATTTTAGCATTTTTTCCCCTAAAATTTTCAAATATTTTATGATAATATATTATCATATTTCTGAATTTTCAGCCTACTTTTTTTACCTTCCTAATTTCTAAAACATTTATTTCTTCTTTTTTCCAGGCTTTACAATTATTTTTTTTCATACTTTCTATTTGCATTCAATTTTTTCCACGTTTATTTATTATTATGTTTTAACATATTTTTTATTTTCTTTTACTTTTTATATTTCTTATATATTTTTTATTTTTTTATTATTATTTTTTAAAAAAATTTCTTTACTGTTGGGTTTATAATAAAGATAGTATTATTTTTTGTTATTCTACAATTTTTTATATGTGAATTTTTTACAAACAATGCAAGTAGTAAATTTATTTATTAAAATAGCAAATAATAATTTACTTTCTTCATTCAAAAGCTTTTGAATTATTCCGCAACATAGTACTGTACGTTGATTGGAGAGAAGAAAACCTACATGTAGGTCTGACGTCAGACCTACATGTAGATTTTATATTGACCAATTGCCAAACGCTTTTAAATGGCGGGAAATGTTGAAACAAATTCAAACATTTAATTGAGAATATCAATTACTATTTCTCCACTTTCTTTCAATTTTTTTATTCCATATTTTTTTAAATAATTGGAGGCCTGATGCTCAGTTTTGCAATGAAAAATAGTGTCAAAAGTGTCATAAACTGTTCAAAAAGGTGGCAAAATAGTGGCATATTTTTGTTAACAAATATATATAAATTTATTTATTTATTTCATCTTATGGTTGTAAAAATAAGAAAAATTAATAATATTACTGTTTTTATTTTATAAAATATATTAAAAAAAACATTAAATTGAAAAAATATAAAATACTTCATTTACAAGAATTTTTAAATAGTAATATTTTTCTTTTCTATTTTAACTGGAGTAATGGGAACATTATCAACCTGGCCATTTTTTAATTTTGTGTGGTTTGTGATGTTTTAATAATCTCCAATATTTTAAGGTTTATTTTAAGTCTAAGAATCTTTGTTTTCTTTTCCCCCAAAAATTAGAAAATCTTCCCAACTAGTGGATTTATTTCGTAAAGTTTGGAAAAATTTCCTGTTTAAAAAAAAATTGGAGAAATCATCTTCATCTAATCATTGGAATTTTTTCCACCAATTCCTGGGATTTACTTACGAGTTTTCGGGAAAAAACCACTATGTTCGGAAAATATATGACAAAATATGTCAACAAAAAAACACAATTCTTGAAGTTATTTTTCTTTCAATTTAAAAATTACATAAAATATATGTTTTGATTAATTAAAACAACAATTTTATCAATTGTTATAAATTGCATTTCATACAATTTTACCTATAAATATATTTCAATATTTTTATATTTATTATATTGATACCGATTCACTCTTTGAGCGGGGGGTGAATCGATTCAAGGGGGGGGGGGGGGTGATTTCCGATATAAACGGGAATCCGATTTATGCGGGACCGATATACGTGGGTTCCACTGTAATTTATTTTGAAGAAGGGGGGGAGCGATTTAAATGTTTAAAACCTTCCGCGGGAGGTCGCTCGAAGTTTTGACGGGCGATCCAGGGAACTTCTCTGGGGAGCTGTCGACGGGAATAAATAACACGTCCGGGGAATCGCGACGAAAAAGTACTTGGGCACTAGGCAGGGCCTGAACGGGGGCGACTTGTAGTGCCGGGATCGAAAGAGGGATGCTTGTTGACGCGGATAACTGTAGAGACGTTAAAGGAAGCGAAGTTTGTAGTTCCGCCAAAAGTCGGGCACGTAACCGATAATCCTTCCCCGGTCGTTTACGCGGTTTGCCTCGACGTTTCCGTTTCTGGACCGTAGCGGAATTTGCGGGTGAGGACGAAGGTTCCACGTCTACGATAGGCGACATTGAAATCCCATTTAGAAAAAGAAAATTAATCGACTGAGTTCTAATCGACAAACACAAAGAACACAAGAATATTAATATAGCACGAGGTCGGATCAGCGTCGAGATAAAAAAAATATGCGATGCACGTGTAAGGGAATAACGCGTTACGCGAGCACGAAAAGGGGAATCAAACCGGCCCGCCAAAAGTAAACGTCTACCAGCGTCGATGGTAATTGAACCACCGACGACAACCTTTGGTCGTAAGTAATTGAACTCCCGACAAAGGCAGGTGACTTAAACTTCTGGGGATAAACGAATATCTGTTGAGACACAAAACACAGCACAATCAATATAAAATATAAAAAGAAACATAACCAATAGTAATTGTGAAGCATAAAATCCCATCTGCGACACAGCCTGAAACAAAGAGAAACACAACACAAAATAGCACAGACAGAAAATCAAAAGTTGACAACGGTTGTCCTCGGTCAGAGAAATCACTTTCAGCGACCACGTGTCGAAATTTGCTGAGCAGGAACGATGCTGGAACGGCGATGACGAAAGCGGCCACGTGTCCACGCGGCCTTTCCCAAAGGATCCACACAAACGAGCAGAAACACCACAAGGTCGACTCAAAAGAAAGGAAATACACCAAAGAAAAAAAACACTCGGAAGTTAACTATAATACTATTATAAAATTTATTTTAAAGAAAACTGTGGGAACTTTGACGGAATTGACAAATGCCGAGAAGCGGATCGCGCGTGTGGTACGTTCGATGGTCGGAGCAACTGAGAGCGTCTTACACGCGGGCAACTCTCTCGTAGCTCGCTCGCTCGAGGTTTGGCGAAAGAGAGGGCAGGCGGGCTGGCGCTTGGCCTCTGTGATTGGTCGAGCGTGATAGAAGCACGAGAGAAGAAAAAAAGGACCAATCACTGCCTCCTACCGTCTCCCAGCCAACAGATTGATTTAAATTAAAACAATAATAATAATAATAATAATAATAATAATAAAAATAATAATAATAATAAATGTAATCAGTAAATAAAATAAAATAAATTAACTAATAATTAAAGTTGTTAGATAACCGGGGCAAAAGACAAGGTCAGCTCTTTAAGACAGATTTTTCTTGGGTTTTCTTATTTCTCAAGTATTATGAAAAATATTCGAGAAATAGAAAACCGGGAAAAAGGCGAACTGTAACAATATATATATATATATTTAATAATAATAATTAGTTGTTGTTCGCTGTCAACTGGTCGGTCACTGTATATCATTCATCATCTTAATTCTTGCGGGTTTCTGACAAATTGCCACTTTCTTTTATGACATATTACAATTCCGTCATTTTTTCCGATACTCAATAAAGTCTTTAAATCCATTGTCCATTAAATTTGATTAACAAAATGTCAAACTAAATATTTCGACATTTTCCGAATCTACGATTCTTTATTAGACAACGGTACAACGGAACACGAACCAAATGAAACACAACACATTTTATAAGCCGCTGAGAACCCCTGCTCCGACGTCAGACCTACGTGTAGGTCTCTACAGGAGCTACATGTAGGTTCAGACTGAAAATCCTATTCTGGACTCACCATAAAAAATGACTGGCCAAAATGACTGAATGGATTCAGTCATTTTTTAGGTACGATTTGAATGATTTCGTACCTAGAAAATGTCGAATGATTTTTTCTTTTTAAAATTGCTATTAGACCATTTCACATGCCACCGAGCTTCGTGATTCTTTATAAAAGTGTTCAAGCGCACTTCAGAAATGGTTTATAACATTAAAACAATAAAAAAAATATTTAACAAAAAATTTAAATAAATAATAAAAAAATTAACAATTTTCATTGTTTATTCTAAATATATGAAGCCAATATAATGCTAAGAGCACATTAGATAATATTCAACAAATTTATTATTAAATAGATTATTTTTCATACCCTGGCAGCCTGGTCACCCCGAACGGTAACCATTGAAAGTTGCCGTTTGGATACTGTTTGGTTACGGTTCGGTTTCATGCTGAATATGAAAAGAAATAAGTATAATTAGTACTTCTGAAGTACTAATTACGATAAAGTAAATTACTTTTGATTGTTTTGATTAAGTTTTGACTTATAAATGGGGGCGCATGCCTGAGTCCTAATCGTCATATGCAGAATGCTTATTCTCATGAATTTCATATTTCGAAATCATGAAAGTTCGAAATTGCCTTTATTAGAATTTTTTTCTACAGAATTTTTATTATTTGGAATAAACATTTATCTGAATTATTTATATAGGAAATGTTATTCAACGGATTATTTATTTAACGGAAAAGTCAAAAGATAGAATTTTTAAAATTAGAATTTCCATTAATAGAAATTTTTTAAATCAGAAATTTTATTTTCTAGAATTTTTTTTTAGTGAATTATCATTTACTCGAATTTTTAATTTTCTGAAATATTATTTCATAGAAATTTATAATTTAGAAATTTCATTTCACGTAATTTTCATTATTGAGAATTATTATTTACCAGAATAATTATTTTTAGAATTCCTAATTTGCGAAATTGTTATTTTGTAGAATAGTAATTATTTAGAATTACCTTTTATGGGAATTAGCATAAACAGGAATCTCTAATTTAGGAACTTTCGTTTTTCCGAAATTGTATTTTATGGAATAGTCATTCCGTAGAACTGTCATATTTTGGAATTGACATGACTAAGAATCCCCAATTTACGAATCACCTTTTGTCGGAAACGGCATTTCTATGAAAAGTCAATATATAGAACTGTCATATGTGTGAATCGCCATCTGTAAGAATCGGTAGCGCTGAGAACCTTCACAATTCAGAATCGGCATTTTTCGGAAAAATCAATCCATAGAATTGTCATACTTGAGAATTACCACGATTAAGAATCTCCAATCTACGAACTTTCATTTCTACAAGGCTTGTTGGCTATATGAGTTTCCAATCTACCTATACTTATTCATGCCGGTAAAGTAGAACTAGGAGGCGCCACAGAGTCTTTCTTAATATAAATAGCGCGCATATTTAAATTAATGATATTATATAATTTATATATAAATATATAATATATATTTGACTATATAAAATATATAGTCTATATAAAATAAATATATAAAATATATATAAAATATATAATATATAATATAATATAAAATAAATATATAATATATAAAATATAATTATATTATTTAAAAACAACATTTTAAATATGCGCGCTATTTATATTAAGAAAGACTCTGTGGCGCCTCCTAGTTCTACTTTACCGGCATGAATAAGTATAGGTAGATTGGAAACTCATATAGCCAACAAGCCTTGTAGAAATGAAAGTTCGTAGATTGGAGATTCTTAATCGTGGTAATTCTCAAGTATGACAATTCTATGGATTGATTTTTCCGAAAAATGCCGATTCTGAATTGTGAAGGTTCTCAGCGCTACCGATTCTTACAGATGGCGATTCACACATATGACAGTTCTATATATTGACTTTTCATAGAAATGCCGTTTCCGACAAAAGGTGATTCGTAAATTGGGGATTCTTAGTCATGTCAATTCCAAAATATGACAGTTCTACGGAATGACTATTCCATAAAATACAATTTCGGAAAAACGAAAGTTCCTAAATTAGAGATTCCTGTTTATGCTAATTCCCATAAAAGGTAATTCTAAATAATTACTATTCTACAAAATAACAATTTCGCAAATTAGGAATTCTAAAAATAATTATTCTGGTAAATAATAATTCTCAATAATGAAAATTACGTGAAATGAAATTTCTAAATTATAAATTTCTATGAAATAATATTTCAGAAAATTAAAAATTCGAGTAAATGATAATTCACTAAAAAAAAAATTCTAGAAAATAAAATTTCTGATTTAAAAAATTTCTATTAATGGAAATTCTAATTTTAAAAATTCTATCTTTTGACTTTTCCGTTAAATAAATAATCCGTTGAATAACATTTCCTATATAAATAATTCAGATAAATGTTTATTCCAAAAAATAAAAATTCTGTAGAAAAAAATTCTAATAAAGGCAATTTCGAACTTTCATGATTTCGAAATATGAAATTCATGAGAATAAGCATTCTGCATATGACGATTAGGACTCAGGCATGCGCCCCTTATAAATGATTGTTTTATGAGGGAAAATAATAAAAAAGTAAATTACTTTTGATTGTTTTAATTAAGTTTTGACTTATAAATGATTGTTTTATGAGGGAAAATAATAAAAAAGTGAATCTCATTTTAGGAGCGAATGTCAAGTAGGACGGTTAGTAGAGTGCTATCCCAAAAGAGAAATTGCCCTGAAAAGCAAATATTATCAAAAAAGACATGTAATTATTGATGAACTAAATCAATAATCGGATGGCTAATTAATAATAATTAAAAGAAAAATAAAAAAACATTAAAATTTTTCGATTTCTCGTAATCCTAATAGAGAAATTAACCTACGCAGATTGACCACCAATCAGAGGGGATCACGTGTTTTTCGCACCAAATTCAAATAACACTATTTGATTTAATCAAACAAATTTTTATTTTCAATATTTCAAATCAATTCATTAATTATAAAAAACATTAAAAAGTCAGTTACCAAAGGACAGAAAGTTCGCAACCCCCAAAAACCACCCCTAAAGAAGAAATAAAAAAATATTCTACAAAAAATATAATAAAAATCTAAAATAATGAAACGTACTCTGCAATATGCCCCTTAATTTTTCCAATTGACTAATAGATTAATCAACCCAAAAAAACCACCCCTAAGGAAAAAAAGAAAAACATCAGAGAAAAATACTCAAAATCAACAAAAAAATTATAATTAAGTTCTAAAATGATGGAACGTATTTGGGAATATACCCTATAATTTTTCGAATTGACGAATTAATTTATCCACCCAAAAAACCACCCCTTAAGAAAAAAAGATAAAGTTATAACAGAGAAATACTCAAAATCAACCAAAAAATTATAATCATGTTCTAAAATGAAGAAACGTACTCAGGAATGTGCCCCCTAATTTTTCCAATTGACAAATAGGTTTATCAACCCTAAAAAAACACCCCTAAGGAAAAAAAGAAAAAGATATAAGAGAAAAATACTCAAAATCAACAAAAAAATTATAATTAAGTTCTAAAACGATGAAACGTACTCAAGAATATGCCCTATAATTTTTGTAATTGACAAATTCATTTTTTAACGATAAAAAACCACCACTTAAGAAAAAAAGAAAAAGATATCAGAGAAAAATACTCAAAATCAACAAAAAAATTATAATTAAGTTCTAAAATGATGGAACGTATTTAGGAATATACCCTATAATTTTTCTAATTGACGAATTAATTTATCAATCCTAAAAAACAACCCCTAAGGAAAAAAAAAAAAAGATATAAGAGAAAAATACTCAAAATCAACCAAAAAATTATAATCATGTTCTAAAATGATGAAACGTACTCAGGAATGTGCCCCCTAATTTTTCCAATTGACAAATAGATTTATCGACCCTAAAAAACCACCCCTGGTGGTTGAAAAAAAGAAAAAGAAATCAGAGAAAAATACTCAAAATCAACAAAAAAATTATAATTAAGGCCGTTGGAGACACAGAGTCCACAGAGAATCTGTAGGGGGGAGCAGTGGTTCTCAAAGACTGTCCCCATGCGTTTTGAAGACTTAGGAATTTTTCGCGACAAAGTCCAACACTTTTCCCACAAAAGAACATCGTACTGCAAATTCTATTGAAATAAAGATTTAGAAAAATACTTACTTTTGATAAATCAAGTATTTCCTGAGCTTTAGTGTCTCGAGGAAATTTGTGTGATGAAAACAACCTCCAATGATGTTCCATGTTTGGCAATTTTTTCCAATAAAACCAGACACTTTTTCCGAAAATGAAAATCGTAGTGAAAATTTAAATTTAATTAGCATTTTTTCACTTATTTTGTTTTTGGCATATGAGTTTTTAAATCGCGTCAGTCTCTCGAGGAAATACAAAATTACTTGACACTTCACTCACTAATTCCCACTTTGACAATTTTTTTCGGCAAAATCCGACACTTTTTCCACAAATGGTCATCGTAGTGAAAATTTAATTTTAACTAGCACTTTTTCACTTATTTTGTTTTTGGCATTTGAGTTTTTAAATTGCGTCAGTCTCTCGAGGAAATACAAAATCACTTGACACTTCACTCATTGATTCGGACTTTGACAATTTTTTCCGTCAAAACCCGACACTTTTTCCGCAAATGGTCATCGTAGTGTAAATTTAAATTTAATTAGCTTTTTTTCACTTTTTTTGTTTTTGGTATTTGAGTTTTTAAATCGCGTCAATCTCTCGAGAAAAGTAAATTTTTTCAATTTCATCAATGAAAATGTCAAACAATGTAGCAGAATATAGTTTGTCGTGCGCTGTTCTGATACGGCATTTTCGGGTACTATAATTCACACGGCGCCGCCTTTGAAATTATAGACAGGCGTACATTATATTCATTATATTAATCAACCTATTTATAAAATTCAATGTTTAGATATTAATTGTAAAAATTTAATATAAAAAATTAATGTCAAGTTCCAAACATAATTTTGCTAACTTTGTACAAAAAATAAAAGTTGTTTGTTATTTCAAGTGTAATTAGCTCTATTGAAAAGACGCATTTAAAATAATTTAAACCATTCAAATGCAACAAGCACATTATTTATTGTAAATCATGCATTAATAATTTCTAAACAATTTAAATATTTTTTAAAATCTAAGAGTTGAAGGAAAAACAGTAGAGCTTATTTAGTTTATCAGAAGAATGCAACCCGACTTACAGAGGAGATGGGAAATAGATATTGTATAGGAACTGAAATAAGTGTTTCTTTTAATTTTTTAAAATTAAATAAACAGAGCATTCGATAAATATTTTATACATAACGTAAAAATTAAAGAAATAATTAAAACGCAAGAAAGGACTAAAAAAATAGTGTAATATCAAAAAAATTAAATGAACAGGAAGAAAATGGAGAAATGTTTTTTTCTTAATCTAACAAACTGTAAAAAATTTAAAAAGTAAAAAAGAATAAGTAAGTAAGTTTGTAAAAAAACTCTCAAGAAATAGACAAGATGTGAAAAGAAATTGAATAAATTTACAAAAAAATAAGTGTATTTACTTTTAAAAGTATAGAAATAATTATTAAAATTAACGTAATAAAAAGTTTAATGAATGTATAAATAAGAAAACAGTGTAATATAATATTAAATAATTTTTATAAAAAGAAGAAAATTAAAGAAAATCCTAAAAAGAACAGAGACAAATACCAAAAAAAAAATATCAAAAATACCTAAACGGAGAAAAAATTTTTAAAATGTTGTAAAAATAATAAATTATAATATAAAAATGAAAGTAAAATCTCTTAAAAATCTTGTAAGAATATTACCAAAGGAAGGATTATTGTGAATATGGAAATTAATTAATATTATTGAATTAAGATGCATTGAAATTTAAATTAATTTAAATTTAAAAGTTGGTACAAATTGGAATATGAGTTCATTGACGTTTGGAATTTATATAACTTTTAATGACTTGAAGATATACAAATCTAATATTATTTTTTGATAACTTGATACCAAAAATTTGTAAATTGTAGGTATTTTGATCATCTGTATTAATACAATTTTTTAAATTTTATAACGAATAAAATATTGAAATTTTCAAGATTTATCCACAAATTTCTGTTTTTTTTATGATTTGCGATACTCTACATGCAATATTGGACATCCGGAGAATTGAAAAGTTTTTTTTTCATTTAAATCAATAACAGCCCTGTTTATAGATTACATTTATTTTATTTATTTCAAGCAATCTATACATATATCTTTGATGAATAATTTGATCTCTGTTTCCGAACTTCTATGTAAGTCGGGTTCCCTTCTTTCTCTGCACTAAATAAACCATAAGGATTTATGATGTAACTCTTAGTATTTGAGAAATAATTTAGCAAAAAAAAAAGATAAAATTTTTTCCTACATAAATTTTAATTTGTTAATTTTAAATTATGCAATTCTTTATTACAATATTAAATATAATAAACAAATTAATAATGTTCTAAAACAAGTATTAAAGTAAATTTCTTATTTCTTCAAAATAAAAGAGAGAATTTTTGTTACATAATATAAATATTATATAATTTTTTTTTAATATATTAAATGTTTTAAAAATAAAATAAATTAGTTCAAAAATGATATTAGATTAAACTACATATCTTTTGAAAAATAAAATGTAAGAAACTACTTGGTAAAGAAATTATATTTACTTATTTAATTTTAAATCATACATTTTTTAAACCACGTTTTTTTTCTTATAAAAAAAGAGATATACATTTGTCTGTGTAGCATAAAATACATACAATTTATTGACAACATTTTCAGAAAAAGCTGTCTCAAATTCGACCAATTCAGATAAAAATTCTAAACATGACAGTTAAATTTCAAACATATTTGTTAACATGCCCAAGTTATTAAATATTTAACAAAAAAGATCTATAAAAACGATTTAGCTTTCAAGAAAGTGCAACATTCGCAATTTACAAAATTTTTTCCACGACATTTGTAGAAAAATTTAATTTTTCTTCCGTCAATAAGCACAAAGTTTCTTATTTCTGATCTAAATTTGTTAAATATTTGATAACATGCACAAGTTATTGAATATTTAACAAAATAGACCAATAAGAACGATTTACCTATAGTGAAACCCTCGCCCAGAGACGGAACGAATGGAGAACGCGGTTGGGTTTTCTCAGCGTTCTGGTTAGTTCCCGATTGGTTTTTTGTTGAATATTGGAAAAAATTAAATAAAATTGGGAAAAAGGTTAATTGTTATTGTAAAATAGAAGTTCCCTGATTAGTTTAAAATAATCAGGGAACTTCTATTTTACAAGAACAATTAAAAATTAAAAGAAAATTGTGAAAATAACATTTATCGTTATTTGGAACACTTCTAGTGACTTCTAGTTAGTCAGTACCGCGGAAAATTCAAATATGTCAATCTCTTGTTGAACAATTTAAGAACATGAAAGTCTTAAATAATATAGAAATGTACATTCAATTAAAAGGGAAAATGTTCAAACTTGAATAAAAAATTAAAAACTAATAATTTCGAGTTAGAAAGATTAAACTAGGGAGCGTTTTATTGAACTTATAGGAGAGCCGGCAACCCGACTTACAGAGGAAATCGGGAAAAGATATTGAACAGGGGCTGATCGTCAAATTTTCGAATAGAAATTGGTGAAATTAATTTGTAAAAGAATAATAAATTATAATGTTTATTGAAAAAGGAAAATATGTAGGAATTGCAAATTTCAATAATAATAACAATGTTATTCTCATAAAATAATACAAAAAATATAAAATAGTTAATATTTGACCAATTTCTCATTCAACTGATTTTTTTCAAATTCAAGTTAATAAAAGTACAATATTAATAAAATAGTCAAAATAATACTTGTCTAAATGGATAAAATGAAAATCAAAGTTGGGATGATACTAATTTAAAAAAGAAATAAATAACAATATATAAGATTTACTGAAACAAAGGTTAATAAAAGATTTATAGTTATAATTATTAATTTAATTAAATAATATAATTTAAATTTTATTTTAATTAAAGTTAGGTATATTAAACTTATCATTCAAATAGTTGAAATAATTAAAGGGTATGAAAATTTATCAATAAACAAATTTTATAAATATTAAATATTAAAAATAAAGGTTTATAATAATAAAATTACTTAATTATAAAAAATTAAGAATAAATAATTTTACATTTTTATTTAAAATTTCATTATCATTTAATTATTATTTAATAAATTCAAAAAAAAAAACTTATTAAATTTTAATGAGATCTATAGAAAAATTTTATTTAAAATCATTTTATTATTTAAATGATCTTACCAAATTCAATTTTTTATTAAAAAAAATAATAATAAAATAAAATATTTATCAAATACTTTAATGAAATTATTGTAGAAAATGAATTTTTTAAAAATAAGTTTTTCCAAAATAAAGTTAATTAATTATCAGTCAAATAATTATTAAACATGTAGTTAATTAGTTTATTTTATTGGAAAAAAATAAGTAATTACATCTAATATGAATTAAAAAACAAAATAAATCAAGTATTTATCAAATACGTTATTTATATTATTTTTCAGAAAAAAAAATTCAATTTAATATGCCGTTTCAAAAATTTATTTACTAATTTATTTGTATACATTTAATATTGCTAAGAAAACGGAAAATCGACAATTTGACAAAGTTTAAAACGCAAAATATTCAAAAATTAATAAAAAAAAACGTTCTCTGCGCATAGAACTTTTAATTTGGGATCTATATTTGCAAAATATTTGATAATTAAAACAAATTATCAATTATTTTACAAAATAGACCCTACCAATCGATTAGTATTTGAAAAACGGAAAATCGACAATTTGACAAAGTTGTAAACGCAAAATTCTCATAATTTAATTAAATAATCGTTCTCTGCGGATAGAACTTTTAACTTGGGATCTATATTTGTAAAATATTTGATAATTAAAACAAATTATTAATTATTTTACAAAATAGACCCTACCAATCGATTAGTATTTGAAAAACGAAAAATCGACAATTTGACAAAATTGAAAACGCAGAATATTCATAAATTAAATAAATAATCGTTCTCTGCGAATAGAACTTTTAATTTGGGATCTATATTTGCAAAATATTTGATAATTAAAACAAATTATCAATTATTTTACAAAATAGACCTTACCAATCGATTAGTATTTTAAAAACGGAAAATCGACAATTTAACAAAGTTGAAAACGCAAAATGTTCAAAAATTAATTAAATAATTGTTCTCTGCGCATAGAACTTTTAATTTGGGATCTATAATTGCAAAATATTTGAAAATTAAAACAAATTATCAATTATTTTACAAAATAGACCCTACCAATCGATTAGTATTTCAAAAACGGAAAATCGACAATTTGACAAAGTTGGAAACGCAAAATTCTCATAATTTAATTAAATAATCGTTCTCTGCGCATAGAACTTTTAGTTTTAGGATCTATATTTGCAAAATATTTGATAATTAAAACAAATTATCAATTATTTTACAAAATAGACCCTACCAATCGATTAGTATTTGAAAAACGGAAAATCGACAATTTGACAAAGTTGGAAACGCAAAATTCTCATAATTTAATTATATAATCGTTCTATGCGCATAGAACTTTTAATTTGGGATCTATATTTGCAAAATATTTGATAATTAAAACAAATTATCAATTATTTTACAAAATAGACCTTACCAATCGATTAGTATTTTAAAAACGGAAAATCGACAATTTGAGAAAGTTGGAAACGCAAAATTCTCATAATTTAATTATATAATCGTTCTATGCGCATAGAACTTTTAATTTGGGATCTATTTTGTAAAATAATTGATAATTTGTTTTAATTATCAAATATTTTGCAAATATAGATCCCAAATTAAAAGTTCTATGCGCATAGAACGATTATATAATTAAATTATGAGAATTTTGCGTTTCCAACTTTGTCAAATTGTCGATTTTCCGTTTTTCAAATACTAATCGATTGGTAGGGTCTATTTTGTAAAATAATTGATAATTTGTTTTAATTATCAAATATTTTGCAAATATAGATCCTAAAATTAAAAGTTCTATGCGCAGAGAACGATTATTTAATTAAATTATGAGAATTTTGCGTTTCCAACTTTGTCAAATTGTCGATTTTCCGTTTTTGAAATACTAATCGATTGGTAGGGTCTATTTTGTAAAATAATTGATAATTTGTTTTAATTATCAAATATTTTGCAAATATAGATCCCAAATTAAAAGTTCTATGCGCAGAGAACGTTTTTTTTATTAATTTTTGAATATTTTGCGTTTTAAACTTTGTCAAATTGTCGATTTTCCGTTTTTTTAGCAATATTAAATGTATACAAATAAATTAGTAAATAAATTTTTGAAACGGCATATTAAATTGAATTTTTTTTTTCTGAAAAATAATATAAATAACGTATTTGATAAATACTTGATTTATTTTGTTTTTTAATTCATATTAGATGTAATTACTTATTTTTTTCCAATAAAATAAACTAATTAACTACATGTTTAATAATTATTTGACTGATAATTAATTAACTTTATTTTGGAAAAACTTATTTTTAAAAAATTCATTTTCTACAATAATTTCATTAAAGTATTTGATAAATATTTTATTTTATTATTATTTTTTTTTAATAAAAAATTGAATTTGGTAAGATCATTTAAATAATAAAATGATTTTAAATAAAATTTTTCTATAGATCTCATTAAAATTTAATAAGTTTTTTTTTTTGAATTTATTAAATAATAATTAAATGATAATGAAATTTTAAATAAAAATGTAAAATTATTTATTCTTAATTTTTTATAATTAAGTAATTTTATTATTATAAACCTTTATTTTTAATATTTAATATTTATAAAATTTGTTTATTGATAAATTTTCATACCCTTTAATTATTTCAACTATTTGAATGATAAGTTTAATATACCTAACTTTAATTAAAATAAAATTTAAATTATATTATTTAATTAAATTAATAATTATAACTATAAATCTTTTATTAACCTTTGTTTCAGTAAATCTTATATATGTTATTTATTTCTTTTTTAAATTAGTATCATCCCAACTTTGATTTTCATTTTATCCATTTAGACAAGTATTATTTTGACTATTTTATTAATATTGTACTTTTATTAACTTGAATTTGAAAAAAATCAGTTGAATGAGAAATTGGTCAAATATTAACTATTTTATATTTTTTGTATTATTTTATGAGAATAACATTGTTATTATTATTGAAATTTGCAATTCCTACATATTTTCCTTTTTCAATAAACATTATAATTTATTATTCTTTTACAAATTAATTTCACCAATTTCTATTCGAAAATTTGACGATCAGCCCCTGTTCAATATCTTTTCCCGATTTCCTCTGTAAGTCGGGTTGCCGGCTCTCCTATAAGTTCAATAAAACGCTCCCTAGTTTAATCTTTCTAACTCGAAATTATTAGTTTTTAATTTTTTATTCAAGTTTGAACATTTTCCCTTTTAATTGAATGTACATTTCTATATTATTTAAGACTTTCATGTTCTTAAATTGTTCAACAAGAGATTGACATATTTGAATTTTCCGCGGTACTGACTAACTAGAAGTCACTAGAAGTGTTCCAAATAACGATAAATGTTATTTTCACAATTTTCTTTTAATTTTTAATTGTTCTTGTAAAATAGAAGTTCCCTGATTATTTTAAACTAATCAGGGAACTTCTATTTTACAATAACAATTAACCTTTTTCCCAATTTTATTTAATTTTTTCCAATATTCAACAAAAAACCAATCGGGAACTAACCAGAACGCTGAGAAAACCCAACCGCGTTCTCCATTCGTTCCGTCTCTGGGCGAGGGAAGTAAAAAATTCACATTTTACAAATCTTTTTCCACGACATTTGTAGAAAAATTTAATTTTTGCTTCGGTCAACAAGCACAAAGTTTCTTATTTCTGATCTAAATTTGTTAAATATTCGATAACATGACCAAGTTATTAAATATTTAAAAAATTAGATCTATAAAAACGTTTTAGCTTACGAGAATGTGGAAAATTCGCAGTTTACAAAATTTTTTACACGATATTTGTAGAAAAATTTAATTTTTGCTTCGGTCAACAAGCACAAAGTTTCTTATTTCTGATCTAAATTTGTTAAATATTCGATAACATGCCCAAGTTATTAAATATTTAACAAAATAGATCTATAAAAACGTTTTAGCTTACGAGAAAGTGCAAAATTCGCAGTTTACAAAATTTTTTCCACGACATTTGTAGAAAAATTTAATTTTTGCTTTGGTCAATAAGCACAAAGTTTCTTATTTCCGATCTCAATTTGTTAAATATTCGATAACTTGTGCATGTTATTGAATATTTAACAAAATAGACCAATAAGAACGATTTACCTATCGTGAAAGTGAAAAATTCACATTTTACAAAACTTTTTTCACGACATTTGTAGAAAAATTTAATTTTTGCTTCGGTCAACAAGCACAAAGTTTCTTATTTCTGATCTAAATTTGTTAAATATTCGATAACATGACCAAGTTATTAAATATTTAAAAAATTAGATCTATAAAAACGTTTTAGCTTACGAGAATGTGGAAAATTCGCAGTTTACAAAATTTTTTTCACGATATTTGTAGAAAAATTTAATTTTTGCTTCGGTCAACAAGCACAAAGTTTCTTATTTCTGATCTAAATTTGTTAAATATTCGATAACATGCCCAAGTTATTAAATATTTAACAAAATAGATCTATAAAAACGTTTTAGCTTACGAGAAAGTGCAAAATTCGCAGTTTACAAAATTTTTTCCACGACATTTGTAGAAAAATTTAATTTTTGCTTTGGTCAATAAGCACAAAGTTTCTTATTTCCGATCTCATTTTGTTAAATATTCGATAACTTGTGCATGTTATTGAATATTTAACAAATTTAGATCGGAAATAAGAAACTTTGTGCTTATTGACCAAAGCAAAAATTAAATTTTTCTACAAATGTCGTGGAAAAAATTTTGTAAACTGCGAATTTTGCACTTTCTCGTAAGCTAAAACGTTTTTATAGATCTATTTTGTTAAATATTCAATAACTTGGGCATGTTATCGAATATTTAACAAATTTAGATCAGAAATAAGAAACTTTGTGCTTGTTGACCGAAGCAAAAATTAAATTTTTCTACAAATATCGTGTAAAAAATTTTGTAAACTGCGAATTTTCCACTTTCTCGTAAGCTAAAACGTTTTTATAGATCTAATTTTTTAAATATTTAATAACTTGGTCATGTTATCGAATATTTAACAAATTTAGATTAGAAATAAGAAATTTCCCTACTGAAAAATCCTATATAGGATCCTACATAGGATCCTATATAGAATCCATATGGATTCCTATGAGAATCCACGTAGGATCCTATATAGGATCCTATATAGGTATTGTCCTATAGGAATCCATGTGGATTCTCATAGGAATCTATGTGGATTCCTATAGGTCGCCTATAGGACACGTCCTATATAGGAACCTATGTGGATTTTCCTATAGGAATACATGTAGGATCTCATATAGGATCCTACATAGGCGTCCTAAAAAAATTTTTGTAAACCCCCCTACATAGGATCCTACGTAGGTTCCCATATAGGATCCTATATAGGATCTTTTATGGGCGCCAAAAAAAAATTATGTACACAGAATTAATTGTTTTTTTTTAACAACTTTATTCAAATATACATTAAGCACCATTATAAGGACGAAAAATATTTACTGCGCAGGCGTAAGTATTGTAGAATACGTAAAAGACGACTGCGCATGAGGAAGGGGTACAAAAAATTTTTTTGGGGGTACCCATGTAGGATCTTATATGGGTTCCCATATAGGATCCTATATGGGAACCTACGTAGGATCATATGTAGGAGGGTGTACAAAAATTTTTTGGGACGCCTATGCAGGATCCTATATGAGATCCTACATGTATTCCTATAGGAGAGTTCACATAGGATCCTATATAGGACTTGTCCTATAGGCGACCTATAGGAATCCACATAGATTCCTATGAGAATCCACGTGGATTCCTATAGGACAATACCTATATAGGATCCTGTATAGGATCCTACGTGGATTCTCATAGGAATCCATATGGATTCTATATAGGATCCTATGTAGGATCCTATATAGGATTTTTCAGTAGGGTTTGTGCTTATTGACCGAAGCAAAAATTAAATTTTTCTACAAATGTCGTGGAAAAAGTTTTGTAAAATGTGAATTTTTCACTTTCACGATAGGTAAATCGTTTTTATTGGTCTATTTTGTTAAATATTCAATAACTTGTGCATGTTATCAAATATTTAACAAATTTAGATCGGAAATAAGAAACTTTGTGCTTATTGACCGAAGCAAAAATTAAATTTTTCTACAAATGTCAAGGAAAAAGTTTTGTAAAATGTGAATTTTTCACTTTCACGATAGGTAAATCGTTCTTATTGGTCTATTTTGTTAAATATTTAATAACTTGGGCATGTTGTCGAATATTTAACAAATTTAGATCAGAAATAAGAAACTTTGTGCTTGTTGACCGAAGCAAAAATTAAATTTTTCTACAAATGTCGTGGAAAAAGTTTTGTAAAATGAGAATTTTTCACTTTCACGATAGGTAAATCGTTCTTATTGGTCTATTTTGTTAAATATTCAATAACATGCACAAGTTATCGAATATTTAACAAATTGAGATCGGAAATAAGAAACTTTGTGCTTATTGACCAAAGCAAAAATTAAATTTTTCTACAAATGTCGTGGAAAAAATTTTGTAAACTGCGAATTTTGCACTTTCTCGTAAGCTAAAACGTTTTTATAGATCTATTTTGTTAAATATTTAATAACTTGGGCATGTTATCGAATATTTAACAAATTTTGATCAGAAATAAGAAACTTTGTGCTTGTTGACCGAAGCAAAAATTAAATTTTTCTACAAATATCGTGTAAAAAATTTTGTAAACTGCGAATTTTCCACATTCTCGTAAGCTAAAACGTTTTTATAGATCTAATTTTTTAAATATTTAATAACTTGGTCATGTTATCGAATATTTAACAAATTTAGATCAGAAATAAGAAACTTTGTGCTTGTTGACCGAAGCAAAAATTAAATTTTTCTACAAATGTCGTGGAAAAAGTTTTGTAAAATGAGAATTTTTCACTTTCACGATAGGTAAATCGTTCTTATTGGTCTATTTTGTTAAATATTCAATAACATGCACAAGTTATCGAATATTTAACAAATTGAGATCGGAAATAAGAAACTTTGTGCTTATTGACCAAAGCAAAAATTAAATTTTTCTACAAATGTCGTGGAAAAAATTTTGTAAACTGCGAATTTTGCACTTTCTCGTAAGCTAAAACGTTTTTATAGATCTATTTTGTTAAATATTTAATAACTTGGGCATGTTATCGAATATTTAACAAATTTAGATCAGAAATAAGAAACTTTGTGCTTGTTGACCGAAGCAAAAATTAAATTTTTCTACAAATATCGTGTAAAAAATTTTGTAAACTGCGAATTTTCCACATTCTCGTAAGCTAAAACGTTTTTATAGATCTAATTTTTTAAATATTTAATAACTTGGTCATGTTATCGAATATTTAACAAATTTAGATCAGAAATAAGAAACTTTGTGCTTGTTGACCGAAGCAAAAATTAAATTTTTCTACAAATGTCGTGGAAAAAGTTTTGTAAAATGTGAATTTTTCACTTTCACGATAGGTAAATCGTTCTTATTGGTCTATTTTGTTAAATATTCAATAACTTGTGCATGTTATCAAATATTTAACAAATTTAGATCAGAAATAAGAAACTTTGTGCTTATTGACGGAAGAAAAATTAAATTTTTCTACAAATGTCGTGGAAAAAATTTTGTAAATTGCGAATGTTGCACTTTCTTGAAAGCTAAATCGTTTTTATAGATCTTTTTTGTTAAATATTTAATAACTTGGGCATGTTAACAAATATGTTTGAAATTTAACTGTCATGTTTAGAATTTTTATCTGAATTGGTCGAATTTGAGACAGCTTTTTCTGAAAATGTTGTCAATAAATTGTATGTATTTTATGCTACACAGACAAATGTATATCTCTTTTTTTATAAGAAAAAAAACGTGGTTTAAAAAATGTATGATTTAAAATTAAATAAGTAAATATAATTTCTTTACCAATTAGTTTCTTTCATTTTATTTTTTAAAAGATATGTAGTTTAATCTAATATCATTTTTGAACTAATTTATTTTATTTTTAAAACATTTAATATATTAAAAAAAAATTATATAATATTTATATTATGTAACAAAAATTCTCTCTTTTATTTTGAAGAAATAAGAAATTTACTTTAATACTTGTTTTAGAACATTATTAATTTGTTTATTATATTTAATATTGTAATAAAGAATTGCATAATTTAAAATTAACAAATTAAAATTTATGTAGGAAAAAATTGTATCTTTTTTTTTTGCTAAATTATTTCTCAAATACTAAGAGTTACATCATAAATCCTTATGGTTTATTTAGTGCAGAGAAAGAAGGGAACCCGACTTACATAGAAGTTCGGAAACAGAGATCAAATTATTCATCAAAGATATATGTATAGATTGCTTGAAATAAATAAAATAAATGTAATCTATAAACAGGGCTGTTATTGATTTAAATGAAAAAAAAACTTTTCAATTCTCCGGATGTCCAATATTGCATGTAGAGTATCGCAAATCATAAAAAAAACAGAAATTTGTGGATAAATCTTGAAAATTTCAATATTTTATTCGTTATAAAATTTAAAAAATTGTATTAATACAGATGATCAAAATATCTACAATTTACAAATTTTTGGTATCAAGTTATCAAAAAATAATATTAGATTTGTATATCTTCAAGTCATTAAAAGTTATATAAATTCCAAACGTCAATGAACTCATATTCCAATTTGTACCAACTTTTAAATTTAAATTAATTTAAATTTCAATGCATCTTAATTCAATAATATTAATTAATTTCCATATTCACAATAATCCTTCCTTTGGTAATATTCTTACAAGATTTTTAAGAGATTTTACTTTCATTTTTATATTATAATTTATTATTTTTACAACATTTTAAAAATTTTTTCTCCGTTTAGGTATTTTTGATATTTTTTTTTTGGTATTTGTCTCTGTTCTTTTTAGGATTTTCTTTAATTTTCTTCTTTTTATAAAAATTATTTAATATTATATTACACAGTTTTCTTATTTATACATTCATTAAACTTTTTATTACGTTAATTTTAATAATTATTTCTATACTTTTAAAAGTAAATACACTTATTTTTTTGTAAATTTATTCAATTTCTTTTCACATCTTGTCTATTTCTTGAGAGTTTTTTTACAAACTTACTTACTTATTCTTTTTTACTTTTTAAATTTTTTACAGTTTGTTAGATTAAGAAAAAAACATTTCTCCATTTTCTTCCTGTTCATTTAATTTTTTTGATATTACACTATTTTTTTAGTCCTTTCTTGCGTTTTAATTATTTCTTTAATTTTTACGTTATGTATAAAATATTTATCGAATGCTCTGTTTATTTAATTTTAAAAAATTAAAAGAAACACTTATTTCAGTTCCTATACAATATCTATTTCCCATCTCCTCTGTAAGTCGGGTTGCATTCTTCTGATAAACTAAATAAGCTCTACTGTTTTTCCTTCAACTCTTAGATTTTAAAAAATATTTAAATTGTTTAGAAATTATTAATGCATGATTTACAATAAATAATGTGCTTGTTGCATTTGAATGGTTTAAATTATTTTAAATGCGTCTTTTCAATAGAGCTAATTACACTTGAAATAACAAACAACTTTTATTTTTTGTACAAAGTTAGCAAAATTATGTTTGGAACTTGACATTAATTTTTTATATTAAATTTTTACAATTAATATCTAAACATTGAATTTTATAAATAGGTTGATTAATATAATGAATATAATGTACGCCTGTCTATAATTTCAAAGGCGGCGCCGTGTGAATTATAGTACCCGAAAATGCCGTATCAGAACAGCGCACGACAAACTATATTCTGCTACATTGTTTGACATTTTCATTGATGAAATTGAAAAAATTTACTTTTCTCGAGAGATTGACGCGATTTAAAAACTCAAATACCAAAAACAAAAAAAGTGAAAAAAAGCTAATTAAATTTAAATTTACACTACGATGACCATTTGCGGAAAAAGTGTCGGGTTTTGACGGAAAAAATTGTCAAAGTCCGAATCAATGAGTGAAGTGTCAAGTGATTTTGTATTTCCTCGAGAGACTGACGCAATTTAAAAACTCAAATGCCAAAAACAAAATAAGTGAAAAAGTGCTAGTTAAAATTAAATTTTCACTACGATGACCATTTGTGGAAAAAGTGTCGGATTTTGCCGAAAAAAATTGTCAAAGTGGGAATCAGTGAGTGAAGTGTCAAGTAATTTTGTATTTCCTCGAGAGACTGACGCGATTTAAAAACTCATATGCCAAAAACAAAATAAGTGAAAAAATGCTAATTAAATTTAAATTTTCACTACGATTTTCATTTTCGGAAAAAGTGTCTGGTTTTATTGGAAAAAATTGACAAACATGGAACATCATTAGAGGTTGTTTTCATCACACAAATTTCCTCGAGACACTAAAGCTCAGGAAATACTTGATTTATCAAAAGTAAGTATTTTTCTAAATCTTTATTTCAATAGAATTTGCAGTACGATGTTCTTTTGTGGGAAAAGTGTTGGACTTTGTCGCGAAAAATTCCTAAGTCTTCAAAACGCATGGGGACAGTCTTTGAGAACCACTGCTCCCCCCTACAGATTCTCTGCGGACTCTGTGTCTCCAACGGCCTTAAGTTCTAAAATGATGAAACGTAGTCAAGAATATGCCCTATAATTTTTATAATTGACAAATTTATTTTTTAACGATAAAAAACCACCCCTTAAGAAAAAAAGAAAAAGATATCAGAGAAAAATACTCAAAATCAACAAGAAAATTATAATTAAGTTCTAATATGATAGAAAGTTCTCAGGAATATGCCCTCTAATTTTTTAAATTGACAAATTAATTTATTAACCCTTAAAACCACCCCTTAGAAAAATAGAAAAAGTTATCACAGAGAAATACTCAAAATCAACAAAAAAATTATAATCATGTTCTAAAATGATGAAGCATACTCAGAAATATGCACCCTAATTTTTCCAATTGACAAATAGATTAATCAACCCTAAAAAACCACCCCTAAGGATAAAAAGAAAAAGATATCAGAGAAAAATACTCAAAATCAACAAAAAAATTATAATTAAGTTCTAAAATGATGAAACGTACTCAAGAATATGCCCTATAATTTTTATAATTGGCAAATTAATTTTTTAACGATAAAAAACCACCCCTTAAGAAAAAAAGAAAAAGATATCAGAGAAAAATACTCAAAATCAACAATAAAATTATAATTAAGTTCTAATATGATAGAAAGTTTTTAGGAATATGCTCTCTAATTTTTCAAATTGACAAATTAATTTATTAACCCTAAAAAACCACCCCTTAGAAAAATCGAAAAAGTTATCACAGAGAAATACTCAAAATCAACAAAAAAATTATAATCATGTTCTAAAATGATGAAGCATATTCAGAAATATGCACCCTAATTTTTCCAATTGACAAATAGATTAATCAACCCAAAAAATTAACCCTAAAGATAAAAAGAAAAAGATATCAGAGAAAAATACTCAAAATCAACAAAAAAATTATAATTAAGTTCTAAAATGATGGAACGTATTTAGGAATATGCCCTATAATTTTTCTAATTGACGAATTAATTTATCAACCCTAAAAAACAACCCCTAAGGAAAAAAAGAAAAAGATATAAGAGAAAAATACTCAAAATCAACAAAAAAATTATAATTAAGTTCTAAAATGATGAAACGTTTTCAAGAATATGCCCTATAATTTTTGTAATTGACAAATTAATTTTTTAACGATAAAAAACCACCCCTTAAGATAAAAAGAAAAAGATATCAGAGAAAAAAACTCAAAATCAACAAAAAAATTATAATTAACTTCTAAAATGATGAAACGTCCTCCGTAATACGCCCCCTAATTTTTCCAATTGACAAATAGATTTATCAACCCTAAAAAACCACCCCTAAGGATAAAAGGAAAAAGATATCAGAGAAAAATACTCAAAATCAACAAAAAAATTATAATTAAGTTCTAAAATGATGGAACGTATTTAGGAATATGCCCTATAATTTTTTTAATTGACAAATTAATTTATCCACCCAAAAAACCACCCCTTAAGAAAAAAAGATAAAGTTATAACAGAGAAATACTCAAAATCAACCAAAAAATTATAATCATGTTCTAAAATGATGAAACGTACTCAGGAATGTGCCCCCTAATTTTTCCAATTGACAAATAGATTTATCAACCCTAAAAAACCACCCCTAATGAAAAAAAGAAAAAGAAATCAGAGAAAAATACTCAAAATCAACAAAAAAATTATAATTAAGTTCTAAAATGATGAAATGTACTCAAGAATATGCCCTATAATTTTTATAATTGAGAAATTAATTTTTTAACGATAAAAAACCACCCCTTAAGAAGAAAAGAAAAAGATATCAGAGAAAGATACTCAAAATTAACAAAAAAATTATAATCATATTCTAAAATGATGAAGCATATTCAGAAATATGCACCCTAATTTTTCCAATTGACAAATAGATTAATCAACCCGAAAAATTACCCCTAAGGATAAAAAGAAAAAGATATCAGAGAAAAATACTCAAAATCAACAGAAAAATTATAATTAAGTTCTAAAATGATGGAACGTATTTAGGAATATGCCCTATAATTTTTCTAATTGACGAATTAATTTATCAACCCTAAAAAACAACCCCTAAGGAAAAAAAGAAAAAGATATAAGAGAAAAATACTCAAAGCAATCGTTCCCATGGAACGATTGCTTAACCTCGAGGTCGGTGACATTAAAGGAATTGCAGCAGTAAGCGGGACCCAGGGAAAAATAAGGAAGAGCTTGCTCCTAAAATATATGATTCGAGTCATAGCTTAAATAAAACCGAAGAAATACTATTAATTAAGTTGCAATAAGATTGGAGTAGTTTTACCAAAAGAAACAAAAAGAGGGCATTTAAATTATAGGATTAATTGCTGTATTTTTCGATCCACCATTCGTAATGGGAACCATACATGGGTGTGTGCACACACACCAGCTGGGCGTCGCTCGCCGTGCCGGAGGTGACACACGTACACTTAAGCACGACTCACCAGCCATCATGAATCCCACTCCCACTCCTCCTTTTCTAAACGTCTGAGAGTAACGGAGAAAGAAAACACGTGATCTCTGACATCGGAAAGCACATGGCCTAGCACAACAATCAAAAGTATATTCCATTACATGGGATATAAGTATTCAAAGAAACTAATGGAATTATAATTCTATTAACTGATAATTACGAGTGATTTATCAAGGCTCATCTATTGATGGAGCAATAATTATAATTTTTTTAAAGAAACATATTGTATGAAATTCGCTGGAAATGCTGGCTGTGCGAAAACCGATGTTCGCCTGGCAACATAAAATTCACAGGTTCCAAAAATTTCTTAACTAATTCCTTACCCCGCCTACAAATCATGCGACATTTTCACACCTCATATCCCTACTTTTAAACTCCCATCGATCATAAAAAGGAATTCCGACAATCAATTAGCGCAGTCCTCTACCGTCGTAAACTTTAGATCGACGTGTGTATCTCTGGCCCGTCCAAGACGCTAAGTTTGGGTGTGGTCGCAAACAGAACCTTGTACTCAAGGGTTAGTAGTTTCTTAGTAACGTAAAGTGGCCCAGTCCCTTAACAAATGGTGCGGACGTAAATTTGTCATTTTAAGGACAATTTTTCTAAGAATTTTTCTAACATTTCTCGAAGTAAAATTTTATCGGGAAATGGTCGCCAACGGAACCTCAAAATTAAGGAAAGAATAAAATTCCAAGTAGCATAAAGTGATCTGTGTCCACGAGAAAAATTGTATAACTAGAAGAAATTTAAATAAAATCAAAGGAAAAAGTTTCGGAAAATTCGTATTGACTTTCATTAAGATAAACACAAGAAGAGGTCACCAACGAGATGCCAAACTAAAAGAAATTGATCTCCAGTAGTATGAAGAGTTCCTAATCTTGTGGAAATCGAAAAAGAAGTCTTACGCCTGATAAAGGAAAATATTATCAAATCAGGCAAAAATTGTTAGTGTCTGAGTTGAAGAATTCTCCTCTATTTCACTTCTGTAAATCTCTGCCCACCCAGTAACGGCGAAGATTACTCCAGTCTTACCACTGTGGTGGTAATTATTAAGGAAAGAAAGAATTAAATTTTTATAAGCGTGAGTAGATAAATTAAGGCATTTTTGTAAAACTTCAATTTTGCATTGATTCTTTGTAAGGGAATAATGGGGGTTGACAGAATATACTAAAAATTGTAACCCAGTACGTGAGTTTCAATTAAGCTACCCTTAGTAAATTTCTTAAACTCCTAGTGACCAGTTCCAGGAACGAGAAAGAGGCGAATACCACCAGAAATAAAATAAAACACAATTCTATTGTGTCAACTGTACTCCGAAGGCTCGACTATTCAAATTGTTAGGTCGTTGTTTCTAGTCCAAGGTGTTCTCGTTATAACGCAAGTTAGGGTTCAAAATTTAAATGACGTAATTATTAAATAATATTTTTTTTTTAGTCGGGACGTCACAGTTGTGGTGGCAGCGGTGGGATTTTACCCCTTTCGCGGTTGCTACCCCCCTTTTTTTTTTATTTACTTCAATCTCCATATATTTTTAATTTTTTTTATTCATAAAATTTCTTTTGATTCAACTACTGTTTGACGCATAATTGAAATAATTAATGCACCAACATTGATTAATTACCTTTGCGCCGAGCGGCGGATTGTAGTTCCTGAATGTTAATTAACTGTTGCAATTATCAATAAACAAAACCGAAAGTTTTCATAAAGCCACATTTGTGCCGTGCGGCGGATTATAGTTATTAAACGTCTATTTATTTTTACAATTGTCTATAAATGAAGCTTGGAATTTAATCGAAACCACCTTTGCGCCGTGCGGCGGATTGTGACTTCGAAAAAATTTACAGCTTAACTTTCCGACTTATATGCCTCTAATCATAATCAAGCAGTAAATTTCTTTTACTAACCAAAGGATTTTTTTTCGGTTTGAAACAATTGGTTTTTTTTTTATTACTTCTCTAATGCCTAAAAACAAAAGTTCGAAAAGTCGAGGCGGAAACTTAGCTCAACGTAGATTCAAAGAGACTTACATTCCTGATGCCCGGTCAATTCCAAGACCCGTCCTCGTTCTAAAGTCATTTCGGGGCGAAAAAGCTCATGATGATTTCTCCGAATTTTTTGAGAATTTATTGAATATTGCCCAGAAACGCGTAGACGAAATAAAAGTAACTCCGGGAACGATTAATAATTCTTCTGATTTTAAACCTAAGCTTCAAATTACAAACATCGAAGTTGTGAATACTCCATTAGTTAAACGAGTCGTGCCCCATTCGAAATAGTTTAGTTCAGTCTTACCAATTCAATGGGTAGATAGTAGGGCAATGAACCCTCAGGATCAGCAGACCGAATTAGAGGCGCGAATTGAAGAACTGGCTGAATTTTGCAACCAAGCTTCTGCCGCTAATTTAATTCTGAATAGCCGAGTAAAGAATTTGGAACTTCGTATCGATTATTATTCCAAACTTTTGACCAAGGTTACAGAATCAAAAAACGCCCTGACTCAAATGATCGAAACTCTAAATCAAAAGGTTACCTTGCAGAAAAGTATTATTGACGATCTTGTGAAAGGTTCTCAAGTACCTTCCCCGAAGTAATCAACGGATCAAAAGATATGGTTCGAGAGGATCCTTTGGACCGAATTAACCGACTGAACACTCGATAGGATTCCATCGAGGAAAATTGCGAACAAATTGACATTTGTACTCGTGGATTAGCAGCTAGAATTCAGACCCTGAGTAAGAAAACGAAATCATTTTTTTTTACCACTGTATACGAGGAAAACAAGTCATCACAATTAGAGAAGTCTATAAGGCAACTCGAGGAGAGTATAACTGGATTAAAATTAGATTAGGGCCCCAAACGCCGTTTCCTAGGTTTCTGTTTTCAAGGGATGACTATCCCCATTTTTAACACAGTCGAACAGCATTCTCTCCCAGTAATCGTAATAAGCTCAGAAAAATTTATTACCTTACACCTGAACGTCCCTGTCGACATTAGGATAAAATATAATTATATTCCGGAGAACCTGCTCACTTCGAGTTCTGTGATTTTGGGCTACCCCGATCAAGATTCTCTGAAGGGAGAACTTATCGAAACTTTGGGTGTTGTTTACCTTCCAGTTAACGGAACCGAAATCTGTTTTAATGTGGTAAGATCCTCTTTTTCAGATCTTTGCCCTAACGGAATTTTAGGGTTTAAGGGAGCAAAAGTCGCAATTTAACTTTGGTGTAATTAAATCAGGGTTCAAATCAATCTAACATTACTTGTTTTTTTTTTCTTTCTCTTTCTTTCCTCGATGTGTAGACCGCGCATAGATGACCGTTCCGTCGGCGACGAAGCCCCTTGGAGAATACCAATCCCCCCTCTTCCTGGAACTATCACTATTGCCGAGTTTTTGAATAGACATCCTGTTAACAATAACAACGACTCTATTGACACTGATGACAGTGACGTCACTGACGCTACAACCGTATTGTATACCTCAGAAGACAGTGACATCGAGGATTAATTAATCAAATCAACCGGAAATAGTGAATTGAAGCCATTAATTGTTGACATTAACATAATAAGAAAATCCAGTGGTGGCGACATTCTGTCACCACATCAACCCCTATTATTTCTTTAGTAAAGTCCAAAACAAAAAGATGCCCATTGAAGATCAAACAAAAAACACGGGAGTCGGGGGCGCCCCATCACCAAACATTTCAAATTTTCAAGTCCCAGACTTAAATCAAAGTGCGGCCATGACTTCTATGTTCGAGTGCATGGTGCTCCAACAAGGTACGCACCATATTCCCATGTTTGATGGTAGAAATCACCCGTTACGAGAGTTTTTACAAGACGTGTCTAATGGATCCATTTATATGACCGATGCCACGGAAGCGGGATTTATAAAGGCCGTACTCAGTAAAGTTAAAGGCACAGCACGTGAAAGTGTCAGGGATAAAAAATTCGAAAAGTTAAGCGAGCTAGTTGCTCATTTAAGAAAACGTTTTTCACCCTCAAGAAATTACCAATGGTATTTGGATGCCATTGCCAAATTAAGAATCAAACAAACTGAAACCGTCAGTGATTACGGTGATAGAGTTCAAGGGCTCATCAGCGGCGCTAGACACGCCCTCGAGGAACGGTACCCTGGTAATGTCCAAGGGTCCATTGTTGCCCTTAGCCATGTAATGATGATGCCGGTACAAGATTTTGCCTTGGACTCGTTTATACGTGGACTTCCAACAGAGATTTCGACACATGTGGACACTCGCTGTCCCAAGGATTTTAGTGAGGCATTGGAATTTGCCCTTCACGCAGAAGAACGAGATTTTTACACTGACCACACTCGACCAGCATCATATCGCATTTCCCGTGAAAGAGAAAACGATCCCTCCTTGCAAAAACCCATGGTTGGAACTCAAAGGAACAATGACAATAGGGAGAGAAGAATTTCTGAATCCTCAGCAGGAGGTCAATTACCTCCCCCTATATACCCTCCTTTCCCAACACCTACGTGTCCCCCATACTTCTACCCCTATCCACAGTATCCTGGTTTCCCATATCCGCCTTTCACATCGTCTCAAAATCCTGTAAGGACCGGATTCCCATCTAAAGAGCAGCCAAGACCTCAATGGCAAGGTCGACCCGATTACTCAGGGGCAGCAACCCCTCCCCGAGCCGCGTCTCCGGGACCAAATCGATCTTTAAACTACCAGCAGATTCGTCATATGGACGCGACGACGAATCCCAGTCGGGAAGAGCGTCCCAAGAGCGTCCAGTTTTCAGAAGCGACGGTAGGGCCTTTAGAGCAGGAACACAGGCCCAGGACTCCCCAGTAGTCCAATTGAAATCCGACAAATTTTCTCTATCAGCAGCCGCATTTTTGGTAGACCCGGGATCAGACACCAACTTGATTAAACTAAAGGCTCTTCGCCCAGAACTCAAAGTGGATCTAACTAACATTACACAAATCGCCGGGATTACAAAACATAATGTAAATACCCTAGGTACAATCAACATTTGTATTTTTAGTACCGACGTGGAATTTCACGTGGTGAAAAATTCCTTCCCGATTTCAACCGATGGAATATTGGGAAGACCATTTCTTCGAAAAGAACAGGCTCAAATATCGTTTCGTCCTAATACCTTGGTGACGATTTCCGAACCTACGGTTCCAATTCCGTTTATCGACGAAGAATCCAAAAATGCAAAACAGAAACTGAAGGCCGACATAAAACCCTTCAAGCGAGTATTAAAAATTAAAGCTCGCACTCGACAGCCAATTGCTATAGACACAATTTCATCTACGTTAAAAGAAGGTTATTTGCCCAAGGTAAAGACACCCTCAGGCTTATATCTAGGCGAGGCAGCTGTAACTAATAATAACGGTGTTTGCTACGCTGTGGCCCTTAATACAACAGAAAAAGATATTCAATTTGAACTACCCTCACAGGAGCTTTTACCTTTCGACTACTGCCCATTCCCGGGTGAAGAATCCTCGGAGCCGGAAATCGAAAATTCCGTCCTGGGTGCCAAGATGGCCATAGCTGATAGAATCGAGAAAGTAAAAAGGGCCCTACACACATCCCACTTGTCAACCGAAGAAAGAAGTTATGTGCTCAAATGGGCAGAAGAATTTTCGGATATCTTTCACCTAAGTGGAGAAAAACTTTCTTGCACAAATCTGGTACAACATCGCATACCGACAACGGACGATAAGGTGGTCCACAGGAAGCAATATAAGGTACCCTATGAGGCCGCGGACCAAATTAAGATCCAAATACAAAAGCAACTAGACGCAGGATTGATTCGAGAATCAAACTCACCATACAATTCGCCCCTCCTAATTGTCCCCAAGAAACTCGACAACTCAGGAGAAAGGAAGTGGAGAGTGGTAATCGACTACCGTGCATTAAATGAAAAGGTAATTGGCGACGCCTTCCCCCTGCCCAACATCTCACAAATCTTCGACCGTCTGGGCAGTGCAAATTTTTTTTCCGTATTCGATCTATCCAGCGGTTTCCACCAGGTGGAAACGGATCCCGCTGACCGACACAAAACCGCATTTTCAACAGGGAATTGTCACTACGAATATGTAAGGATGACAAAAGGACTCGAAGACTTTTTAACAGGCTACGAGAAGCAAACCTAAAGCTTCAGCCCGATAAGTGTGATTTTTAAAAAGGGAAGTCGCCTACCTGGGTCATATCATTGGAAAAGACGGAATAAAACCCAACCCAGAAAAAATTTCGGCCATCAAGAACTTTTCCCAACCAACCACTCCACGAAACATACGCCAGTTCTTAGGTCTTTCCGGGTATTACCGGAAATTTATTGAGGACTATGCAAAAATTGCTAAACCACTTGTTGACCTTACTAGAAAAAGCGGAAAGTGGGAATGGGGAAAACCTCAGAAAGAAAGTTTTCTTAAATTGCATCAGCACTTGACCCAAGAACCCTTACTTCAATAGCCTGACTTTTCTAAACCTTTCAAACTCACCACAGATGCTTCCGAATACGCGGCGGGCGCTATACTGACTCAAGAAAAAGACGGAACTGATCTTCCTGTCGCGTATTTCTCCAAAACCCTAAACGACTGCGAGCAACGATATCCGCAGGCCGAAAGGGAATGCATCGCTATACTCTACGCCGTTGAAAATTTTCGACCCTACCTCTATGGAAGGAGGTTTATCCTTGCCTGCGATTTTGAACCAGTCAACTGGATCTCTACAATACAGAATCCCGGCTCTAGACTTTCAAGATGGCGGCTGAGGTTACGGGACTTCCAATACGACTTTGAGTGTAAAAAGGGAAAGCTCAACAGAAGTGTCGAAGCACTTTCAGGAAACCCAGAGGAATTATTCCAAAATGAAGACTCCCACTTAGAAGATTTTTCTGATTCAGAAGAATCACTTCAGGATGACAATTCTGGCGGGGAAGATTCTACTGATGCCGAAGACGTCTCCTCTCTTAATAAAATCCAGAAAAGAAAATTGGTTAGAGCTCTTCCAATCTCGAATTCTGCTCACACACGAAGGAAGGATTCAACCGATACTAAACTGCCTATCACAACACAGGAATCCCAGCCAACGACTAGCAAAGGAAAGGTAAAGAAGCCAGTGTCAATATTAAAAAAACAATCGGGAGCGAAATCCCAACCTTCAGAAATTAAGGAACCTCCCGCACCCCCAGAAAAAGGTAACACCCCAACGAATGTCACTTCCGAGAAGAAGAAGAGAGGAAGACCCCCCGGCTCAAAGATTCCTAAAGCCACAGAAGCACCTCCTAGTCAGGACCAAGACGAAGGTCCTGTCGCCTCCAGGCTTAGAAAACGGAGTCCCATTAACAGTACGCCTGCATCCTCTTCCAGTTCCTCTTCTTCCAGTAAATTATCCAGCGAAGAAGAGCCGGAAGATTCCGACCCTCCGGTATTCCGTAGCCGACATAGTGTTCTACCAAACTCAGAACCTCCCCCCCCTCCGACATACCGGAAGGCGAAGGAAGTTCTGAATAGCATACCAGTCGAACCCTCTACATCCGCAAATTTGTTTCCCCCACTCCCAGATCCTTACACAGATGTTTTCATAGACGGATATTGCTGTGGTAATGGTGCCGGACAACCAAAGTTTGGTTTGGCCCAAATCACCCCCTCAATACATCCAAGCCAGCCACCGGTAGGCAAACGAATAATGTCGCTGAGATAGAAGCTGCCACGGTTGCGGCACTTAAGGCAAAGGAAGCCGGGATAAAAAGATTGAGATTAAACACCGACTCTCAGTTTCTCATAAAGAGCGTCACGGAATGGATGCCCCGATGGGAAACCAACAACTGGATGACCGTGGCAAATAAACCGGTCCAAAACAGAGCAGAGTTTGAAAAGCTAAAAAAGGCATTGGACTCTCTCGACGTCCAGTGGGAATACGTGCCTGGACACCAAGGAAATTTTGGTAATGAGATGGCTGACCAATTGGCACGAGCCGCAGCTCCTGCCTCTAGCGAAACTAACAACGATAGAGACAATACCCTAGAAAGCGCAATTGTAGATTTGCTCCCTCCCAATTACGACAGTGAAGGTAGTTTGGAGGAAGAGCAAATCGAGGGACATGAGTTGAATAGGAATCTTCAAGGGTCCATTAATAAATTTGAAGAAACTTTGAAGAATAAAGGATGGACCTTACCCAGCCAGACGTTGGATTGGGACCACGAAGGAGATTATTCACAAGGTTTTTCCTCCAGAAAAGGACACGTATCCGATGGGGAATCGGATGAAGAACTCCTGAAGGACCTCGAGAGTCTGGATCCATGCGGAGAGTATGATGACGACGATTTCTCCGAACGAGTAAGGAATTTTTTGGAAAAATATGAAAAGGACAGGCAGGTCAGGACGGAAGAATCTCTGCCTCTCATAACAGATATACCGAAAAAGGGTAAACCAACAGTGAGATTCAAGGACGCCGTCGAAGAAATGGAATCATCAGAAAGAGAAGATGTAGCATCGTCAAGAGAGGTTTTCCAAACTCCAGCACCCAACTCCCTCCCAGATGCACGTTCTACCCCTTTCCTCTCCGCACCACTGCAGGTTGAAGGACAGTCACCTATAAAGCAAAGGGATAAGGTACCTCGACGACTAGAAGGATTATGCTCAAAGAGAAAAGAGCGGGAATTTTCGCCTTCCCAGGTTCTCTTCGACCATAGTATTCCTATTAACGAAGATGAACCTCTTACCCCTGTAAATAAAACGACAAACGAAAAAACTATTGTCTCCCACTGCCAAGAACCCCTAACTTTCAAGCGTGACAACTATGCCTTGTTTCTTTCTTCGGATTGCGAGCCACTTGACTCCTCCTGTAAATTATTATTGGCTACGGAATACCTTGACCTTCAAGATCTTAAGGAATGCCACCCCAAGAAGGGACAAATACTAGCCATTCCCAACGGCCGGTTTAAAGCGTATGGAATGATCGTTAAAGATCGACATTTCGATAGAATTGATTAGACGGATGTAGAAAGGTCCTTATTAAACCTTCGTTCTGCTCTCCAACGCGATCACCAACAAACCTGTAGAATATCATCCACTGGATAAGTACTAGGCACCACTTCTTGTACCCCATTTTTCCGAATTAGTGGCCAGGATTTTTCAGGATACCCATGTACAGTTAATGATATGTCGTGGAAAGGTAGAAGTCCCTCCACCAGAAATCAGGCACAACATAATCAAAGAATTTCACAAGAATCTCGCCGGAGGTCATAAAGGTATAACCAAAACCTACCGAAGGATTAGGGAAAGATACACATGGCCCGGCATGAAAGATGAAATTGTCAACTATCTCCGAACTTGTAGGAACTGTCTTGAAAATAAAGTTAGAAGGACCCGAAGTAAGGAACCTATGCTTATTACTGACACCCCCGCGGAGCCTTTTGATAAGGTATCTCTTGATACCGTAGGTAAACTACCTACTACATCTAGTGGGAATCGATACATACTTACCATACAAGACAACTTCAGTAAGTATTGTATGGCCGTACCAGTCCCAGACATCAAAACAACAACAATTTCCCATGCCGTGGCATTACACCTGTTCTTTTTACACGATGCACCAAGGGCAATTTTAACGGATAGAGGGGGAAGTTTCGTGAGCTAACTCATGCGGAATATGGAGAAACTGTTTCATGTAAAACAAACTACCACCTCAGGCTATCGACCCCAAACAAATGGCGCACTTGAGAGAAGCCATATCGTCCTAATCGATTATATCAAGCAATATGCGGAACAATATGATGACTGGGACCGGCTGCTTCCCCTCGCTATGTTCGCCTATAACTCTTCAGTACACGAGTCAACAAAATTCACTCCATACGAGTTAGCCTTCGGAAGAAGGGTACGAATACCAAGTTTTTTTCAAAGTGGCCCCGAACTAGAAACATACGGTGCGTATTTAAGGGACCTTATAACTCGTGCAAACGAAAATCAAGTAATTGCCGCCAAGAATTTGATCTGGTCAAAACATCGAACCAACAAATTTTATGACCGACATGCTCGACCACTTCTCTCTAAGGTGGGAGATATAGTATATACGGTACGGGAAGCTAGAATCAATAAATTTGATAAGCGTGCCGACGGTCCTTATCGCATCATCGAATTCACCCAAAACAATAATGTAGTACTGGAAAGTGAAACCGGGGATAGGATAACAAAACATAAAGACAAAATCCTGGCCACACCTTGCTAGAACTTTCCATTTTTCCTTATCACTAATACGATTCTTTTCTTTTAGGAGGAAAATTTTCGGAAATGGCAACCAAATGCATAACCAGATGTCTTTCCTTATTGTTAGTCGCAGCCAATTTATCCATGAGTCAAAAACCAGAACTCTATAGAATAACGCCCCTTCGGAACAACAACGGGATATATTATGAATACAAAACTCAGCTTTTGATTTCCTCGGCAACATGGAGAATAGTTGTCTTTTTGGATGTGGAAAAGCAATCTGAGCAGCTGTCCTTCTTAAAAGCGCAAATGAAAGGGATCATGGATATTTGCCCTCAACGAGATGCAAAATGTATAGAGCACGTGAAAGCATTTGGATGGCACAACGAATAGGCAAGGGCAGAGGAATTAAGGACTAACATCCGGACTGAAATAGAGGAATTGCGGAATATAGAAGAAAATGCTCCATTAATATTGTCTCGTAACACCCGAGTCCGAAGGTCAGCACCACTACTGGGGATCCTAGGAAAATTGGCAGGACCAATTGTGGGGGTACTAACTTATGATGAAGGCGAACAAATTAAAGAAGCGATTCAGACTCTAGACATGGCTCGGAGCAACTTGTCCCACATGGTTGGAAAACAGACACACGTAGTTCGTGCACAACTCGATCACCTGAATAAAAGACAAGAAACTCATGAAACCAGGATAGAAGATTTGTTTAAGAGATTAGAATTTCTGGAGAAAAATCAACCCGATGTCCATCAAGGCGCCAGATTGCTCGCCCTAAATGCCATTCGAGATGGACTAGCCCAATACTGTCACATGGGAACTAGGATGTTGGAAGTCCTCCACCAAGCCCGACAAGGACAGCTTCATCGATCCTTATTGCCGCTGAGTTATTTGTCACCAATTCTACTCGACATCCAAAGCCATAGATTAGATCTAGAATTCCCATTAAGAAGAACAAATCCAAGTATGGAGGAACTGATTCAAATCTCTCGCACTATGGTTCTCCCAGAAAACAATCACTTGAAAATTATCATCGACATTCCTCTAGTGGAAAAATTGCAGTATATATTGTACCAAATCCATCTGATCCCAGTGTTCCAGCCCATCTTGAACCATGAGATAGGAAAAGCGTACATTCAAATCCAACAGAATTATTTGGTGATAGACCAACCGCAGCAAAATTACTTTTTGATGGATGCGGAAGACGTCAACTCCTGTAATCGACTTGGGAAAACACTCCTCTGTCACGATGTGCCGGCCCTTCAGGAAGTTAAAAGGACTACGGCCTGCGAAGTACGATTGCTACTAGAACCAACCCTGAACGTCCTGGAAACCTGCAACATAAAAGTGGAATTCAACTCCGAGCCTTACTATAAGAGATTAAAAACCCTGGGTGGCTGGATTTATTCAGTGGAAAACGAGACTACAGTGACGTTGAATTGCGAAGGAACTACTCCCGCCCGCGTAAATATTTCTGGATTAGGAATCTTCCAATTGGCAGTAGGGTGCAAGGCAAAAACAGCTGGTGCAACAATTCACCCAGTCTCCTCCCCTCGAGGTTCCTCCGAGATTTTGTATGAGGCAGATGCAACCTTGGATTTAAAAGGCCGTTCGCCCATATTGTACGACCAGGAATACAATCCCGACAAGGGCACAAGCACCCCTTCCAAAATCATCAAACCCAAAACCTTCTCCAAAAATTCAAAAACACAGGAAGCACTTGAACAAGAATTATACGACTCCTCGTTAATTCGACAAGAACGAATCAAGTTAGAATACACTAACACGAAAAATTATGTTGGCACAGGACTAGTGGCAACAGGATTAATCTTGATGATAGTGTATGTGAACCTTAGATTTGGACGAGAAAGGCCTTGCTTCCGAAAATGGAAAGGCAAAAATAGCAACGATACTTTTGTCAACCCTGTCCCACAAAAGAGACGAGACAGGTTCCATAACACCGCCGACCCTGTGAAAAGGACTCCAGAATCAACACCGATGCCACAGAGACGACATTCTACCCCTTCCATTGGAGATCTCACCAAAGATACAGTCTCAATAACATTAGAGGACCCAATCGGACGACATCAAGATCCCCTACAATACCCCTCAACAACAAGTAGAAGGGATGGTAAAAAAGCGACGGAATTACGGAGACTTCCTCATCAAAGGCTGCAGCCCTACTAGCAGTCAAGCGTTAGCAAGGTAACATATGTAGTATTAAAAGATTGTATTCAACTTCAGCCAATTAATGAACAATCGAATTTCAAACCAACCCCGTGCTAAAATTGTATAGAGCCCTAGAACCGAGTCCCAAGATTTAGATACCAAGGGGACTGGTCGATCCAGGTTTAATTCGGGAAAAATCAATGTAAACACTATATTGAAAAAAAAAATCTTAAGTGAAAAGTCTCCATAAATATATATATATGCTCTTAAATTATTGCAAAACCTAAAAGAAAATATAAAAGTTACAATTATATTTTTAGACTATATTGAAGCAAGGCCTGTTTAGAACCAAATAAGGAATAATAATAATAATTTGTTTTCTTTTCTTCATTCGAGTCAATATCGTTTAAATATTACAATAATATAAGATAAAATAAGATCATAAATATCTAACCTTGAACTGCCTCTCTTCATTCTCCTCTGTTAAAATTTGTACTAGCCACCATGTTCCCTTCCACTTCCCGTTGCATTTAGGAAGTCTCCCGAGAGCGCGATATATATAATTTCTGTTGTTTTTCCTTCCTTCCCCAAATTATAGGATGATTATCAAAGGGTTAACTTTAGAAAACTAAAACTTTTAAGAACAGACTGGAACTAATAAAGGATCAAAAAGGGGGGGGTTTAATTTAAATCTACTTCTCTTATTGCTATTAGAAGGGTGGCTAAATAATGAAGTAAAAATTATCGAAAAGTACTTATTTATTTTGAAACCCGAAGACACAAGGGTAAGACACTAGACTAAAAATAAAAGAAACTATTAATTCTATAATAAACATTAACCCCTTTCCCATTTCGTTTTGCACCGCAATTTTTTTTAATCTCGGAAGACGAACCCCTCGTCCACCGGAACCCAAACTCCCGGCAGGTCAGATTTTCTCCGCTGAAATAAATGGAAGAGGTCAAGGAAAAGTTCAAAAACACCCAGAGGGCTAGAAAAAAAAAAGGTAAAAGGGTTGACATTCTTACCAATCTCCAGAATCCTGAGACTGTCTCATCAGCCTCGGCTTTCCAGTAATGTCTTTGGCACCATACCAACTCCTTGTTTCTCATAATGGACTGAAACCCAGGCATTGGAAATTTGGGAAGATCACTAAAATCCAAAATGAAGGTCTCCCCTTCCCAAATGATCTCAATCTTCGTAAGGAAGATATTGTCAGGGTTCCTGAAGAAATTCTGAAATAGAAATAAATAAGGAATTTCATGAAATCCATTGAACATCGCCTAGTTCTATTTTTTTTAAAGTTTTAAATATTAAGTAACACTTACGGGAGCCCAAAAACCTCTGGCTAACCAGGTGTTATCCTCCCATTTTGCCTCCAAATAATACTTCCCTCGGGAGTATAATTTCTTGGGAAAAGATGTTCCCGAAAAGGGAGCATAATGTGGGAAAATATTTTGCCTGAAATGTAAAAATAATAAAATTTTAAATTTTGGAAATAATTGCTAGGATTTAGAATTAATTGTCTGAAATTCAAAAGTATTAGAACAAGTTTTAATTTCAAGAAAACTTTTAAAAATTTTACATTTTAATTACCTAGAAATTGAAAGAATTAAAATCTTGATTTTTGGGAATAATTGTAAAATTAATAATTGCACTATCTGAAATGTAAAAATAATAAATTTTTGAATTTCGAAAATAAAATTATTATAATTGTATTTTATTTATATATATATGTATATATTATATAATTATATTTATAATAATATTTATATTATAAAATTGATAATTGAATTTTTAATTTTGGGAAAATATTTTGCCTGAAATGTAAAAAATAACAAATTTTTAAATTTCGAAAATAATTATAAAATTGATAATTGAATTTTAATTTCGGGAGAATATTTTGCCTGAAATGTAAAAAATAATAAATTTTTAAAATTCGAAAATAATTATAAAATTGATAATTCAATTTTTAATTTCGGGAGAATATTTGGCCTGAAATGTAAAAAAATAATAAATTTTTAAATTTCGAAAATAATTATAAAATTGATAGTTGAATTTTTAATTTCGGGAGAATATTTTGCCTGAAATGTAAAAAAATAATAAATTTTTAAATTTCGAAAATAATTATAAAATTGATAATTGAATTTTTAATTTCGGGAAAATATTTTGCCTGAAATGTAAAAATAATAAAATTTTGGAAATAATTGCTAGGATTTAGAATTAATTGTCTGAAATTCAAAAGTATTAAAACAAGTTTTTAATTTCAAGAAAATTATTAAAAATTTTACATTTTAATTACCTAGAAATTGAAAGAATTAAAATTTTGATTTTTGGGAATAATTGTAAAATTAATAATTGCAGTATCTGAAATGTAAAAATAACAAAAAAAATTTCGAATTTCAAAAATAATTATAAAATTGATAATTGAATTTTTAATTTCGGGAGAATATTTTGCGTGAAATGTAAAAAATAATAAATTTTTGAATTTCAAAAATAATTATAAAATTGATAATTGAATTTTTAATTTCGGGAAAATATTTTGCCTGAAATGTAAAATATAGATTACTCACTGTGTCCGAGTATTGTCAGGAATGTCAAAAAAACCTTCCTTTTCTGGTAAATCCTCGGCAGTCCTTTGCATTTTCCGTGAAGCTAAAGCTTCACTCATTAGAACGTGGGGGGCCTTCGATCCTGTCTCACGTTTAATTTCGAGAACTTCCTTACTCACTGGGATACGAGGAGGTTTTACCTCCTTTTCACTTTTCACTTCACCCTCTCCGAGGCCGAGGAACCTCCGGAGCGCCGCGAACCGATCACCTGACATTTTCTTAGCGTACGGATCCTACGAGTTCAGACGCGTTAATGAAGCGTACTTTTTGCAAGATGACGATTCCCATGGATCACCCCCTCTTCAGCTCCAGAAAATGCTGATACTTGCCTGGGACAATCCCGTGTCAGGCCGCAACTCAATCGGTCCTACGTGTTAAAATCTCGACTTGAATCTTGGTCGACCAATTTTAAACCAAATATTAATATCCCCTAGAAAAGATTAAGAAGAAAAGAAATTATGATAAAGAAATTGGTTCTAGGGTCTCAAAAATTCAATTTCGAAATTGTTTAAGAGTTCTTCTTTTATGTAACAGCTGAAGTATATTGAACTATTATTTATGTTAATTATCATTTAACCATAGGGGTAATCAAAAATCTTCGAATAATAAGAATTTCTTGAAGGTGCAAAAATTTGAATTTGAATTATAAATTACCAATTGTAAAAATATAATTTTATTTTCAGAAAGTTATTTTATTCAATTCAATTCCATAAGAATCAAATTTTTGCAACTTCAATTCCGAGAAAAAAAAAAATTTCTCGATAACGATTTAATTTTGCCTTCTTTTATGTAACAGCTGAAGTATATTGAATTATTATTTATGTTAATTATTATTTAACCATAAGGGTAATCAAAAATCTTCGAATAATAAGAATTTCTTGAAGGTGCAAAAATTTGAATTTTAATTCTAAATTACCAATTGTAAAAATATAATTTTATTTTCATAAAGTTATTTTATTCAATTCAATTCCATAAGAATCAAATTTTTGCAACTTCAATTCCGAGAAAAAAAAAAATTTCTCGATAACGATTTAATTTTGCCTTCTTTTATGTAACAGCTGAAGTAAATTGAATTATTATTTATGTTAATTATTATTTAACCATAAGGGTAATCAAAAAATCTTCGAATAATAAGAATTTTTTTTGAAGGTGCAAAAATTTGAATTTTAATTCTAAATTACCAATTGTAAATATATGGTTTTATTTTCATAAAATTATTTTATTCAATTCAATTCCATAAGAATCAAATTTTTGCAACTTCAATTCCGAGAAAAAAAAAATTTTTTCTCGATAACGATTAATTTTGCAATTGCTCGAATTCACAAATTTAAAACATAATTGTCATCTATTTTGTATATGTTAAGAAACGAGCGTTTTTATTTTTCTGGGTCTAAGCTCTCGGGGACGAGACCATGAAAATCCGTGGTGGGTTGTAACGGCTGAACCTAGCATGATATGAAGTTTTATTTTTATAATAAATAAAACTTTATTTTATTCGATTAATAAAAAATATGACAAATTACTGGATCTGATTTTTTTGTAATTTGCAAAGCTTGTGTTAACCAACCATTCCCATGGAACGATTGCTTAACCTCGAGGTCGGTGACATTAAAGGAATTGCAGCAGTAAGCGGGACCCAGGGAAAAATAAAGAAGAGCTTGCTCCTAAAATATATGATTTGAGTCATAGCTTAAATAAAATATCGAAGAAATACTATTAATTAAGTTGCAATAAGATTGGAGTAGTTTTAACAAAAGAAACAAAAAAAGGGCATTTAAATTATAGGATTAATTGCTGTATTTTTCGATCCACCATTCGTAATGGGAACCATACATGGGTGTATGCACACACACCAGCTGGGCGTCGCTCGCCGTGCCGGAGGTGACACACGTACACTTAAGCACGACTCACCAGCCATCATGAATCCCACTCCCACTCCTCCTTTTCTAAACGTCTGAGAGTAACGGAGAAAGAAAACACGTGATCTCTGACATCGGAAAGCACATGGCCTAGCACAACAATCAAAAGTATATTCCATAACATGGGATATAAGTATTCAAAGAAACTAATGGAATTATAATTCTATTAACTGATAATTACGAGTGATTTATCAAGGCTCATCTATTGATGGAGCAATAATTATAATTTTTTTAAAGAAACATATTGTATGAAATTCGCTGGAAATGCTGGCTGTGCGAAAACCGATGTTCGCCTGGCAACATAAAATTCACAGGTTCCAAAAATTTCTTAACTAATTCCTTACCCCGCCTACAAATCATGCGACATTTCCACACCTCATATCCCTACTTTTAAACTCCCATCGATCATAAAAAGGAATTCCGACAATCAATTAGCGCAGTCCTCTACCGTCGTAAACTTTAGATCGACGTGTGTATCTCTGGCCCGTCCAAGACGCTAAGTTTGGGTGTGGTCGCAAACAGAACCTTGTACTCAAGGGTTAGTAGTTTCTTCGTAGCGTAAAGTGGCCCAGTCCCTTAACAAATGGTGCGGACGTAAATTTGTCATTTTAAGGACAATTTTTCTAAGAATTTTTCTAACATTTCTCAAAGTAAAATTTTATCGGGAAATGGTCGCCAACGGAACCTCAAAATTAAGGAAAGAATAAAATTCCAAGTAGCATAAAGTGATCCGTGTCCACGAGAAAAATTGTATAACTAGAAGAAATTTAAATCAAATCAAAGGAAAAAGTTTCGGAAAATTCGTATTGACTTTCATTAAGATAAACACAAGAAGAGGTCACCAACGAGATGCCAAACTAAAAGAAATTGATCTCCAGTAGTATGAAGAGTTCCTAATCTTGTGGAAATCGAAAAAGAAGTCTTACGCCTGATAAAGGAAAATATTATCAAATCAGGCAAAAATTGTTAGTGTCTGAGTTGAAGAATTATCCTCTATTTCACTTCTGTAAATCTCTGCCCACCCAGTAACGGCGAAGATTACTCCAGTCTTACCAGTGTGGTGGTAATTATTAAGGAAAGAAAGAATTAAATTTTTATAAGCGTGAGTAGATAAATTAAGGCATTTTTGTAAAACTTCAATTTTGCATTGATTCTTTGTAAGGGAATAATGGGGGTTGACAGAATATACTAAAAATTGTAACCCAGTACGTGAGTTTCAATTAAGCTACCCTTAGTTAATTTCTTAAACTCCTATCAACCAGTTCCAGGAACGAGAAAGAGGCGAATACCACCAGAAATAAAATAAAACACAATTCTATTGTGTCAACTGTACTCCGAAGGCTCGACTATTCAAATTGTTAGGTCGTTGTTTCAAGTCCAAGGTGTTCTCGTTATAACGCAAGTTAGGGTTCAAAATTTAAATGACGTAATTATTAAATAATATTTTTTTTTTAGTCGGGACGTCACACCTCTAATTTTTCAAATTGACAAATTAATTTATTAACCCTAAAAAACCACCCCTTAGAAAAATAGAAAAAGTTATCATAGAGAAATACTCAAAATCAACAAAAAAATTTTAATCATGTTCTAAAATGATAAAGCATACTCCGAAATATGCACCCTGATTTTTCCAATTGACAAATAGATTAATCAACCCTAAAAAACCACCCCTTAGAAAACTAGAAAAACTTATCAGAGAAAAATACTCAAAATATACTAAAAAATTATAATCATTGTTATGTATTTTATATTAAATAAAGATACATTTAATTTAAGATTTATTAAATTATATTTGAAAGATTACAGAAGTTAAGAATGTTACATTTAGCGTCTATGCTAGCTCTGGGAACCTCAGGGTTGCCAACCTAATATATATTGATTCTAGTAACAAAGCATATATCACTAGATAGTGATAAATCATATAACGAATAATACCAACTTAACTTAAATACATTACATCCCCTTTCTTTACAAATTTGAGATTTCATTATTTAGTTGTATAATCGTTTAGATATACAGGCTTCTTTATAATTCTACCTGAACGCGTTGTTTTTAAGTTTCCAGATACATTTAAATCACAATCATTCTTAGAGTTATTTACATTTTCATTAATACAATTATTGTTTTCTACAACTTTTATTTTTTGAAAATTTGCACTCTTTTCAGGTATCAAAGTTGTATTAAGATTTTCTAGATTATATGAAGTTGGAGCTTTGTATAAGAATTTTCTATTTCTTTCTAATTTATTACCATTTTCTAGCTCAACTTCGTATGATCTAGGTCTTTCACAGATCTTAGTTATTTTCGCAGGTTGTAAAGATTTGTTTATTTCTTTTCTTACAAACACTTCGTCGTTAACTCGGAAAGGATTTAATTCTTTTGAGTTCTTATCATAATAATGCTTTTGTATAATTTGTCTTTGTTCTAATTTACCTTTAATTTCTCTATTATTTGCTACATTTTCTTTCGTTAATTCAAATGGCAAAAGACCTCTCGTTTTTCTACTAAACATCAACTCATTCGGAGATTTAATTTCATTTGTTATTGGCGTGTTTCTATATTCAAGAAGAGCAAGCCATGGATCCTTACTTTCTTCTTCTATCTTTTTAAACATATTTTTTATAACACCAATGTGTTTTTCTACCATCCCGTTTGATTGAGGATACCTTGGACTTGAAGTTTTACTAGTAAAGTTCCATGCTCTTGCAAATTCTTTCATTTCCTTACTATCTAATTGTGTTCCATTGTCGGAATAAACTATTTTTGGTATTCCATGACGAGCAAATAAAGATTTTAAAATTGCAATGACTGTTGAACTAGTTGTGTTTTTTAATTGCGCGACTTCTACATATTTGCTAAAATAATCGATTACTAGCAGCCATTCAGAATCTTTAAAGTGAAATAAATCAAGGCCTAATTGCTGCCAAGGACCTTCTGGTACTTCTCTTTGAATCAAAGGTTCTTTAGTATTTTCTTTTTGATATTTAATACACGTTTCACAATTTGATACGACATCTTCGATTTGCTTATTCATATTCGGCCAATATAATATTTCTCGAGCACGATTTTTGCTTTTAACAATGCCAAGATGAGGATAATGAATCTTAGACAGCATTTCCTTTCTTAATTCTGAAGGTACTACCAATCGATTACCTTTAAATACTAAATCATCAATTACATTCAATTCGTCCGCGAACGTTAAGTACGGCTTTATTAAATCAGGAACTTCTGATTTTTTCGATGGCCAACCTACTTTTATGAACTTTATTAGCATTTGCATTTCCTCGTCCATAGAAGTTACTTTTTGAAATTCTTCTTTCTTATCTAAAGATATTGGGAATGAGTTCATTACTAAACAAACTTGTTTTTCTATTTCTTCTTCCCAAGATTCGGTTTGATTTTTTAAATAAGCACGAGACAATGCATCCGCTAATAATAATTCTTTTCCTGGCTTATACTTTACATTTACATCATATTTCTGTAGTCTCAATTTTATTCTTTGTATTCGAGCCGGACAATTGTTCATAGATTTTTTAAAAATGGATTCAAGTGGTTTGTGATCACTTTCAACTAATACCTGTTTACCAAAAATGTACTGATGGAATTTTTCACACCCGAATGCAATAACTAAAGCCTCTTTTTCAATTTGCGCGTACCTTTTCTCTGTTTCTGTTAAAGCTCTACTAGCATAAGCAACTGGCAAATGATCTTGCAGTAAAACTGCACCTAAACCATTCTGAGAGGCATCTACACTTAAAGTTACTTCTTTATTAACATCATAATATTTTAAAACTGGGTTTTTTATCAAAATTGATTTTAAATCATTAAATGATTTTTCAGTATTTGCATCCCAAATCCACACAGAATTCTTTTTTGTCAAATCTCTTAATACTGAACTTACTTCAGACAAATTAGGTATAAATTTACTAACATATGTGATCATTCCAAGAAATGTTTCTAATTCTTTTTTATTTTTCGGTGCTTCCATTTCCGCGATTGCTTTAATTTTATCATAATCTGCTTGAATCCCTTTTTCTGAAAATCTATGACCCATATATTTAACTTCTTTTACGCCTATTTTACACTTTTGAAAGTTAAATTTTACATTTCTTTCCTCTGCTCTACGAAGTACTTGTTCTAATCGATCATTATGTTCTTTAATATTTTTTCCCCAAATTAAAACATCGTCAATATAGGTTTCTACACCTTCTATATCGCCAAATATTTCTTTGAAACATCTTTGAAATACTTCTGACGCTGAACAAATACCATAAGGCATACGCACAAACTTAAATCTTCCAAAAGGTGTATTAAAAGTCAAATAATCAGAGGTTTCTTTATCAACAGCTATTTGCCAAAACGCACAATCTGCATCTAATGTACTAAATATCTTAGCACCTGTCATTGTTGAACATAAATCTTTAAAAGTTGGAATATAATAATGCTCTCTTAGAATATTTTCATTTAATGTCGTAGGATCTAATACAATTCGCAAAGTAGTACCGTTTTCTTTATTCTTTTTTATCATAACAAATTGATTTACCCATTGTGTAGGTTTAGTTACCCTTTCAATTACGCCTTTTTCTAACATTCTATTTAATTCTTCCTTTAAAGGTGTTTTTAAAGTTAGAGGTACAGGTCTGCAAGGTTCTATGTTATTTTTCGCGCCTTCTTTTAATTTAATTTTATATTCAAAATCTGAAATACAAGCTTTACCATTAAAAACATTTTGATACTTCTCTAAAAATTCATTGTTATTAGTTTTTATTTTTTCAATATTATGAACTCTTTTTATTAGATTTAATTTTGTCAAAGTCGGTAATCCTATTAAAGTTGGTAATTTCTTTTCACATTCTACAACAGTAAATTCTAAACTAACTTTTTCTCGATTTACAAATTTACAATCCAAAAAACATTTTCCTACTACTTTAAGACTACTTCCTCCGTAAGCATCTAATTTTTTGTCAGTTTTTATAATTTTTGGATTACCCACTTTTTGCAAATCAGATACCGGAATTACGTCACAATGTGAGCCTGAATCTAATTTTACTCTCAAATTATGGTTTTCATTAATTTTTACAACTTCGTACCATTCAGTATTTTCACTATTATCTTTAGTTATCATACCTATAAACATATCATCTTTGTCTAATATTTTATTATTGCTTCTACTTTCTATACTTTCAACTTTTTTATACTTACAAACTCTTGCGAAATGATTAAAACGTTGGCACACTGCACACTTTTTACCATAAGCTGGACACTGCCGAATTTGATGAAATTTGTCACATTTTCCACAAGGTTGTCGATTTTGATTCTTATTATATTCCATCTTTTCTTCCCATTTTCCTTGATGACGATTCTCCACTGCATTTTTGGATGTTGGACGATTGGTTTCCTCCTTCTTCTTATTTTTATTGTAGAATTCTCTTTTATCCGGTACTTTCTTTACTGCATGCACTTTTGCTTCTTCACTTATCATTTTTATCTGTAGATTTGCAAGTTCTGATGTTTTACAGATATTAACACATTTTGCTAAATCTCAATTGTCCTCTCTTAATAATTTATTTTTTAAATCAATATCTCTTAATCCACTAATAATCCTATCTTTTATTGGACTGTCTTTCAATTCACCAAAACAACAGGGACCGCTTAACTTTTTTAAATCTGTTAAAAAGGTTGTGAATAATTCTCCTGGTTGTTGCACTCTTGAAAAGAAAATGTGCCTGTCAACACTTTCATTTGCTTTAGGAGTACAAAAATTTTCAAATGCATCCACTACGTTTTGCAAAACTTTGCTGTCTTCTTCTGATATTCCAAAAGTATTGTACTTTTCTAAAGCTTCATCTCCAATAACATGCAAAAGAACTGCGACTTTTCTTTCTTCTGGTTTTGAATCTAAACCGGTGGCTGTCATATATAAATTGAATTTTTGTTTCCATTTCTTCCAATTTTCTTTAACATTTCCTTCAAATGATAAAGGTGGAGGACATCTCATTGACGATTCCATTATATCTGTGTCTTGAACTTCTTCTGTTTCATGAAACTCTTCTTCTGGATCCGAAACACTATTTTCTCTTCTCAATTCTTGCGGTTCTAAATGCTGATTAAAGCTTCCACTACTTTCGACCACGTTTTCTTTTTCTAGGTTAGGTGGCAAATCTTCTTCTTTATTCTTGTTTTTAGAGTCACTCATAACCTATTTTCCTTCATCAGCTTTATTAATTCACCGACTGCGCCATGTTATGTATTTTATATTAAATAAAGATACATTTAATTTAAGATTTATTAAATTATATTTGAAAGATTACAGAAGTTAAGAATGTTACATTTAGCGTCTATGCTAGCTCTGGGAACCTCAGGGTTGCCAACCTAATATATATTGATTCTAGTAACAAAGCATATATCACTAGATAGTGATAAATCATATAACGAATAATACCAACTTAACTTAAATACATTACAATCATGTTCTAAAATGATAAAACGTCCTCCGTAATACGCCCCCTAATTTTTCCAATTGACAAATAGATTTATCAACCCTAAAAAAACACCCCTAAGGAAAAAAAGAAAAAGATATAAGAGAAAAATACTCAAAATCAATAAAAAAATTATAATTAAGTTCTAAAATGATGAAACGTACTCAAGAATATGCCCTATAATTTTTATAATTGACAAATTAATTTTTTAACGATAAAAAACCACCCCTTAAGATAAAAAGAAAAAGATATCAGAGAAAAAAACTCAAAATCAACAAAAAAATTATAATTAAGTTCTAAAATGATGGAACGTATTTAGGAATATGCCCCCTAATTTTTCCAATTGACAAATAAATTAATAAACCCTAAAGACCACCCCTAAGGAAAAAAAGAAAAAGAAATCAGAGAAAAATACTCAAAATCAACAAAAAAATTATAATTAAGTTCTAAAATGATGAAACGTACTCAAGAATATGCCCTATAATTTTTATAATTGACAAATTAATTTTTTAACTATAAAAAACCACCCCTAAGGATAAAAAGAAAAAGATATCAGAGAAAAATACTCAAAATCAACAAAAAAATTATAATCATGTTCTAAAATGATGAAGCATACACAGAAATATGCACCCTGATTTTTCCAATTGACAAATAGATTAATCAACCCTAAAAAACCACCCCTAAGGATAAAAAGAAAAAGATATCAGAGAAAAATACTCAAATTCAACAAAAAAATTATAATTAAGTTCTAAAATGATGAAACGTATTTAGGAATATGCCCTATAATTTTTCTAATTGACGAATTAATTTATTAACCCTAAAAAACCACCCCTTAGAAAAGTAGAAAAACTTATCAGAGAAAAATACTCAAAATATACTAAAAAATTATAATCATGTTCTAAAATGATAAAACGTCCTCCGTAATACGCCCCCTAATTTTTCCAATTGACAAATAGATTTATCAACCCTAAAAAAACACTCCTAAGGAAAAAAAGAAAAAGATATAAGAGAAAAATATTCAAAATCAACAAAAAAATTATAATTAAGTTCTAAAATGATGAAACGTATTTAGGAATATGCCCTATAATTTTTCTAATTGACGAATTAATTTATCAATCCTAAAAAACAACCCCTAAGGAAAAAAAGAAAAAGACATAAGAGAAAAATACTCAAAATCAACAAAAAAATTATAATCATGTTCTAAAATGATGAAGCATACACAGAAATATGCACCCTGATTTTTCCAATTGACAAATAGATTAATCAACCCTAAAAAACCACCCCTAAGGATAAAAAGAAAAAGATATCAGAGAAAAATACTCAAATTCAACAAAAAAATTATAATTAAGTTCTAAAATGATGAAACGTATTTAGGAATATGCCCTATAATTTTTCTAATTGACGAATTAATTTATTAACCCTAAAAAACCACCCCTTAGAAAAGTAGAAAAACTTATCAGAGAAAAATACTCAAAATATACTAAAAAATTATAATCATGTTCTAAAATGATAAAACGTCCTCCGTAATACGCCCCCTAATTTTTCCAATTGACAAATAGATTTATCAACCCTAAAAAAACACACCTAAGGAAAAAAAGAAAAAGATATAAGAGAAAAATATTCAAAATCAACAAAAAAATTATAATTAAGTTCTAAAATGATGAAACGTACTCAAGAATATGCCCTATAATTTTTCTAATTGACCAATTCATTTTTTAAAGATAAAAAACCACCCCTTAAGAAAAAAATAAAAAGATATCAGAGAAAAATACTCAAAATCAACAATAAAATTATAATTAAGTTCTAAAATGATGGAACGTATTTAGGAATATGCCCCCTAATTTTTCCAATTGACAAATAAATTAATAAACCCTAAAGACCACCCCTAAGGAAAAAAAGAAAAAGAAATCAGAGAAAAATACTGAAAATCAACAAAAAAATTATAATTAAGTTCTAAAATGATGAAACGTACTCAAGAATATGCCCTATAATTTTTATAATTGACAAATTAATTTTTTAACTATAAAAAACCACCCCTAAGGATAAAAAGAAAAAGATATCAGAGAAAAATACTCAAAATCAACAAAAAAATTATAATTAACTTCTAAAATGATGGAACGTATTTAGGAATATGCCCTGTAATTTTTCTAATTGACGAATTAATTTATCAATCCTAAAAAACAACCCCTAAGGAAAAAAAGAAAAAGACATAAGAGAAAAATACTCAAAATCAACAAAAAAATTATAATTAAGTTCTAAAATGATGAAACGTACTCAAGAATATGCCCTATAATTTTTCTAATTGACCAATTCATTTTTTAAAGATAAAAAACCACCCCTTAAGAAAAAAATAAAAAGATATCAGAGAAAAATACTCAAAATCAACAATAAAATTATAATTAAGTTCTAAAATGATGGAACGTATTTAGGAATATGCCCCCTAATTTTTCCAATTGACAAATAAATTAATAAACCCTAAAGACCACCCCTAAGGAAAAAAAGAAAAAGAAATCAGAGAAAAATACTCAAAATCAACAAAAAAATTATAATTAAGTTCTAAAATGATCAAACGTACTCAAGAATATGCCCTATAATTTTTATAATTGACAAATTAATTTTTTAACTATAAAAAACCACCCCTAAGGATAAAAAGAAAAAGATATCAGAGAAAAATACTCAAAATCAACAAAAAAATTATAATCATGTTCTAAAATGATGAAGCATACACAGAAATATGCACCCTGATTTTTCCAATTGACAAATAGATTAATCAACCCTAAAAAACCACCCCTAAGGATAAAAAGAAAAAGATATCAGAGAAAAATACTCAAATTCAACAAAAAAATTATAATTAAGTTCTAAAATGATGAAACGTATTTAGGAATATGCCCTATAATTTTTCTAATTGACGAATTAATTTATTAACCCTAAAAAACCACCCCTTAGAAAAGTAGAAAAACTTATCAGAGAAAAATACTCAAAATATACTAAAAAATTATAATCATGTTCTAAAATGATAAAACGTCCTCCGTAATACGCCCCCTAATTTTTCCAATTGACAAATAGATTTATCAACCCTAAAAAAACACTCCTAAGGAAAAAAAGAAAAAGATATAAGAGAAAAATATTCAAAATCAACAAAAAAATTATAATTAAGTTCTAAAATGATGAAACGTATTTAGGAATATGCCCTATAATTTTTCTAATTGACGAATTAATTTATCAATCCTAAAAAACAACCCCTAAGGAAAAAAAGAAAAAGACATAAGAGAAAAATACTCAAAATCAACAAAAAAATTATAATCATGTTCTAAAATGATGAAGCATACACAGAAATATGCACCCTGATTTTTCCAATTGACAAATAGATTAATCAACCCTAAAAAACCACCCCTAAGGATAAAAAGAAAAAGATATCAGAGAAAAATACTCAAATTCAACAAAAAAATTATAATTAAGTTCTAAAATGATGAAACGTATTTAGGAATATGCCCTATAATTTTTCTAATTGACGAATTAATTTATTAACCCTAAAAAACCACCCCTTAGAAAAGTAGAAAAACTTATCAGAGAAAAATACTCAAAATATACTAAAAAATTATAATCATGTTCTAAAATGATAAAACGTCCTCCGTAATACGCCCCCTAATTTTTCCAATTGACAAATAGATTTATCAACCCTAAAAAAACACACCTAAGGAAAAAAAGAAAAAGATATAAGAGAAAAATATTCAAAATCAACAAAAAAATTATAATTAAGTTCTAAAATGATGAAACGTACTCAAGAATATGCCCTATAATTTTTCTAATTGACCAATTCATTTTTTAAAGATAAAAAACCACCCCTTAAGAAAAAAATAAAAAGATATCAGAGAAAAATACTCAAAATCAACAATAAAATTATAATTAAGTTCTAAAATGATGGAACGTATTTAGGAATATGCCCCCTAATTTTTCCAATTGACAAATAAATTAATAAACCCTAAAGACCACCCCTAAGGAAAAAAAGAAAAAGAAATCAGAGAAAAATACTGAAAATCAACAAAAAAATTATAATTAAGTTCTAAAATGATGAAACGTACTCAAGAATATGCCCTATAATTTTTATAATTGACAAATTAATTTTTTAACTATAAAAAACCACCCCTAAGGATAAAAAGAAAAAGATATCAGAGAAAAATACTCAAAATCAACAAAAAAATTATAATTAACTTCTAAAATGATGGAACGTATTTAGGAATATGCCCTGTAATTTTTCTAATTGACGAATTAATTTATCAATCCTAAAAAACAACCCCTAAGGAAAAAAAGAAAAAGACATAAGAGAAAAATACTCAAAATCAACAAAAAAATTATAATTAAGTTCTAAAATGATGAAACGTACTCAAGAATATGCCCTATAATTTTTCTAATTGACCAATTCATTTTTTAAATATAAAAAACCACCCCTTAAGAAAAAAATAAAAAGATATCAGAGAAAAATACTCAAAATCAACAATAAAATTATAATTAAGTTCTAAAATGATGGAACGTATTTAGGAATATGCCCCCTAATTTTTCCAATTGACAAATAAATTAATAAACCCTAAAGACCACCCCTAAGGAAAAAAAGAAAAAGAAATCAGAGAAAAATACTCAAAATCAACAAAAAAATTATAATTAAGTTCTAAAATGATGAAACGTACTCAAGAATATGCCCTATAATTTTTATAATTGACAAATTAATTTTTTAACTATAAAAAACCACCCCTAAGGATAAAAAGAAAAAGATATCAGAGAAAAATACTCAAAATCAACAAAAAAATTATAATTAACTTCTAAAATGATGAAACGTACTCAAGAATATGCCCTATAATTTTTCTCATTGACAAATTAATTTTTAACTATAAAAAACCACCCCTTAAGAAAAAAAGAAAAAGATATCAGAGAAAAATACTCAAAGTCAACAAGAAAATTATAATTAAGTTCTAAAATGATAGAACGTTCTCAGGAATATGCCCTCTATTTTTTTAAATTGACAAATTTATTTATTAACTTTAAAAAACCACCCCTCAGAAAAATAGAAAAGTTATAACAGCGAAATACTCAAAATCAACCAAAAAATTATAATCATGTTCTAAAATTATGGAACATACACAGGAATATGCGCACTCATTTTTCCAATTGACGAATTAAATTATCAACCCTAAAAAACCACCTCTTAGAAAAATAAAAAAAGGTATCAGAGAAAAATACTCAAAATCAACAAGAAAATTAGAATCAAGTTCTAAAATAATGGACCATACTCAGGAATATGCCTTCTGATTGTTCCAATTAACAAATTAATTTATTAACCCTTGAAAACAACCCCTTTAGATGATATCGTGGAAGAATAGCCTTTCCGAGCAACCCAAATTGAGATAATCAATCTATACCAACTTGACTCGGTTTTACTAGCCTCTAGATTTTTTCAACACTTGACCATGGTATGGATCATTAAGTGGAATCACTTTACTTTCGTAGATTATTTTTTTCATTTGTGTTCATTTTTTGAACACATTGCTTCCTCATAGAGAAATAATAAATCTCTCTTTTTCAAAACTGGATAACAAAATGGTCTAAAAAAAAATAAATTATTAGACAAAATGGATAAAAAGTACTTTCTTGTAATATTTTTATGTTATAATGTTAATATAAGTTGTAAATAAAATATTTTTTACAAGACTACGCTATTAAGTGAGCAAACGGTTTATTGATTTACGTAAAATTTGATGAAAATATATTAATTAAAACTTACAATTGCAAATATAATATAAAAAAGTAAAAAATTATTAAAATATTCAAAAACAAAAAGCATGACTTCATCTATAACGAAGCAATATTTATATTTTAACTTTTTTTTTAAACATCAATTCCCCAATTTTTTAATATATATTAAATGCACTTAAATGTACTAAAAAGTTTTAATAAATTTCAATTGGAAAAAAAATATGGAAAAATGAACAAAAACACAAAATATGCAATAAAAAAAAATTGAAAAAAATACGAGTCGGATAAAATAGAAGAAAAAAAATACTCCCTCTATGAGGAAGCAATACTTCTATTAAAAGAAAACAAAAATTTCCAATGACATTGGCTAAGTACCAATCAGTTTAAAATACAATAACTATTATAGGCATAATAATAATAATAATAATAATAATAATAATAACTAGAGTAATGAACCTCGCTCGCTAACGCTCGCTCGGTGATTATTATTAATTTAATTGTTTATTGATGTGGACATTTCATAAAATATTAGTAAACTTATTGTTCATTGAATGTTTAATATTTTTTTTACAAATTTTTTATATTTTAATAATTTTTATTGTCATGTTTTATTATTATAAAAATTTTTAAAAATTAATTATCATATTAACGTGGGGGTATGGTCTCACGGGCGAAAAAAATACCTTTTAAACTATTTTTTTTACGAAACTACTAAAAATTTTTAAATGATTTTATTTTTACATTATTTTGTAACATTTGAAGTGAGTTCTCACTTAAAAGAAAAAAAAAATATTTGAAATTAAAGGACTTGCAGCCACTTGATGTAGACTATGTCAAAAATTGAGTCTGTTGCGGTGACCCTAATTAAAAATAGTGGAAAATCAGCGCCAACTGATAGTAAAATTATTAATAATTAGTAATTAATTAAATATACAGTCCCAAGCTGCGCCTTACTGATTACATATATATTGGATACAGAGCTAAATAATAATGGCTGCGTTTTCAATAAAAAATAAATCAAAAAAATATAAACTGCAAAAGGCAGCGCTCAATAAATAAAGAAAAACTACAATGAAAATGATAATAATTAATTGTAATATATTATTCCGAAAAACCAATTATTTTAAAATATAAGAAAAATATACTTGAAGTAGGATACAAAATAAAAAATTAATCTTAAAAAACTAAAAAAAAAATTGCGCGTAGGTTTTTGTCGATTTAACACATGCGCAGCAGTTTTTTACTAACATTACACATGCGCAGTAGCTTTCTGCAAACGTAAGGTATGCGCAGTGGTAAAAATCGTAACAAATATTGATTGTTTAACAATTTCAAAATGAACTGACATTAAAAAACATGTTAGCAAAAAAGTTTAATCCAATGTTTAAAACATATAATTTTAAAAACTAAATTGTACGCACAACATTTTACAAGTGGAGAAAAACGAAATTTTAATTTTCGTTGGACTTAAAAAAAAAAAAAAAAAACTAATTTTTTAAATAAAGGTACCTTTGCGCATGTGCACTTACCATGCTACAGTGTTACGCATGCGCAATAATAAAACAGATTTTTACTGCGCACTTATTAAAAAAAGTATACTATATGTACTGAAAATTTACTTATCTGGTAAAGTACAGCACTGCGCATGCGTAATTTTTAAATTTGATCAGAGCACATGTGTAACTATGACTGTGCATAACTGCGCATGTGTAACACCAATACAAAACAACTGCGCATGTGAAATGCTTGTTTTGTAGTGCGCACGTTTACACAGTTGTGGTGCACTACTGCGCATGTGCAACAATATGTTGTGCATAAAAAAATGTTCAGTTTAACATGCTTGACAAGAATAGTGCCAGTGCGCATTGATACAAACCGTAATAACATGATAAAATAAACATTTTTTGTAAGTTGCCTATTGGCAAAAGTAGGTGAACTTTGAAGTGTGTACGACAACGAACGAAGTTTTCTCGGTATCGTATTAATATAATAGAAGATAATAATAATAATAATAATAATAATAATAATAAAATAATATTTCAATTGTTCCTAGATTTTTTTCTACAAACTTATCCACCATTACAAAAAAACCTTCCACATTTGTAACCAAGGAAACAATCTGATCAATAAGTATAAAAACTATAAAATAAAGAAATTTCAACACAGATGACAATATTAAACATAAAATTGAAAAAGTGTGAAAAAATATGGTCCTCAACTACCCTGGGAATAATTTTTCTAAGTAAATATATAAAATAATCTTAAAGCAAATATGTAACACAACGGTAAATAAATTAATAATAGACAGTAAGAAAATATGAACAATGACCCTGCGCGGCTCAACATTAAAGGATTCATATGGCATAAAAAAAATCTACAAAATAAAATTTTTCTAATTCTAAAAATAAGCGTAAATATCCTAAAAACTCCTATACTTAACAGTTTTCTTATAAAAGTACAAAACTAAAATGTCTCAGACGCATGTGGGACTTAAAAAAAAAAAAATTGTACTATAAGGTTCGTAAATTGCTCAATCGATACGTTTTTAAAAAATAAAAAGGATAAAAAGCTTACATTTTAACTTTCTTAAATTTTTTTTTATAATTTTGTCAAAAAACGATTTTTTGAAAATTTTAAAATCTAAAAAAAATATATCTGGAACTGATCGATCGGATTCAAACATATAGCAGAATTTGTCCCCCTGAGAGACCTATTATTTGGTAAAAAAAGATGTTTCTAACTATAACGGTTCTCGAGATATTGGGCCAAACGTAAAGTTAACATACACACACACACACACACACACACACCCGGACATTTCTTCTAAACATCATTTTTGACATCCTGGAGTCGAATTATGTCGAGAAATGTCAAAAAATTGCAATTGAGGATTTGAGGGTAAAACAATACTTCCTCTATGAGGAAGCAAAAATTGATTATTAAAATTTTCCATTTTTAAAAGCTTGATAACTCCATACGAAACGGAGCTAGAGGGTTCGTAAATAGGTCAATCGATGCGTTTTTAAAAAATAAAAAGGATGAAAAGCTTACATTTTAAGTTTCTTAAATTTTTTTTTATAATTTTGCCAAAAAACGATTTTTTGAAAATTTTAAAATCTAAAAAAAATATATCTGGAACTGATCGATCGGATTCAAACATATGGCAGAATTTGTCCCCCTGAGAGACATATTATTTGGTAAAAAAAGATGCTTCTAACTATAACGGTTCTCGAAATATTGGGCCAAACGTAAAGTTAACATACACACACACACACACACACCCGGACATTTTTTCTAAACATCATTTTTGACATCCTGGAGTCGAATTATGTCGAGAAATGTCAAAAAATTGCAATTGAAGATTTGAGGGTAAAACAATACTTCCTCTATGAGGAAGCAAAAATTGATTATTAAAATTTTCCATTTTTAAAAGCTTGATAACTCAATACGAAACGGAGCTAGAGGGTTCGTAAATAGGTCAATCGATGCGTTTTTCAAAAATAAAAAGGATGAAAAGCTTACATTTTAACTTTCTTAAATTTTTTTTTATAATTTTGCCAAAAAACGATTTTTTGAAAATTTTTAAATCTAAAAAAAATATATCTGGAACTGATCGATCGGATTCAAACATATAGCAGAATTTGTCCCCCTGAGAGACCTATTATTTGGTAAAAAAAGATGTTTCTAACTATAACGGTTCTCGAGATATTGGGCCAAACGTAAAGTTAACATACACACACACACACACACACACACACACACCCGGACATTTCTTCTAAACATCATTTTTGACATCCTGGAGTCGAATTATGTCGAGAAATGTCAAAAAATTGCAATTGAGGATTTGAGGGTAAAACAATACTTCCTCTATGAGGAAGCAAAAATTGATTATTAAAATTTTCCATTTTTAAAAGCTTGATAACTCCATACGAAACGGAGCTAGAGGGTTCGTAAATAGGTCAATCGATGCGTTTTTAAAAAATAAAAAGGATGAAAAGCTTACATTTTAAGTTTCTTAAATTTTTTTTTATAATTTTGCCAAAAAAACGATTTTTTGAAAATTTTAAAATCTAAAAAAAATATATCTGGAACTGATCGATCGGATTCAAACATATGGCAGAATTTGTCCCCCTGAGAGACATATTATTTGGTAAAAAAAGATGCTTCTAACTATAACGGTTCTCGAAATATTGGGCCAAACGTAAAGTTAACATACACACACACACACACACACCCGGACATTTTTTCTAAACATCATTTTTGACATCCTGGAGTCGAATTATGTCGAGAAATGTCAAAAAATTGCAATTGAGGATTTGAGGGTAAAACAATACTTCCTCTATGAGGAAGCAAAAATTGATTATTAAAATTTTCCATTTTTAAAAGCTTGATAACTCAATACGAAACGGAGCTAGAGGGTTCGTAAATAGGTCAATCGATGCGTTTTTCAAAAATAAAAAGGATGAAAAGCTTACATTTTAACTTTCTTAAATTTTTTTTTATAATTTTGCCAAAAAACGATTTTTTGAAAATTTTAAAATCTAAAAAAAATATATCTGGAACTGATCGATCGGATTCAAACATATGGCAGAATTTGTCCCCCAGAGAGACATATTATTTGGTAAAAAAAGATGCTTCTAACTATAACGGTTCTCGAAATATTGGCCCAAACGTAAAGTTAACATACACACACACACACACACACACCCGGACATTTTTTCTAAACATCATTTTTGACATCCTGGGGTCAAATTATGTCGAGAAATGTTAAAAAATTGCAATTGAGGATTTGAGGGTAAAACAATACTTCCTCTATGAGAAAGCAAAAATTGATTATTAAAATTTTCCATTTTTAAAAGCTTGATAACTCAATACGAAACGGAGCTAGAGGGTTCGTAAATAGGTCAATCGATGCGTTTTTCAAAAATAAAAAGGATGAAAAGCTTACATTTTAACTTTCTTAAATTTTTTTTTATAATTTTGCCAAAAAACGATTTTTTGAAAATTTTTAAATCTAAAAAAAATATATCTGGAACTGATCGATCGGATTTAAACATATTACAGAATTTGTCCCCCTGAGAGACCTATTATTTGGTTTAAAAGATGTTTCTAACTATAACGGTTCTCGAGATATTGGGCCAAACGTAAAGTTAACATACACACACACACACACACACACACACCCGGACATTTCTTCTAAACATCATTTTTGACATCCTGGAGTCGAATTATGTCGAGAAATGTCAAAAAATTGCAATTGAGGATTTGAGGGTAAAACAATACTTCCTCTATGAGGAAGCAAAAATTGATTATTAAAATTTTCCATTTTTAAAAGCTTGATAACTCCATACTAAATGGAGCTAGAGGGTTCGTAAATAGGTCAATCGATGCGTTTTTGAAAAATAAAAAGGATAAAAAGCTATATTTTAACTTTCTTAAATTTTTTTTATAATTTTGCCAAAAAACGATTTTTTGAAAGTTTTAAAATCTAAAAAAAATATATCTGGAACTGATCGATCGGATTCAAACATATGGCAGAATTTGTCCCCCTGAGAGACCTATTATTTGGTAAAAAAAATATGTTTCTAACTATAACGGTTCTCGAGATATTGGGCCAAACGTAAAGTTAACATACACACACACACACCCGGACATTTTTTCTAAACATCATTTTTGACATCCTGGGGTCGAATTATGTCGAGAAATGTCAAAAAATTGCAATTGAGGATTTGAGGGTAAAACAATACTTCCTCTATGAGGAAGCAAAAATTGATTATTAAAATTTTCCATTTTTAAAAGCTTGATAACTTCATACGAAACGGAGCTAGAGGGTTTTTAAATAGGTCAATCGATGCGCTTTTAAAAAATAAAAAGGATAAAAAGCTTACATTTTAACTTTCTTAAATTTTTTTTTATAATTTTGCCAAAAAACAATTTTTTGAAGGTTTTAAAATCTAAAAAAAATATATCTGGAACTGATCGATCGGATTCAAACATATGGCAGAATTTGTCCCCCTGAGAGACCTATTATTTGGTAAAAAAAAGATGCTTCTAACTATAACGGTTCTCGAGATATTGGGCAAAACGTAAAGTTAACATACAGACACACACACCCGGACATTTTTTCTAAACATCATTTCTGACATCCTGGGGTCGAATTATGTCGAGAAATGTTAAAAAATTGCAATTGAGGATTTGAGGGTAAAACAATACTTCCTCTATGAGGAAGCAAAAATTGATTATTAAAATTTTCCATTTTTAAAAGCTTGATAACTCAATACGAAACGGAGCTAGAGGGTTCGTAAATAGGTCAATCGATGCGTTTTTCAAAAATAAAAAGGATGAAAAGCTTACATTTTAACTTTCTTAAATTTTTTTTTATAATTTTGCCAAAAAACGATTTTTTGAAAATTTTAAAATCTAAAAAAAATATATCTGGAACTGATCGATCGGATTCAAACATATGGCAGAATTTGTCCCCCTGAGAGACCTATTATTTGGTTTGAAAGATGCTTCTAACTATAACGGTTCTCGAAATATTGGGCCAAACGTAAAGTTAACATACACACACACACACACACACACACACCCGACATTTTTTCTAAACATCATTTTTGACATCCTGGGGTCGAATTATGTCGAGAAATGTCAAAAAATTGCAATTGAGGATTTGAGGATAAAACAATACTTCATCTATGAGGAAGCAAAAATTGATTATTGAAATTTTCCATTATTAAAAGCTTGATAACTCCATACTAAATGGAGCTAGAGGGTTCGTAAATAGGTCAATCGATGCGTTTTTAAAAAATAAAAAGGATAAAAAGCTTACATTTTAACTTTCTTTAATTTTTTTTATAATTTTGCCAAAAAACGATTTTTTGAAAGTTTTAAAATCTAAAAAAAATTTATCTGGAACTGATCGATCGGATTCAAACATATGGCAGAATTTGTCCCCCTGAGAGACCTATTATTTGGTAAGAAAAAAGATGCTTCTAACTATAACGGTTCTCGAGATATTGGGCAAAACTTAAAGTTATCATACAGACACACACACCCGGACATTTTTTCTAAACATCATTTCTGACATCCTGGGGTCGAATTATGTCGAGAAATGTTAAAAAATTGCAATTGAGGATTTGAGGGTAAAACAATACTTCCTCTATGAGGAAGCAAAAATTGATTATTAAAATTTTCCATTTTTAAAAGCTTGATTACTCAATACGAAACGGAGCTAGAGGGTTCGTAAATAGGTCAATCGATGCGTTTTTCAAAAATAAAAAGGATGAAAAGCTTACATTTTAACTTTCTTAAATTTTTTTTTATAATTTTGCCAAAAAACGATTTTTTGAAAATTTTAAAATCTAAAAAAAATATATCTGGAACTGATCGATCGGATTCAAACATATGGCAGAATTTGTCTTCCTGAGAGACCTATTATTTGGTAAAAAAAAGATGTTTCTAACTATAACGGTTCTCGAGATATTGGGCCAAACGTAAAGTTAACATACACACACACACAAACACACACACACACCCGGACATTTTTTATAAACATCAGTTTTTGACATCCTTGGGTCGAATTATGGCGAAAAATGTCAAAAAATTGCAATTGAGGAGTTGAGGGTAAAACCATACTTCCTCTATGAGGAAACGAAAATTGATTATTGAAATTTTCCATTTTTAAAAGCTTGATAACTCAATACGAAACAGAGCTAGAGGGTTCGTAAATAGGTCAATCGATGTGTTTTTCAAAAATAAAAAGGATGAAAAGCTTACATTTTAACTTTCTTAAATTTTTTTTTATAATTTTGCCAAAAAACGATTTTTTGAAAATTTTAAAATCTAAAAAAAATATATCTGGAACTGATCGATCGGATTCAAACATATGGCAGAATTTGTCTTCCTGAGAGACCTATTATTTGGTAAAAAAAAGATGTTTCTAACTATAACGGTTCTCGAGATATTGGGCCAAACGTAAAGTTAACATACACACACACACACCCGGACATTTTTTCTAAACATCATTTTTGACATCCTGGGGTCGAATTATGTCGAGAAATGTCAAAAAATTGCAATTGAGGATTTGAGGGTAAAACAATACTTCCTCTATGAGGAAGCAAAAATTGATTATTAAAATTTTCCATTTTTAAAAGCTTGATAACTCCATACTAAATAAAGCTAGAGGGTTCGTAAATAGGTCAATCGATGCGTTTTTAAAAAATAAAAAGGATAAAAAGCTTACATTTTAACTTTCTTAAATTTTTTTTATAATTTTGCCAAAAAACGATTTTTTGAAAGTTTTAAAATCTAAAAAAAATTTATCTGGAACTGATCGATCGGATTCAAACATATGGCAGAATTTGTCCCCCTGAGAGACCTATTATTTGGTAAGAAAAAAGATGCTTCTAACTATAACGGTTCTCGAGATATTGGGCAAAACTTAAAGTTATCATACAGACACACACACCCGGACATTTTTTCTAAACATCATTTCTGACATCCTGGGGTCGAATTATGTCGAGAAATGTTAAAAAATTGCAATTGAGGATTTGAGGGTAAAACAATTCTTCCTCTATGAGGAAGCAAAAATTGATTATTAAAATTTTCCATTTTTAAAAGCTTGATAACTCAATACGAAACAGAGCTAGAGGGTTCGTAAATAGGTCAATCGATGCGTTTTTCAAAAATAAAAAGGATGAAAAGCTTACATTTTAACTTTCTTAAATTTTTTTTATAATTTTGCCAAAAAACGATTTTTTGAAAGTTTTAAAATCTAAAAAAAATTTATCTGGAACTGATCGATCGGATTCAAACAAATGGCAGAATTTGTCCCCCTGAGAGACCTATTATTTGGTAAGAAAAAAGATGCTTCTAACTATAACGGTTCTCGAGATATTGGGCAAAACTTAAAGTTATCATACAGACACACACACCCGGACATTTTTTCTAAACATCATTTCTGACATCCTGGGGTTGAATTATGTCGAGAAATGTTAAAAAATTGCAATTGAGGATTTGAGGGTAAAACAATACTTCCTCTATGAGGAAGCAAAAATTGATTATTAAAATTTTCCATTTTTAAAAGCTTGATAACTCAATACGAAACGGAGCTAGAGGGTTCGTAAATAGGTCAATCGATGCGTTTTTCAAAAATAAAAAGGATGAAAAGCTTACATTTTAACTTTCTTAAATTTTTTTTTATAATTTTGCCAAAAAACGATTTTTTGAAAATTTTAAAATCTAAAAAAAATATATCTGGAACTGATCGATCGGATTCAAACATATGGCAGAATTTGTCCCCCTGAGAGACCTATTATTTGGTAAAAAAAAAGATGCTTCTAACTATAACGGTTCTCGAGATATTGGGCAAAACGTAAAGTTATCATACAGACACACACACCCGGACATTTTTTCTAAACATCATTTCTGACATCCTGGGGTCGAATTATGTCGAGAAATGTTAAAAAATTGCAATTGAGGATTTGAGCGTAAAACCATACTTCCTCTATGAGGAAGCAAAAATTGATTATTGAAATTTTCCATTTTTAAAAGCTTGATAACTCCATACGAAACGGAGCTAGAGGGTTCGTAAATAGGTCAATCGATGCGTTTTTGAAAAATAAAAAGGATAAAAAGCTTACATTTTAACTTTCTTAAATTTTTTTTTATAATTTTTCCAAAAAACAATTTTTTGAAAATTTTAAAATCTAAAAAAATATATCTGGAACTGATCGATCGGATTCAAACATATGGCAGAAGTTGTCCCCCTGAGAGACCTATTAGTTGGTAAAAAAGATGCTTCTAACTATAACGGTTCTCGAAATATTAGGCCAAACGTAAAGTTAACATACACACACACACACACACACACACCCGGACATTTTTTCTAAACATCATTTTTGACATCCTGGGGTCGAATTATGTCGAAAAATGTCAAAAAATTGCAATTGATGATTTGAGGGTAAAACAATACTTCCTCTATGAGGAAGCAATTAAACAAAAATTAAAGGACTGCGCGTTACTTTCATATAGTCAAAAAATGAAAATTCAATTAATTTTTGTCGCGACAGAAAAATTTTGCAAAATACACAAAAAAATTTTCAGATAATTATCAAATATTTTCCATATTTCTAGATCTAATTTCAAATTTTTTCATCAATAAACGAATACAATTGAACAAAGAATGAAGGTCCGCGCGTTACTTTTATATAGTCAAAAAATGAAAATTCAATTAATTTTTGTCGCGACAGAAAAATTTTGCAAAATACACAAAAAAATTTTCAGATAATTATCAAATATTTTCCATATTTCTAGATCTAATTTCAAATTTTTTCATCAATAAACGAATACAATTGAACAAAGAATGAAGGTCCGCGCGTTACTTTTATATAGTCAAAAAATGAAAATTCAATCAATTTTTGTCTCGACAGAAAAATTTGGCAAAATACACAAAAAAAATTTCTGACAAATATTAATTATTTTCCATATTTCTAGATCTAATTTCAAGCTTTTTCATCTATGAACGAACAAAATTGAACAAAAATTGAAGAACTGCGCGTTACTCTCATATAGTCAAAAAATGAAAATTCAATCAATTTTTGTCTCCACAGAAAAATTGGGCAAAATACAAAAAAAAATTTCAGATTAATCAATTGTTTTTCATATTTCCAGATGTAATTTCAAATTTTTTCATCTATAAACGAATAAAATTGAAATAAAATTGAAGGACTGCGCGTTACTTTCATATAGTCAAAAAATGAAAATTCAATCAATTTTTTTTTTTTTTTGAGGATTTGAGGGTAAAACAATACTTCCTCTATGAGGAAGCAAAAATTGATTATTAAAATTTTCCATTTTTAAAAGCTTGATAACTCAATACGAAACGGAGCTAGAGGGTTCGTAAATAGGTCAATCGATGCGTTTTTCAAAAATAAAAAGGATGAAAAGCTTACATTTTAACTTTCTTAAATTTTTTTTTATAATTTTGCCAAAAAACGATTTTTGAAAATTTTAAAATCTAAAAAAAATATATCTGGAACTGATCGATCGGATTCAAACATATGGCAGAATTTGTCCCCCTGAGAGACCTATTATTTGGTAAAAAAAGATGCTTCTAACTATAACGGTTCTCGAAATATTGGGCCAAACGTAAAGTTAACATACATACACACACACCCGGACATTTTTTCTAAACATCATTTTTGACATCCTGGGGTCGAATTATGTCGAGAAATGTCAAAAAATTGCAATTGAGGATTTGAGGGTAAAACAATACTTCCTCTATGAGGAAGCAAAAATTGATTATTAAAATTTTCCATTTTTAAAAGCTTGATAACTCGATACGAAACGGAGCTAGAGGGTTCGTAAATAGGTCAATCGATGCGTTTTTAAAAAATAAAAAGGATAAAAAGCTTACATTTTAACTTTCTTAAATTTTTTTTATAATTTTGCCAAAAAACGATTTTTTGAAAATTTTAAAATCTAAAAAAAATTTATCTGGAACTGATCGATCGGATTCAAACATATGGCAGAATTTGTCCCCCTGAGAGACCTATTATTTGGTAAAAAAAAAGATGCTTCTAACTATAACGGTTCTCGAGATATTGGGCAAAACTTAAAGTTATCATACAGACACACACACCCGGACATTTTTTCTAAACATCATTTCTGACATCCTGGGGTCGAATTATGTCGAGAAATGTTAAAAAATTGCAATTGAGGATTTGAGGGTAAAACAATACTTCCTCTATGAAGAAGCAAAAATTGATTATTAAAATTTTCCATTTTTAAAAGCTTGATAACTCAATACGAAACAGAGCTAGAGGGTTCGTAAATAGGTCAATCGATGCGTTTTTCAAAAATAAAAAGGATGAAAAGCTTACATTTTAACTTTCTTAAATTTTTTTTTATAATTTTGCCAAAAAACGATTTTTTGAAAATTTTAAAATCTAAAAAAAATATATCTGGAACTGATCGATCGGATTCAAACATATGGCAGAATTTGTCCCCCTGAGAGACCTATTATTTGGTAAAAAAAAAGATGCTTCTAACTATAACGGTTCTCGAGATATTGGGCAAAACGTAAAGTTATCATACAGACACACACACCCGGACATTTTTTCTAAACATCATTTCTGACATCCTGGGGTCGAATTATGTCGAGAAATGTTAAAAAATTGCAATTGAGGATTTGAGGGTAAAACAATACTTCCTCTATGAAGAAGCAAAAATTGATTATTAAAATTTTCCATTTTTAAAAGCTTGATAACTCAATACGAAACAGAGCTAGAGGGTTCGGAAATAGGTCAATCGATGCGTTTTTCAAAAATAAAAAGGATGAAAAGCTTACATTTTAACTTTCTTAAATTTTTTTTTATAATTTTGCCAAAAAACGATTTTTTGAAAATTTTAAAATCTAAAAAAAATATATCTGGAACTGATCGATCGGATTCAAACATATGGCAGAATTTGTCCCCCTGAGAGACCTATTATTTGGTAAAAAAAAAGATGCTTCTAACTATAACGGTTCTCGAGATATTGGGCAAAACGTAAAGTTATCATACAGACACACACACCCGGACATTTTTTCTAAACATCATTTCTGACATCCTGGGGTCGAATTATGTCGAGAAATGTTAAAAAATTGCAATTGAGGATTTGAGCGTAAAACAATACTTCCTCTATGAGGAAGCAAAAATTGATTATTAAAATTTTCCATTTTTAAAAGCTTGATAACTCAATACGAAACGGAGCTAGAGGGTTCGTAAATAGGTCAATCGATGCGTTTTTCAAAAATAAAAAGGATGAGAAGCTTACATTTTAACTTTCTTAAATTTTTTTTTATAATTTTGCCAAAAAAAGATTTTTTGAAAATTTTAAAATCTAAAAAAAATATATCTGGAACTGATCGATCGGATTCAAACATATGGCAGAATTTGTCCCCCTGAGAGACCTATTATTTGGTAAAAAAAGATGCTTCTAACTATAACGGTTCTCGAAATATTGGGCCAAACGTAAAGTTAACATACACACACACACAAACACACACACACACCCGGACATTTTTTCTAAACATCATTTTTGACATCCTGGGGTCAAATTATGTCGAGAAATGTTACAAAATTGCAATTGAGGATTTGAGGGTAAAACAATACTTCCTCTATGAAGAAGCAAAAATTGATTATTAAAATTTTCCATTTTTAAAAGCTTGATAACTCAATACGAAACAGAGCTAGAGGGTTCGTAAATAGGTCAATCGATGCGTTTTTCAAAAATAAAAAGGATGAAAAGCTTACATTTTAACTTTCTTAAATTTTTTTTTATAATTTTGCCAAAAAACGATTTTTTGAAAATTTTAAAATCTAAAAAAAATATATCTGGAACTGATCGATCGGATTCAAACATATGGCAGAATTTGTCTTCCTGAGAGACCTATTATTTGGTGAAAAAAAGATGTTTCTAACTATAACGGTTCTCGAGATATTGGGCCAAACGTAAAGTTAACATACACACACACACACCCGGACATTTTTTCTAAACATCATTTTTGACATCCTGGGGTCGAATTATGTCGAGAAATGTCAAAAAATTGCAATTGAGGATTTGAGGGTAAAACAATACTTCCTCTATGAGGAAGCAAAAATTGATTATTAAAATTTTCCATTTTTAAAAGCTTGATAACTCAATACGAAACAGAGCTAGAGGGTTCGGAAATAGGTCAATCGATGCGTTTTTCAAAAATAAAAAGGATGAAAAGCTTACATTTTAACTTTCTTAAATTTTTTTTTATAATTTTGCCAAAAAACGATTTTTTGAAAATTTTAAAATCTAAAAAAAATATATCTGGAACTGATCGATCGGATTCAAACATATGGCAGAATTTGTCCCCCTGAGAGACCTATTATTTGGTAAAAAAAAAGATGCTTCTAACTATAACGGTTCTCGAGATATTGGGCAAAACGTAAAGTTATCATACAGACACACACACCCGGACATTTTTTCTAAACATCATTTCTGACATCCTGGGGTCGAATTATGTCGAGAAATGTTAAAAAATTGCAATTGAGGATTTGAGCGTAAAACAATACTTCCTCTATGAGGAAGCAAAAATTGATTATTAAAATTTTCCATTTTTAAAAGCTTGATAACTCAATACGAAACGGAGCTAGAGGGTTCGTAAATAGGTCAATCGATGCGTTTTTCAAAAATAAAAAGGATGAGAAGCTTACATTTTAACTTTCTTAAATTTTTTTTTATAATTTTGCCAAAAAAAGATTTTTTGAAAATTTTAAAATCTAAAAAAAATATATCTGGAACTGATCGATCGGATTCAAACATATGGCAGAATTTGTCCCCCTGAGAGACCTATTATTTGGTAAAAAAAGATGCTTCTAACTATAACGGTTCTCGAAATATTGGGCCAAACGTAAAGTTAACATACACACACACACAAACACACACACACACCCGGACATTTTTTCTAAACATCATTTTTGACATCCTGGGGTCAAATTATGTCGAGAAATGTTACAAAATTGCAATTGAGGATTTGAGGGTAAAACAATACTTCCTCTATGAAGAAGCAAAAATTGATTATTAAAATTTTCCATTTTTAAAAGCTTGATAACTCAATACGAAACAGAGCTAGAGGGTTCGTAAATAGGTCAATCGATGCGTTTTTCAAAAATAAAAAGGATGAAAAGCTTACATTTTAACTTTCTTAAATTTTTTTTTATAATTTTGCCAAAAAACGATTTTTTGAAAATTTTAAAATCTAAAAAAAATATATCTGGAACTGATCGATCGGATTCAAACATATGGCAGAATTTGTCTTCCTGAGAGACCTATTATTTGGTGAAAAAAAGATGTTTCTAACTATAACGGTTCTCGAGATATTGGGCCAAACGTAAAGTTAACATACACACACACACACCCGGACATTTTTTCTAAACATCATTTTTGACATCCTGGGGTCGAATTATGTCGAGAAATGTCAAAAAATTGCAATTGAGGATTTGAGGGTAAAACAATACTTCCTCTATGAGGAAGCAAAAATTGATTATTAAAATTTTCCATTTTTAAAAGCTTGATAACTCCATACTAAATGGAGCTAGAGGGTTCGTAAATAGGTCAATCGATGCGTTTTTAAAAAATAAAAAGGATAAAAAGCTTACATTTTAACTTTCTTAAATTTTTTTTATAATTTTGCCAAAAAACGATTTTTTGAAAGTTTTAAAATCTAAAAAAAATTTATCTGGAACTGATCGATCGGATTCAAACATATGGCAGAATTTGTCCCCCTGAGAGACCTATTATTTGGTAAAAAAAGATGCTTCTAACTATAACGGTTCTCGAAATATTGGGCCAAACGTAAAGTTAACATACACACACACACAAACACACACACACACCCGGACATTTTTTCTAAACATCATTTTTGACATCCTTGGGTCGAATTATGTCGAAAAATGTCAAAAAATTGCAATTGAGGAGTTGAGGGTAAAACCATACTTCCTCTATGAGGAAACGAAAATTGATTATTGAAATTTTCCATTTTTAAAAGCTTGATAACTCCATACGAAACGGAGCTAGAGGGTTCGTAAATAGGTCAATCGATGCGTTTTTGAAAAATAAAAAGGATAAAAAGCTTACATTTTAAAATCTAAAAAAAATATATCTGGAACTGATCGATCGGATTCAAACATATGGCAGAATTTGTCTTCCTGAGAGACCTATTATTTGGTAAAAAAAAGATGTTTCTAACTATAACGGTTCTCGAGATATTGGGCCAAACGTAAAGTTAACATACACACACACACACCCGGACATTTTTTCTAAACATCATTTTTGACATCCTGGGGTCGAATTATGTCGAGAAATGTCAAAAAATTGCAATTGAGGATTTGAGGGTAAAACAATACTTCCTCTATGAGGAAGCAAAAATTGATTATTAAAATTTTCCATTTTTAAAAGCTTGATAACTCCATACTAAATGGAGCTAGAGGGTTCGTAAATAGGTCAATCGATGCGTTTTTAAAAAATAAAAAGGACAAAAAGCTTACATTTTAACTTTCTTAAATTTTTTTTATAATTTTGCCAAAAAACGATTTTTTGAAAGTTTTGAAATCTAAAAAAAATTTATCTGGAACTGATCGATCGGATTCAAACATATGGCAGAATTTGTCCCCCTGAGAGACCTATTATTTGGTAAGAAAAAAGATGCTTCTAACTATAACGGTTCTCGAGATATTGGGCAAAACTTAAAGTTATCATACAGACACACACACCCGGACATTTTTTCTAAACATCATTTCTGACATCCTGGGGTCGAATTATGTCGAGAAATGTTAAAAAATTGCAATTGAGGATTTGAGGGTAAAACAATACTTCCTCTATGAGGAAGCAAAAATTGATTATTAAAATTTTCCATTTTTAAAAGCTTGATAACTCAATACGAAACGGAGCTAGAGGGTTCGTAAATAGGTCAATCGATGCGTTTTTTAAAAATCAAAAGGATGAAAAGCTTACATTTTAACTTTCTTAAATTTTTTTTTATAATTTTGCCAAAAAACGATTTTTTGAAAATTTTAAAATCTAAAAAAAATATATCTGGAACTGATCGATCGGATTCAAACATATGGCAGAATTTGTCCCCCTGAGAGACCTATTATTTGGTAAAAAAAAGATGTTTCTAACTATAACGGTTCTCGAGATATTGGGCCAAACGTAAAGTTAACATACACACACACACACCCGGACATTTTTTCTAAACATCATTTTTGACATCCTGGGGTCGAATTATGTCGAGAAATGTCAAAAAATTGCAATTGAGGATTTGAGGGTAAAACAATACTTCCTCTATGAGGAAGCAAAAATTGATTATTAAAATTTTCCATTCTTAAAAGCTTGATAACTCCATACGAAACGGGGCTAGAGGGTTTGCAAATAGGTCAATCGATGCGTTTTTAAAAAATAAAAAGGATAAAAAGCTTACATTTTAACTTTCTTAAATTTTTTTTTATAATTTTGCCAAAAAACGATTTTTCAAAAGTTTTAAAATCTAAAAAAAATATATCTGGAACTGATCGATCGGATTCAAACATATGGCAGAATTTGTCCCCCTGAGAGACCTATCATTTGGTAAAAAAAAAGATGCTTCTAACTATAACGGTTCTCGAGATATTGGGCAAAACGTAAAGTTATCATACAGACACACACACCCGGACATTTTTTCTAAACATCATTTCTGACATCCTGGGGTCGAATTATGTCGAGAAATGTTAAAAAATTGCAATTGAGGATTTGAGCGTTAAACAATACTTCCTCTATGAGGAAGCAAAAATTGATTATTAAAATTTTCCATTTTTAAAAGCTTGATAACTCAATACGAAACGGAGCTAGAGGGTTCGTAAATAGGTCAATCGATGCGTTTTTCAAAAATAAAAAGGATGAAAAGCTTACATTTTAACTTTCTTAAATTTTTTTTTATAATTTTGCCAAAAAACGATTTTTTGAAAATTTTAAAATCTAAAAAAAATATATCTGGAACTGATCGATCGGATTCAAACATATGGCAGAATTCGTCCCCCTGAGAGACCTATTATTTGGTAAAAAAAGATGCTTCTAACTATAACGGTTCTCGAGATATTGGGCAAAACGTAAAGTTATCATACAGACACACACAAACACACACACACACCCGGACATTTTTTCTAAACATCATTTTTGACATCCTGGGGTCGAATTAGGTCGAGAAATGTCAAAAAATTGCAATTGAGGATTTGAGGGTAAAACAATACTTCCTCTATGAGGAAGCAAAAATTGATTATTAAAATTTTCCATTTTTAAAAGCTTGATAACTCCATACTAAATGGAGATAGAGGGTTCGTAAATAGGTCAATCGATGCGTTTTTAAAAAATAAAAAGGATAAAAAGCTTACATTTTAACTTTCTTAAATTTTTTTTATAATTTTGCCAAAAAACGATTTTTTGAAAGTTTTAAAATCTAAAAAAAATTTATCTGGAACTGATCGATCGGATTCAAACATATGGCAGAATTTGTCCCCCTGAGAGACCTATTATTTGGTAAGAAAAAAGATGCTTCTAACTATAACGGTTCTCGAGATATTGGGCAAAACTGAAAGTTATCATACAGACACACACACCCGGACATTTTTTCTAAACATCATTTCTGACATCCTGGGGTCGAATTATGTCGAGAAATGTTAAAAAATTGCAATTGAGGATTTGAGGGTAAAACAATACTTCCTCTATGAGGAAGCAAAAATTGATTATTAAAATTTTCCATTTTTAAAAGCTTGATAACTCGATACGAAACGGAGCTAGAGGGTTCGTAAATAGGTCAATCGATGCGTTTTTAAAAAATAAAAAGGATAAAAAGCTTACATTTTAACTTTCTTAAATTTTTTTTATAATTTTGCCAAAAAACGATTTTTTGAAAATTTTAAAATCTAAAAAAAATTTATCTGGAACTGATCGATCGGATTCAAACATATGGCAGAATTTGTCCCCCTGAGAGACCTATTATTTGGTAAAAAAAAAGATGCTTCTAACTATAACGGTTCTCGAGATATTGGGCAAAACTTAAAGTTATCATACAGACACACACACCCGGACATTTTTTCTAAACATCATTTCTGACATCCTGGGGTCGAATTATGTCGAGAAATGTTAAAAAATTGCAATTGAGGATTTGAGGGTAAAACAATACTTCCTCTATGAGGAAGCAAAAATTGATTATTAAAATTTTCCATTTTTAAAAGCTTGATAACTCAATACGAAACAGAGCTAGAGGGTTCGTAAATAGGTCAATCGATGCGTTTTTCAAAAATAAAAAGGATGAAAAGCTTACATTTTAACTTTCTTAAATTTTTTTTTATAATTTTGCCAAAAAACGATTTTTTGAAAATTTTAAAATCTAAAAAAAATATATCTGGAACTGATCGATCGGATTCAAACATATGGCAGAATTTGTCTTCCTGAGAGACCTATTATTTGGTAAAAAAAAGATGTTTCTAACTATAACGGTTCTCGAGATATTGGGCCAAACGTAAAGTTAACATACACACACACACACCCGGACATTTTTTCTAAACATCATTTTTGACATTATGGGGTCGAATTATGTCGAGAAATGTCAAAAAATTGCAATTGAGGATTTGAGGGTAAAACAATACTTCCTCTATGAGGAAGCAAAAATTGATTATTAAAATTTTCCATTTTTAAAAGCTTGATAACTCCATACTAACTGGAGCTAGAGGGTTCGTAAATAGGTCAATCGATGCGTTTTTAAAAAATAAAAAGGATAAAAAGCTTACATTTTAACTTTCTTAAATTTTTTTTATAATTTTGCCAAAAAACGATTTTTTGAAAGTTTTAAAATCTAAAAAAAATTTATCTGGAACTGATCGATCGGATTCAAACATATGGCAGAATTTGTCCCCCTGAGAGACCTATTATTTGGTAAAAAAAGATGCTTCTAACTATAACGGTTCTCGAGATATTGGGCAAAACGTAAAGTTATCATACAGACACACACACCCGGACATTTTTTCTAAACATCATTTCTGACATCCTGGGGTCGAATTATGTCGAGAAATGTTAAAAAATTGCAATTGAGGATTTGAGCGTAAAACAATACTTCCTCTATGAGGAAGCAAAAATTGATTATTAAAATTTTCCATTTTTAAAAGCTTGATAACTCAATACGAAACGGAGCTAGAGGGTTCGTAAATAGGTCAATCGATGCGTTTTTCAAAAATAAAAAGGATGAAAAGCTTACATTTTAACTTTCTTAAATTTTTTTTTATAATTTTGCCAAAAAACGATTTTTTGAAAATTTTAAAATCTAAAAAAAATATATCTGGAACTGATCGATCGGATTCAAACATATGGCAGAATTTGTCCCCCTGAGAGACCTATTATTTGGTAAAAAAAGATGCTTCTAACTATAACGGTTCTCGAAATATTGGGCCAAACGTAAAGTTAACATACACACACACACAAACACACACACACACCCGGACATTTTTTCTAAACATCATTTTTGACATCCTTGGGTCGAATTATGTCGAAAAATGTCAAAAAATTGCAATTGAGGAGTTGAGGGTAAAACCATACTTCCTCTATGAGGAAACGAAAATTGATTATTGAAATTTTCCATTTTTAAAAGCTTGATAACTCCATACGAAACGGAGCTAGAGGGTTCGTAAATAGGTCAATCGATGCGTTTTTGAAAAATAAAAAGGATAAAAAGCTTACATTTTAAAATCTAAAAAAAATATATCTGGAACTGATCGATCGGATTCAAACATATGGCAGAATTTGTCCCCCTGAGAGACCTATTATTTGGTAAAAAAAAGATGTTTCTAACTATAACGGTTCTCGAGATATTGGGCCAAACGTAAAGTTAACATACACACACACACACCCGGACATTTTTTCTAAACATCATTTTTGACATCCTGGGGTCGAATTATGTCGAGAAATGTCAAAAAATTGCAATTGAGGATTTGAGGGTAAAACAATACTTCCTCTATGAGGAAGCAAAAATTGATTATTAAAATTTTCCATTTTTAAAAGCTTGATAACTCCATACTAAATGGAGCTAGAGGGTTCGTAAATAGGTCAATCGATGCGTTTTTAAAAAATAAAAAGGACAAAAAGCTTACATTTTAACTTTCTTAAATTTTTTTTATAATTTTGCCAAAAAACGATTTTTTGAAAGTTTTAAAATCTAAAAAAAATTTATCTGGAACTGATCGATCGGATTCAAACATATGGCAGAATTTGTCCCCCTGAGAGACCTATTATCTGGTAAGAAAAAAGATGCTTCTAACTATAACGGTTCTCGAGATATTGGGCAAAACTTAAAGTTATCATACAGACACACACACCCGGACATTTTTTCTAAACATCATTTCTGACATCCTGGGGTCGAATTATGTCGAGAAATGTTAAAAAATTGCAATTGAGGATTTGAGGGTAAAACAATACTTCCTCTATGAGGAAGCAAAAATTGATTATTAAAATTTTCCATTTTTAAAAGCTTGATAACTCAATACGAAACGGAGCTAGAGGGTTCGTAAATAGGTCAATCGATGCGTTTTTCAAAAATAAAAAGGATGAAAAGCTTACATTTTAACTTTCTTAAATTTTTTTTTATAATTTTGCCAAAAAACGATTTTTTGAAAATTTTAAAATCTAAAAAAAATATATCTGGAACTGATCGATCGGATTCAAACATATGGCAGAATTTGTCCCCCTGAGAGACCTATTATTTGGTAAAAAAAAGATGTTTCTAACTATAACGGTTCTCGAGATATTGGGCCAAACGTAAAGTTAACATACACACACACACACCCGGACATTTTTTCTAAACATCATTTTTGACATCCTGGGGTCGAATTATGTCGAGAAATGTCAAAAAATTGCAATTGAGGATTTGAGGGTAAAACAATACTTCCTCTATGAGGAAGCAAAAATTGATTATTAAAATTTTCCATTTTTAAAAGCTTGATAACTCCATACTAAATGGAGCTAGAGGGTTCGTAAATAGGTCAATCGATGCGTTTTTAAAAAATAAAAAGGACAAAAAGCTTACATTTTAACTTTCTTAAATTTTTTTTATAATTTTGCCAAAAAACGATTTTTTGAAAGTTTTAAAATCTAAAAAAAATTTATCTGGAACTGATCGATCGGATTCAAACATATGGCAGAATTTGTCCCCCTGAGAGACCTATTATCTGGTAAGAAAAAAGATGCTTCTAACTATAACGGTTCTCGAGATATTGGGCAAGACTTAAAGTTATCATACAGACACACACACCCGGACATTTTTTCTAAACATCATTTCTGACATCCTGGGGTCGAATTATGTCGAGAAATGTTAAAAAATTGCAATTGAGGATTTGAGGGTAAAACAATACTTCCTCTATGAGGAAGCAAAAATTGATTATTAAAATTTTCCATTTTTAAAAGCTTGATAACTCAATACGAAACGGAGCTAGAGGGTTCGTAAATAGGTCAATCGATGCGTTTTTCAAAAATAAAAAGGATGAAAAGCTTACATTTTAACTTTCTTAAATTTTTTTTTATAATTTTGCCAAAAAACGATTTTTTGAAAATTTTAAAATCTAAAAAAAATATATCTGGAACTGATCGATCGGATTCAAACATATGGCAGAATTTGTCCCCCTGAGAGACCTATTATTTGGTAAAAAAAAGATGTTTCTAACTATAACGGTTCTCGAGATATTGGGCCAAACGTAAAGTTAACATACACACACACACACCCGGACATTTTTTCTAAACATCATTTTTGACATCCTGGGGTCGAATTATGTCGAGAAATGTCAAAAAATTGCAATTGAGGATTTGAGGGTAAAACAATACTTCCTCTATGAGGAAGCAAAAATTGATTATTAAAATTTTCCATTTTTAAAAGCTTGATAACTCGATACGAAACGGAGCTAGAGGGTTCGTAAATAGGTCAATCGATGCGTTTTTAAAAAATAAAAAGGATAAAAAGCTTACATTTTAACTTTCTTAAATTTTTTTTATAATTTTGCCAAAAAACGATTTTTTGAAAATTTTAAAATCTAAAAAAAATTTATCTGGAACTGATCGATCGGATTCAAACATATGGCAGAATTTGTCCCCCCGAGAGACCTATTATTTGGTAAAAAAAAAGATGCTTCTAACTATAACGGTTCTCGAGATATTGGGCAAAACTTAAAGTTATCATACAGACACACACACCCGGACATTTTTTCTAAACATCATTTCTGACATCCTGGGGTCGAATTATGTCGAGAAATGTTAAAAAATTGCAATTGAGGATTTGAGCGTAAAACAATACTTCCTCTATGAGGAAGCAAAAATTGATTATTAAAATTTTCCATTTTTAAAAGCTTGATAACTCAATACGAAACGGAGCTAGAGGGTTCGTAAATAGGTCAATCGATGCGTTTTTCAAAAATAAAAAGGATGAAAAGCTTACATTTTAACTTTCTTAAATTTTTTTTTATAATTTTGCCAAAAAACGATTTTTTGAAAATTTTAAAATCTAAAAAAAATATATCTGGAACTGATCGATCGGATTCAAACATATGGCAGAATTCGTCCCCCTGAGAGACCTATTATTTGGTAAAAAAAGATGCTTCTAACTATAACGGTTCTCGAGATATTGGGCAAAACGTAAAGTTATCATACAGACACACACAAACACACACACACACCCAGACATTTTTTCTAAACATCATTTTTGACATCCTGGGGTCGAATTATGTCGAGAAATGTCAAAAAATTGCAATTGAGGATTTGAGGGTAAAACAATACTTCCTCTATGAGGAAGCAAAAATTGATTATTGAAATTTTCCATTTTTAAAAGCTTGATAACTCCATACGAAACGGAGCTAGAGGGTTCGTAAATAGGTCAATCGATGCGTTTTTGAAAAATAAAAAGGATAAAAAGCTTACATTTTAACTTTCTTAAATTTTTTTTTATAACTTTTCCAAAAAACGATTTTTTGAAAATTTTAAAATCTAAAAAAATATATCTGGAACTGATCGATCGGATTCAAACATATGGCAGAAGTTGTCCCCCTGAGAGACCTATTAGTTGGTAAAAAAGATGCTTCTAACTATAACGGTTCTCGAAATATTAGGCCAAACGTAAAGTTAACATACACACACACACACACACACACCCGGACATTTTTTCTAAACATCATTTTTGACATCCTGGGGTCGAATTATGTCGAGAAATGTCAAAAAATTGCAATTGAGGATTTGAGGGTAAAACAATACTTCCTCTATGAGGAAGCAAAAATTGATTATTAAAATTTTCCATTTTTAAAAGCTTGATAACTCCATACTAAATGGAGCTAGAGGGTTCGTAAATAGGTCAATCGATGCGTTTTTAAAAAATAAAAAGGACAAAAAGCTTACATTTTAACTTTCTTAAATTTTTTTTATAATTTTGCCAAAAAACGATTTTTTGAAAGTTTTAAAATCTAAAAAAAATTTATCTGGAACTGATCGATCGGATTCAAACATATGGCAGAATTTGTCCCCCTGAGAGACCTATTATTTGGTAAGAAAAAAGATGCTTCTAACTATAACGGTTCTCGAGATATTGGGCAAAACTTAAAGTTATCATACAGACACACACACCCGGACATTTTTTCTAAACATCATTTCTGACATCCTGGGGTCGAATTATGTCGAGAAATGTTAAAAAATTGCAATTGAGGATTTGAGGGTAAAACAATACTTCCTCTATGAGGAAGCAAAAATTGATTATTAGAATTTTCCATTTTTAAAAGCTTGATAACTCAATACGAAACGGAGCTAGAGGGTTCGTAAATAGGTCAATCGATGCGTTTTTCAAAAATAAAAAGGATGAAAAGCTTACATTTTAACTTTCTTAAATTTTTTTTTATAATTTTGCCAAAAAACGATTTTTTGAAAATTTTAAAATCTAAAAAAAATATATCTGGAACTGATCGATCGGATTCAAACATATGGCAGAATTTGTCCCCCTGAGAGACCTATTATTTGGTAAAAAAAAGATGTTTCTAACTATAACGGTTCTCGAGATATTGGGCCAAACGTAAAGTTAACATACACACACACACACCCGGACATTTTTTCTAAACATCATTTTTGACATCCTGGGGTCGAATTATGTCGAGAAATGTCAAAAAATTGCAATTGAGGATTTGAGGGTAAAACAATACTTCCTCTATGAGGAAGCAAAAATTGATTATTAAAATTTTCCATTTTTAAAAGCTTGATAACTCGATACGAAACGGAGCTAGAGGGTTCGTAAATAGGTCAATCGATGCGTTTTTAAAAAATAAAAAGGATAAAAAGCTTACATTTTAACTTTCTTAAATTTTTTTTATAATTTTGCCAAAAAACGATTTTTTGAAAATTTTAAAATCTAAAAAAAATTTATCTGGAACTGATCGATCGGATTCAAACATATGGCAGAATTTGTCCCCCTGAGAGACCTATTATTTGGTAGAAAAAAAGATGCTTCTAACTATAACGGTTCTCGAGATATTGGGCAAAACTTAAAGTTATCATACAGACACACACACCCGGACATTTTTTCTAAACATCATTTCTGACATCCTGGGGTCGAATTATGTCGAGAAATGTTAAAAAATTGCAATTGAGGATTTGAGCGTAAAACAATACTTCCTCTATGAGGAAGCAAAATTTGATTATTAAAATTTTCCATTTTTAAAAGCTTGATAACTCAATACGAAACGGAGCTAGAGGGTTCGTAAATAGGTCAATCGATGCGTTTTTCAAAAATAAAAAGGATGAAAAGCTTACATTTTAACTTTCTTAAATTTTTTTTTATAATTTTGCCAAAAAACGATTTTTTGAAAATTTTAAAATCTAAAAAAAATATATCTGGAACTGATCGATCGGATTCAAACATATGGCAGAATTCGTCCCCCTGAGAGACCTATTATTTGGTAAAAAAAGATGCTTCTAACTATAACGGTTCTCGAGATATTGGGCAAAACGTAAAGTTATCATACAGACACACACAAACACACACACACACCCAGACATTTTTTCTAAACATCATTTTTGACATCCTGGGGTCGAATTATGTCGAGAAATGTCAAAAAATTGCAATTGAGGATTTGAGGGTAAAACAATACTTCCTCTATGAGGAAGCAAAAATTGATTATTGAAATTTTCCATTTTTAAAAGCTTGATAACTCCATACGAAACGGAGCTAGAGGGTTCGTAAATAGGTCAATCGATGCGTTTTTGAAAAATAAAAAGGATAAAAAGCTTACATTTTAACTTTCTTAAATTTTTTTTATAATTATGCCAAAAAACGATTTTTTGAAAATTTTAAAATCTAAAAAAATATATCTGGAACTGATCGATCGGATTCAAACATATGGCAGAAGTTGTCCCTCTGAGAGACCTATTAGTTGGTAAAAAAGATGCTTCTAACTATAACAGTTCTCGAAATATTAGGCCAAACGTAAAGTTAACATACACACACACACACACACACACCCGGACATTTTGTCTAAACATCATTTTTGACATCCTGGGGTCGAATTATGTCGAAAAATGTCAAAAAATTGCAATTGATGATTTGCGGGTAAAACAATACTTCCTCTATGAGGAAGCAATTAAACAAACATTAAAGGACTGCGCGTTACTTTCATATAGTCAAAAAATGAAAATTAAATTAATTTTTGTCGCGACAGAAAAATTTGGCAAAATACACAAAAAAATTTTCAGATAATTATCAAATATTTTCCATATTTCTAGATCTAATTTCAAATTTTTTCATCTATGAACGAATAAAATTGAACAACAATTGAAGGACTGCGCGTTACTTTCATATAGTTTAAAAATGAAAATTCAATTAATTTTTGTCTCGAAAGAAAAATTTGGCAAAATACAAAAAAAAAATTCAGATTAATCAATTATTTTCCATATTTTTAGATCCAATTTAAAATTTTTTCATCTATGAAGAAATAAAATGAAACAAAAATTGAAGGACTGCGCGTTACTTTTATATAGTCAAGAAATGAAAATTCAATCAATTTTTGTCTCGACAGAAAAAATTGGCAAAATACAAAAAAAAAAATTTTAGATAAATATGAATTATTTTCCATATTTATAGATCTAATTTCAATTTTTTTCATCTATGAACGAATAAAATTTAACAAAAATTGAAGGACTGCGCGTTACTCTCATATAGTCAAAAAATGAAAATTCAATCAATTTTTGTCTCGGCAGAAAAATTGGGCAAAATACAAAAAAAAATTTCAGATAAATATCAATTGTTTTCCATATTTCCAGATCTAATTTCAAATTTTTTCATCTATAAACGAATAAAATTGAACAACAATTGAAGGACTGCGCGTTACTTTCATATAGTTTAAAAATGAAAATTCAATTAATTTTTGTCTCGAAAGAAAAATTTGGTAAAATACACAAAAAATTTTTCATATAAATATCAATTATTTTCCATAATTCTAGATCTAATTTCAAATTTTTTCATCGATGAACGAATAAAACTAAACAAAATTTAAAGGACTGCGCGTTAGTTTCATATAGTCAAAAAATAAAAATTCAATCAATTTTTGTCTCGACAGAAAAATTTGGCAAAATACAAAAAAAAATTTCAGAAAAATATCAATTATTTTTCATATTTCTAGATATAATTTAAAATTTTTTCATCAATGAACGAATAAAATTGAACAAAAATTAAAGGACTGCGCGTTACTTTTATATAGTCAAAAAATAAAAATTCAATCAATTTTTGTCTCGACAGAAAAATTTGGCAAAATACAAAAAAAAATTTCAGATAAATATCAATTATTTTCCATATTTCTAGATATAATTCAAAATTTTTTCATCAATGAACGAATAAAATTGAACAAAAATTGAAGGACTGCTCGTTACTTTCATATAGTCAAAAAATGAAAATTCAATCAATTTTTGTCTCGAAAGAAAAATTTGGCAAAATATGATGAAAGTAACGCGCAGTCCTTCAATTTTTGTTCAATTTTGTTTGTTGATAGATGAAAAAGTTTAACATTAGATCTAGAGCTTTGGAAAATAGTTGATATTTATATAAAAAATTTTTTGTGTATTTTGTTAAATTTCTCTGTCGAGACAAAAATTGATGGAATTTTCATTTTTAAACTATATTAAAGTAACGCGCAGTCCTTCAATTGTTGTTTAATTTTATTCGTTCATAGATAAAAAAATTTGAAATTAGATCTCGAAATATGGAAAATAATTGATACTTTTCTGAAATTTTTTTTTTGTATTTTAGTAAATTTTTCTGTCGAGACAAAAATTGATTGAATTTTAATTTTTGACTATATGAAAGTAACGCGCGGACCTTCATTTTGTGTTCAATTTTATTCGTTCATAGATGAAAAAATTTAAAATTAGATCTAGAAATATGGAAAATAATTGATATTTATATGAAAAATTTTTTGTGTATTTTGCCAAATTTTTCTGTCGAGACAAAAATTAATTGAATTTTCATTTTTTGACTAGATGAAAGTAACGCGCAGTCCTCAATTTTTGTTCAATTTTATTCGTTCATAGATGAAAAAGTTTGAAATTACATCTAGAAATATGGAAAATAATTGATATTTATATATGAAAAATTTTTTGTGTATTTTGCCAAATTTTTCTGTCGAGACAAAAAGTAATTGAATTTTCATTTTTTGACTAGATGAAAGTAATGCGCAGTCCTTCAATTTTTGTTCAATTTTATTCGTTCATTGATGAAAAAATTTGAAATTAGATCTAGAAATATGGAAAATAATTGATATTTATCTGAAAATTTTTTTTTGTATTTTGCCAAATTTTTCTTTCGAGACAAAAATTGATTAAATTTTCATTTTTGACTAGATGAAAGTAACGCGCAGTCCTTCAATTTTTGTTCAATTTTGTTCGTTCATAGATGAAAAAGTTTGACATTAGATCTAGAAATATAGAATAATTGATATTTATCTGAAAAATTTTTTGTGTATTTTGCCAAATTTTTCTGTCGAGACAAAAATTGATTGAATTTTCATTTTTTGACTATATGAAATTTAACGCACAGTCCTTCAATTTTTGTTCAATTTTATTCGTTCATAGATGAAAAAATTTGAAATTAGATGTAGAAATATGGAAATCAATTGATATTTATCTGAAATTTTTTTTTTGTATTTTGCCAAATTTTTCTGTCGAGACAAAAATTGATTGAATTTTCATTTTTTGACTATATGAAAGTAACGCGAAGTCCTTCATTTTTTGTTCAATTTTGTTAGTTGATAGATGAACAAGTTTGACATTAGATCTAGAAATATGGAAAATAATTGATATTTGACTGAAAAATTTTTTGTGTATTTTGCCAAATTTTTCTGTCGAGACAAAAATTGATTGAATTTTTATTTTTTGACTAGATGAAAGTAACGCGCAGTCCTTCAATTTTTTTTCAATTTTGTTTGTTGATAAATGAAAAAGTTTGACATTAGATCTAGAAATATGAAAAATAATTGATATTTATCTGAAATTTTTTTTTTGTATTTTGCCAAATTTTTCTGTCGAGACAAAAATTGATTGAATTTTCATTTTTTGACTATATGAAAGTAACGCGAAGTCCTTCATTTTTTGTTCAATTTTGTTTGTTGATAGATGAAAAAGTTTGACATTAGATCTAGAAATGTGGAAAATAATTGATATTTGTCTGAAAAATTTTTTGTGTATTTTGCCAAATTTTTCTGTCGAGACAAAAATTGATTGAATTTTCATTTTTTGACTAGATGAAAGTAACGCGCAGTCCTTTAATTTTTTTTCAATTTTGTTTGTTGATAGATGAAAAAGTTTGACATTAGATCTAGAAATATGAAAAATAATTGATATTTATCTGAAAAATTTTTTCTGTATTTTGCTAAATTTTTCTGTCGAGACAAAAATTGATGGAATTTTCATTTTTTAAATATATAAAAGTAACGCGCAGTCCTTCAATTTTTTTTCAATTTTGTTTGTTGATAGATGAAAAAGTTTGACATTAGATCTAGAAATATGAAAAATAATTGATATTTATCTGAAAAATTTTTTGTGTATTTTGCGAAATTTTTCTGTCGAGACAAAAATTGATGGAATTTTCATTTTTTGAATATATAAAAGTAACGCGCAGTCCTTCAATTTTTTTTCAATTTTGTTGTTGATAGATGAAAAAGTTTGACATTAGATCTAGAAATATGGAAAATAATCGATATTTATCTGAAAATTTTTTTGTGTATTTTGCCAAATTTTTCTGTCGAGACAAAAATTAATTGAATTTTCATTTTTTGACTAGATGAAAGTAACGCGCAGTCCTTCAATTTTTGTTTAATTTTATTTTTTCATTGATGAAAAAATTTGAAATGAGATCTACAAATATGGAAAATAATTGATATTTATCTGTAATTTTTTTTGTGTATTTTGCCAAATTTTTCTGTCGAGAGAAAAATTGATTGAATTTTCATTTTTTGACTATATAAAAGTAACGCGAAGTCCTTCATTTTTTGTTGAATTTTGTTTGTTGATAGATGAAAAAGTTTGACATTAGATCTAGAAATATGGAAAATAATTGATATTTGTATGAAAAATTTTTTGTGTATTTTGTTAAATTTTTCAGTCGAGACAAAAATTGATTGAATATTCATTTTTTGACTAGATGAAGGTAACGCGCAGTCCTTCAATTTTTGTTCAATTTTATTCGTTCATAGATGAAAAAGTTTGACATTAGATCTAGAAATATGGAAAATAATCGATATTTATCTGAAAATTTTTTTTTGTATTTTGCCAAATTTTTCTTTCGAGACAAAAATTGATTGAATTTTCATTTTTTGACTATATGAAAGTAACGCGCAGTCCTTCAATTTTTGTTTAATTTTGTTTGTTGATAAATGAAAAAATTTGAAATTAGATCTAGAAATATGGAAAATAATTGATATTTATCTGTAATTTTTTTTGTGTATTTTGCCAAATTTTTCTGTCGAGACAAAAATTGATTTAATTTTCATTTTTTGACTATATAAAAGTAACGCGAAGTCCTCCACTTTTTGTTCAATTTTGTTTGTTGATAGATGAAAAAGTTTGACATTAGATCTAGAAATATAGAAAATAATTGATATTTGTATGAAAATTTTTTTGTGTATTTTGCCAAATTTTTCTGTCGAGACAAAAATTAATTGAATTTTCATTTTTTGACTATATGAAAGTAACGCACAGTTCTTCAATTTTTGTTAAATTTTATTCATTTATAGATGAAAAAATTTGAAATTAGATCTAGAAATATGGAAAATAATTGATATTTATCTGACATTTTTCTTTGTATTTAGCCAAATTTTTCTGACGAGACAAAAATTGATTGATATTTCATTTTTTGACTATATGAAAGTAACGCGCAGTCCTTCAATTTTTGTTCAATTTTGTTTGTTGTTAAATAAAAAAGTTTGACATTAGATCTAGAACTATGGAAAATAATTGATATTTATATGAAAATTGTTTTGTGTATTTTGCCAAATTTTTCTGTCGAGACAAAAATTAATTGAATTTTCATTTTTAAACTATATGAAAGTAACGCGAAGTACTTTATTTTTTGTTCAATTTTATTCGTTCATAGATGAAAAAATTTGACATTAGATCTAGAAATATGGAAAATAATTGATATTTATATAAAAATTTTTTTGTGTATTTTGCCAAATTTTTCTGTCGAGACAAAAATTAATTGAATTTTCGTTTTTAAACTATATGAAAGTAACGCGTAGTCCTTCAATTTTTGTTTAATTTTGTTTGTTGATAAATGAAAAAGTTTGACATTAGATCTAGAAATATGCAAAATAATTGATATTTGTATGAAAATTTTTTTGTGTATTTTGCCAAATTTTTCTGTCGAGACAAAAATTAATTGAATTTTCATTTTTTGACTATATGAAAGTAACGCACAGTTCTTCAATTTTTGTTAAATTTTATTCATTTATAGATGAAAAAATTTGAAATTAGATCTAGAAATATGGAAAATAATTGATATTTATCTGACATTTTTCTTTGTATTTAGCCAAATTTTTCTGACGAGACAAAAATTGATTGATATTTCATTTTTTGACTATATGAAAGTAACGCGCAGTCCTTCAATTTTTGTTCAATTTTGTTTGTTGTTAAATAAAAAAGTTTGACATTAGATCTAGAACTATGGAAAATAATTGATATTTATATGAAAATTGTTTTGTGTATTTTGCCAAATTTTTCTGTCGAGACAAAAATTAATTGAATTTTCATTTTTAAACTATATGAAAGTAACGCGAAGTACTTCATTTTTTGTTCAATTTTATTCGTTCATAGATGAAAAAATTTGACATTAGATCTAGAAATATGGAAAATAATTGATATTTATATAAAAATTTTTTTGTGTATTTTGCCAAATTTTTCTGTCGAGACAAAAATTAATTGAATTTTCGTTTTTAAACTATATGAAAGTAACGCGTAGTCCTTCAATTTTTGTTTAATTTTGTTTGTTGATAAATGAAAAAGTTTGACATTAGATCTAGAAATATGCAAAATAATTGATATTTATCTGAAAAATTTTTTGTGTATTTTGCCAAATTTTTCTGTCGAGACAAAAATTGATTGAATTTCCATTTTTTGACTATATGAAAGTAACGCGCAGTCCTTCAATTTTTGTTTAATTTTATTTGTTCATAGATGAAAAAATTTGAAATTAGATCTAGAAATATGGAAAATAATTGATATTTTTCTGAAAAGTTTTTTGTGTATTTTGCCAAATTTTTCTGTCGAGACAAAAATTGATGAATTTTCATTTTTTTACTCTATGAAAGTAACGCGCAGTCCTTAAATTTTTGTTTAATTTTATTCGTTCATAGAGAAAAAAATTTGAAATTAGATCTAGAAATATGGAAAATAATTGATATTTATCTAAAAATTTTTTTTTGTATTTTACCATATTTTTCTGTCAAGACAAAAATTGATTGAATTTTTATTTTTTGACTATATGAAAGTAACGCGCAGTCCTTCAATTTTTGTTTAATTTTATTTGTTCATAGATAAAAAAATTTTAAATTGAATCTAGAAATATGGAAAATAATTGATATTTATCTGAAATTTTTTTTTGTATTTTGCCAAATTTTTCTGTCGAGACAAAAATTGATTAAATTTTTATTTTTTGACTATATGAAAGTAACGCGCAGTCCTTCAATTTTTGTTTAATTTTATTTGTTCATAGATGAAAAAATTTAAAATTAGATCTGGAAATATGGAAAATAATTGATATTTATCTGTAATTTTTTTTGTGTATTTTGCCAAATTTTTCTGTCGAGACAAAAATTGATTTAATTTTCATTTTTTGACTAGATGAAAGTAACGCGCAGTCCTCAATTTTTGTTCAATTTTATTCGTTCATAGATGAAAAAGTTTAAAATTACATCTAGAAATATGGAAAATAATTGATATTTATATGAAAAATTTTTTGTGTATTTTGCCAAATTTTTCTGTCGAGACAAAAAGTAATTGAATTTTCATTTTTTGACTAGATGAAAGTAATGCGCAGTCCTTCAATTTTTGTTCAATTTTATTCGTTCATTGATGAAAAAATTTGAAATTAGATCTAGAAATATGGAAAATAATTGATATTTATCTGAAAATTTTTTTTTGTATTTTGCCAAATTTTTCTTTCGAGACAAAAATTGATTAAATTTTCATTTTTGACTAGATGAAAGTAACGCGCAGTCCTTAAATTTTTGTTCAATTTTGTTCGTTCATAGATGAAAAAGTTTGACATTAGATTTAGAAATATAGAAAATAATTGATATTTATCTGAAAAATTTTTTGTGTATTTTGCCAAATTTTTCTGTCGAGACAAAAATTGATTGAATTTTCATTTTTTGACTATATGAAATTTAACGCACAGTCCTTCAATTTTTGTTCAATTTTATTCGTTCATAGATGAAAAAATTTGAAATTAGATGTAGAAATATGGAAATCAATTGATATTTATCTGAAATTTTTTTTTTGTATTTTGCCAAATTTTTCTGTCGAGACAAAAATTGATTGAATTTTCATTTTTTGACTATATGAAAGTAACGCGAAGTCCTTCATTTTTTGTTCAATTTTGTTTGTTGATAGATGAACAAGTTTGACATTAGATCTAGAAATATGGAAAATAATTGATATTTGACTGAAAAATTTTTTGTGTATTTTGCCAAATTTTTCTGTCGAGACAAAAATTGATTGAATTTTTATTTTTTGACTAGATGAAAGTAACGCGCAGTCCTTCAATTTTTTTTCAATTTTGTTTGTTGATAAATGAAAAAGTTTGACATTAGATCTAGAAATATGAAAAATAATTGATATTTATCTGAAATTTTTTTTTGTATTTTGCCAAATTTTTCTGTCGAGACAAAAATTGATTGAATTTTCATTTTTTGACTATATGAAAGTAACGCGAAGTCCTTCATTTTTTGTTCAATTTTGTTTGTTGATAGATGAAAAAGTTTGACATTAGATCTAGAAATGTGGAAAATAATTGATATTTGTCTGAAAAATTTTTTGTGTATTTTGCCAAATTTTTCTGTCGAGACAAAAATTGATTGAATTTTCATTTTTTGACTAGATGAAAGTAACGCGCAGTCCTTCAATTTTTTTTCAACTTTGTTTGTTGATAGATGAAAAAGTTTGACATTAGATCTAGAAATATGAAAAATAATTGATATTTATCTGAAAAATTTTTTCTGTATTTTGCTAAATTTTTCTGTCGAGACAAAAATTGATGGAATTTTCATTTTTTAAATATATAAAAGTAACGCGCAGTCCTTCAATTTTTTTTCAATTTTGTTTGTTGATAGATGAAAAAGTTTGACATTAGATCTAGAAATATGAAAAATAATTGATATTTATCTGAAAAATTTTTTGTGTATTTTGCGAAATTTTTCTGTCGAGACAAAAATTGATGGAATTTTCATTTTTTGAATATATAAAAGTAACGCGCAGTCCTTCAATTTTTTTTCAATTTTGTTGTTGATAGATGAAAAAGTTTGACATTAGATCTAGAAATATGGAAAATAATCGATATTTATCTGAAAATTTTTTTGTGTATTTTGCCAAATTTTTCTGTCGAGACAAAAATTAATTGAATTTTCATTTTTTGACTAGATGAAAGTAACGCGCAGTCCTTCAATTTTTGTTTAATTTTATTTTTTCATTGATGAAAAAATTTGAAATGAGATCTACAAATATGGAAAATAATTGATATTTATCTGTAATTTTTTTTGTGTATTTTGCCAAATTTTTCTGTCGAGAGAAAAATTGATTGAATTTTCATTTTTTGACTATATAAAAGTAACGCGAAGTCCTTCATTTTTTGTTGAATTTTGTTTGTTGATAGATGAAAAAGTTTGACATTAGATCTAGAAATATGGAAAATAATTGATATTTGTATGAAAAATTTTTTGTGTATTTTGTTAAATTTTTCAGTCGAGACAAAAATTGATTGAATATTCATTTTTTGACTAGATGAAGGTAACGCGCAGTCCTTCAATTTTTGTTCAATTTTATTCGTTCATAGATGAAAAAGTTTGACATTAGATCTAGAAATATGGAAAATAATCGATATTTATCTGAAAATTTTTTTTTGTTTTTTGCCAAATTTTTCTTTCGAGACAAAAATTGATTGAATTTTCATTTTTTGACTATATGAAAGTAACGCGCAGTCCTTCAATTTTTGTTTAATTTTGTTTGTTGATAAATGAAAAAATTTGAAATTAGATCTAGAAATATGGAAAATAATTGATATTTATCTGTAATTTTTTTTGTGTATTTTGCCAAATTTTTCTGTCGAGACAAAAATTGATGAATTTTCATTTTTTTACTCTATGAAAGTAACGCGCAGTCCTTAAATTTTTGTTTAATTTTATTCGTTCATAGAGGAAAAAATTTGAAATTAGATCTAGAAATATGGAAAATAATTGATATTTATCTAAAAATTTTTTTTTGTATTTTACCATATTTTTCTGTCGAGACAAAAATTGATTGAATTTTTATTTTTTGACTATATGAAAGTAACGCGCAGTCCTTCAATTTTTGTTTAATTTTATTTTTTCATAGATAAAAAAATTTTAAATTGAATCTAGAAATATGGAAAATAATTGATATTTATCTGAAATTTTTTTTTGTATTTTGCCAAATTTTTCTGTCGAGACAAAAATTGATTGAATTTTCATTTTTTGACTTTATGAAAGTAACGCGCAGTCCTTCAATTTTTGTTTAATTTTATTTGTTCATAGATGAAAAAATTTAAAATTAGATCTGGAAATATGGAAAATAATTGATATTTATCTGTAATTTTTTTTGTGTATTTTGCCAAATTTTTCTGTCGAGACAAAAATTGATTTAATTTTCATTTTTTGACTATATAAAAGTAACGCGAAGTCCTCCACTTTTTGTTCAATTTTGTTTGTTGATAGATGAAAAAGTTTGACATTAGATCTAGAAATATAGAAAATAATTGATATTTGTATGAAAAATTTTTTGTGTATTTTGCCAAATTTTTCTGTCGAGACAAAAATTAATTGAATTTTCATTTTTTGACTACATGAAAGTAACGCACAGTTCTTCAATTTTTGTTAAATTTTATTCATTTATAGATGAAAAAATTTGAAATTAGATCTAGAAATATGGAAAATAATTGATATTTATCTGACATTTTTCTTTGTATTTAGCCAAATTTTTCTGACGAGACAAAAATTGATTGATATTTCATTTTTTGACTATATGAAAGTAACGCGCAGTCCTTCAATTTTTGTTCAATTTTGTTTGTTGTTAAATAAAAAAGTTTGACATTAGATCTAGAACTATGGAAAATAATTGATATTTATATGAAAATTGTTTTGTGTATTTTGCCAAATTTTTCTGTCGAGACAAAAATTAATTGAATTTTCATTTTTAAACTATATGAAAGTAACGCGAAGTACTTCATTTTTTGTTCTATTTTATTCGTTCATAGATGAAAAAATTTGACATTAGATCTAGAAATATGGAAAATAATTGATATTTATATAAAAATTTTTTTGTGTATTTTGCCAAATTTTTCTGTCGAGACAAAAATTAATTGAATTTTCGTTTTTAAACTATATGAAAGTAACGCGTAGTCCTTCAATTTTTGTTTAATTTTGTTTGTTGATAAATGAAAAAGTTTGACATTAGATCTAGAAATATGCAAAATAATTGATATTTATCTGAAAAATTTTTTGTGTATTTTGCCAAATTTTTCTGTCGAGACAAAAATTGATTGAATTTCCATTTTTTGACTATATGAAAGTAACGCGCAGTCCTTAAATTTTTGTTCAATTTCATTCGTTCATAGATGAAAAAATTTGAAATTAGATCTAGAAATATGGAAAATAATTGATATTTTTCTGAAAAGTTTTTTGTGTATTTTGCCAAATTTTTCTGTCGAGACAAAAATTGATGAATTTTCATTTTTTTACTATATGAAAGTAACGCGCAGTCCTTAAATTTTCGTTCAATTTTATTCGTTCATAGAGGAAAAAATTTGAAATTAGATCTAGAAATATGGAAAATAATTGATATTTATCTGAAATTTTTCTTTTTGTATTTTGCCAAATTTTTCTGTCGAGACAAAAAGTGATTGAATTTTCATTTTTTGACTATATGAAAGTAACGCGCAGTCCTTTAATTTTTGTTCAATTTTATTCGTTCATAGATGAAAAAATATTAAATTAGATCTGGAAATATGGAAAATAATTGATATTTATCTCAAATTTTTTTTTTGTATTTTGCCAATTTTTTCTTTCGAGACAAAAATTGATTGAATTTTCATTTTTTGACTATATAAAAGTAACGCGAAGTCCTTCATTTTTTGTTCAATTTTGTTTGTTGATAGATGAAAAAGTTTGATATTAGATCTTGAAATATTTTATTTATTTTATTTTATTTATTACAAACACCTGCAGTCCAAAAGGACCATATAAGGGTAACTACAATTCAAGTCTTAACAGTACAGTTATTATAAAGATTTCATGTATAAATTTAGGATTTTAAGAAATTGGCTGCTTTTAGTATAAAATAAATCTAAATCCGGTTTCAAAGAATTGAACATTTTGTTAATGTGGTAACACGCAAAATAAATCGGAGCCTCAGAACTAAAATCTGTCCTCAAAGCGGGCAATAAAAAAGGATCAATTTGCCTAGAGGAAAGTCTCGGCAAACGGAATGCAATCCTACAAAGAATATCTGGTGCATAAACTTGAGAATAAATAATTTTAAATAAAAATATACACGCAGCAGATATTCTTCGTTGTTCGAGAGACATAAAATCAAATCGCAAACATAATTCTTTATAATCAAGTCCTCTTTTAGGATAAACTTTATTCGCTTTAAAAGCCAAGTATTTAAGAAATCTTTTTTGAACACTTTCCAAGCATAAATTATATTTATCAAATTGAGGGTTCCAAATAATAGAAGCGTATTCCAACTTGGATCGTACCAAAGCATTAAATAAAATAATAAGAGTTTTTTGATTGGAGAACAGTTTAGAGGTTCTAAGGAGATATCCTAGAGCTCTCGAAGCAGATGCTACCAAGTTAGAAACATGTTCATTAAAATTTAAATTACAGTCAAAAGTTACACCCAAATCACAAGTAGAAAACACTCTTTCCAAAGCGCAACCATTAGTCTTGTAATCGACGATTATAGGATTCTTTTTTCTTGTAACAGTCATTACGTGACACTTAGCAATATTTAAAGGCAGTTCGTTTTTAAGAGACCACTCAAAAATATAATCAAGATCAGATTGTAAACAAACGGTATCCGATAGTTGATTAATTACACGAAACACTTTGATGTCATCGGCGAAGAGTAAGACAAAAGATATAATTCCTTCAGTGATGTCATTAATATACAGAGAGAAAATAGGAGATCCCAAAGATGAACCCTGAGGGACGCCCTTGGTCGGGGTAAAACTACTAGAGTTAACTCCGTTAATAGAAACAAAATGGATCCTTTGAGACAAATAGTTCATTAAAATGATTTGCACGTTTGGTGGTAAATCAACCTTCACCAATTTTCTCTTTAAGATCGAATGGTTAATTGTGTCAAAAGCTTTGGCAAAATCTAAAAAGGCAACATCCACCTGAGACCGATTTTGAATGGCATCATACAAAATCTGCGTAAAAAAGGCTAAGTTAGTCAAAGTGGACCTTCCCTTCAAACAACCGTGTTGCTCATTTGCAATAATTTTTTTTAAAGATTTATTGAGAATTTCCGTTATGGCTTTTTCAAATACTTTCGCAAAATTTTGAATTATTGTAATAGGTCTGTAGTTAGTTATTAAGGACTTGTCTCCCTTTTTAAACACCGGAAAAATTCTGGCCTCCTTCCAAACTGAAGGGAAAATACCTGATTTTAAGGCAAGATTAAAAATTAAGCATAAAGGAGTGGCTAAAATAGACGCGCAATCCCTAACAAAAAAACTTGGAATTCTATCCGGTCCAGCAGTGGAAGTGGCCCTTAAAGACCTTGCGCTTCTCAAGACCGATTCCGTTGTTAGCAAAAAAGGTCTATCAAAATCAATATCGTGATGACACAACGAATCAAATATATGATCTGGGTAGCATGATGAGAAATTTTCTTTAAAGGCATCAACAATTGATTTAGGATTATTTAACTGCTCTCCATTAAATGACATCACATCAGGTAGCACGGTACTTTTTTGTTTATTTACAAAGCTCCAGAAAGACATCGGATTAATTACTAAATTTGCTTCGATGTTTTTCATATATTCATAATAATTATGTTTGATTTTCTTATGAATGCTCGCAGATAAGATTCTAATTTGAGGATTGTAATATTGTTCATTAGATTTCCTTTTTTGTAACATGGAATATTTCAGGGTAATATCATTAATAATACTTTTGGAAAACCAAGGTGGATATCTACGCTTGCCGCTGGTTGTATTTCGCAAAGGTACAAATTGTCCAAAAGTATCAAACAAAACTTCGTTAAATTTATCGCAGGCAACATCAACATCAGTTTCGGATTCTAAAAAACTCCAATCAATAGAGGTCAAATGAACATATAACCCTGATAAATTAGCCTTTTTAAAATTAAAATTGCTCGCGCTATTATTATCAAAGTCCAACGTTCCTGCATTAAATTGTAACATGTATTAAAACATTTATTTGAAGACACATAAGACAAGTCAATGTTAAGCGCTGGGTGATAATGATCTTCCGGCACGAGGGGGAAAGAAGCTCTATTAACCGAAGTAGGAAGATTAGAAAATAATAAATCTAAGTTACGGTTCATAAAGTTGGAAACATCGTTTGTCTGGGTAAGATTGAAAAATAACATAAAATTTTTTAGGATGGAAACTTTAGAATCAAAGGATTGTGGGTCAGGAGTTACTGTAAAAGATGGACAGTTGAAATCACCAATAACAAAAAGCGGAATATCGTAAAGTAAAGGGCAATTCTGAAGTAAACTAAAAAATGATCTGAAGTTTTGAAGGTTAATCAATGGCGGAATATAAACTGCCAGAACAATAAATTTGAAATTTTGCTTAACAATCATGACTCCCACTAGATCAATTCCCAACTTACCGTTCTGGATATTTGACAAATCAATCGGATACGAATTAAAAGAATTACTAATGGCAATCAGTACCCCACCCCCTCTTCCAATCTCTCGATCGCAGCGAAAAACATTGAAATTTGTTGAATCAAAAATTTCATCTGAAAGAACGCTGGGCTTTAACCAAGATTCGGTAATAATAAAAATACTATAAAATAAAAGGAAAGGAAAACATTTAATAATAGATATTTTAGTGTTGATACTCCTGACATTTTGATATAAAATGCAAAAAGTTGAAGAAGAATAGTTCTTCAATCGGTTGATGTTGACACTTGAGGTAGCTTGAAGATAGTCGGTACTCCCAATCGATTGCCGATCTTGAGATGTTTTTCCCCGTTGGTGGTTCTCTCTTGAAGTTCCTTTCGTACACGGTTGTAAACCGCTTGCTGGTATTTCGTCTGGTCTGGAACAATGGAGAGATCCAAGAATTCGGGTGGAAGGGCTTTCGTCATCTTTGCTCGCATGAATAAGTTTCGGATCTGAGAAGCACACAGATTTGTTGGAAACTTAATTTTAATAGGGCGAGGTCTCGTGCGTGAATCGGAAAATAATCCTATCCTCCAAATTTTAATGTTTTCATAAATCTGGTCAGGTGATAAAAGGTTTAGGAGGATAGAAATACTATGCATGTCACGATTGTTATTGTTGTCATTGGTGGACGAATTAGCTTCAGGCATGCCAAAAATAATAAGGTTATTTTTTCTTTTTAATTTGTCTTCCCATTCCGAAAGGCAGAGATCAAAATCAAAAGATCCATTTTCATTACCTTTTTCTATTTCGGCAACTTTGTCTTCAATGACGTCAATTCGTTGAAAAGCATTGTCGATTTTATCCTCGCAACCACCAACACGAGTGGATAACAATTTCATGTCATTAGATAAATTTTTCAGTGAAGAATCCATGGCCTGAATATCCGTCTTAACCGAAATAATAGTTTCATTTATTTTATTAAATTCAGTTTGTAAGAAATCCTTTAGATCGTCCGAAGGGGGTCTTGATGGAGGGGGTTGAGGGGATGGTGAACCACAACACTGCTTCAAGCCTCCATTAGGAAGAATTATGCATTTTAAGGCACAACTTTTGTGATATAAAGCTGAACATACTTTACAAGTAGTAATTTTAGTTACAGCTTTCTTATTGCATAAAATACAGACGTTTGTAGACTATTCTATACCACTGGCGGAATCTGTTGGTATGCCAGTACACAAATTCTGCGATAAGGCTTGATTATCTGTATGACTAACCATGTTTGAGTCACTGGATCGGGAGTACAGTAAAAGTCAAAAAAAAAAATGCAACGGCACCACGTGGTGAACAAAAGGTCAAAAAAACCACTTTCCCGTTCAACTTAACTTCGAAAAAGGTGGTGGGACCTTTTAAACAATTAAAAGATCAATAAAAACCACTCTACAGGGTGGTAATTAACACCACTTTGTCACAATAAATCAGTCACAAGTCTTTGACTCTTCACACCATTCACTCGTCGAAATATAAACGTAACGAAATGAGTTTTAAAGACACAAAAAGTTCGAAATACACGAGTCACCACATCAAGAACCAAAAAATTTTTTTGTGTATTTTGCCAAATTTTTCGGTCGAGACAAAAATTAATTGAATTTTCATTTTTAAACTATATGAAAGTAACGCGTAGTCCTTCAATTTTTGTTTAATTTTGTTTGTTGATAAATGAAAAAGTTTGACATTAGATCTAGAAATATGGAAAATAATTGATATTTATCTAAAATTTTTTTGTGAATTTTGCCAAATTTTTCTGTCGAGACAAAAATTGATTGAATTTTCATTTTTTGACTATATGAAAGTAACGCGCAGTCCTTCAATTTTTGTTTAATTTTATTTGTTCATAGATAAAAAAATTTTTAAATTGGATCTAGAAATATGGAAAATAATTGATATTTATCTGAAATTTTTTTTTGTATTTTGCCAAATTTTTCTGTCGAGACAAAAATTGATTGAATTTTCATTTTTTGACTATATGAAAGTAACGCGCAGTCCTTTAATTTTTGTTCAATTTTATTCGTTCATAGATGAAAAAATTTTAAATTAGATCTGGAAATATGGAAAATAATTGATATTTATCTGTAAGGGTAGAGGGTGGTTTTTTTTGAAAAGATTAAAATAGTTTCAAAAAGTAGTCATAAAAAAATCCACAATCAAACAAATATAATTATTTGTTAAGATTTTAAAATACCCTGTAGTACAAAGAATGATTGTGTTAATTTATTGAAATAATTAACTAATCAAAAAAAGAAAGGTAAGGGATCGTCTCTAAAATTATATTATTATTCAATATATCGGCAGAGAGCCGTATTCTGTTTCGATCAGGGTATGGTAAATATTAAAGAAATAAAATATGGATATTTATCTTTAACATATTAACAATCAATTTATTAAAACTAATTCAACTCGTTGTACATACAAACTAGCAAAATTTCGCTATAACAAGACTGAAAGTCTTATTTAAGAAAACAATAATTTGAGAAGAATTAATGTAATACAATATACTGTAATATTCAAACTTTCTGAGTGTGTTGTGTAATTGTTCTGTGTGTGCAAATATTTCTACTCACCAAAAATTGGAATTTCTCATGTAATAATAGGTTTCTTTTTAATATTCTGTCTGTTCCTTTAAATATTCTTTTTAATATTCTTATATATATATATATTCATAAACTGAGTAATTATATCTCTTTTTCTTTTATTTAATTAATAATCCCTTTTCTATATAATCTTATTTCACTTTAAATAATATATTTTTAAATTCAAATCTGACGCCTAATGGGCGTTGTTTCAAAAAACAAAACTCGGCTCGTCTTTACCAGGCGACGGCTACCCACCAAAAGATCACGATTTACCCTTTCAGTCAATTTTATTAACTGCTATTTTGGGTCATCGAATTTTTGCTGATCGATTTTTTCAACATCATTGATGAAATTATTTTGAGTACAGTTTTGTAATCTCGGTATAGTTGCGATCCTCGATGAATTATCGGGAGCAACTTACCTTGCGTTTTGTTTTGTAATGAAGTTAATATTATTTTTAAAGTGTAATAAGTCTTCATTTAAACTTTTATTCTTTATTAATTAATAATTTTTTTTAATTTGAATATTTAAAGGAAATTGAACTTTATGCTGTCTAGTTCTTCCTATGATAAATAGAAGTAATTTATATTTATTTTCCTTTTGTGGTGAATATAAATATTTGAGTTAACTCTTATTTTCGTTTAGTTGGCATTATAATTAAGAACAGTTTCGTAACTTTACAGTTATTTCGCCAGACTATGTGTTCTGTTTTTAAAATTGAAGAATATCTTTTACAATTTCTAAACTAATTTGTGAATTTAAATTTATACATTCCAAAATCTTTAATTTGAGATAACAAATTTTCTTATTATCCAATTATCTAATAAGAAAAATAAGAATTATAAAACAATAAGTCACGGAGTCAGATCGTGACAAATGCCCCCCTTTTGTGGGCTGACGTCCCTTGTCAGCTGTTGGATGTTGAGAGTGTAGTAGTTATCAAAGTTTCGTAGATAAAAAAAAATTCTTTCGTCTGTGATATGTTTTATTCGACCCTTCCTTCTTGGAATTTATGTTTTTGGTATAATAGCTAATTCGTCTTTGTTGGTTGTTTAAAAGGGTTTTCTAGAAAACAAACTAAAATCGTGATTATTTTGAAATTGGTTTCAGTTGATTCATGTGTTTGAATTAGTTGTCATCTCCTTTAGATAGGGAATTTTTTAAATTAAAGTTTAAATTTAAGTGCACATTGGTTGTAACTGAGACCAATTTTACATATTTTTTTCAAAGAATACAAGAATATGTTAGTTTTTTTGAAGAGATTGACTATTTACTTTCTATTCTCGTGTTTTATTTGAATAGAAGGGATTGTGTGATGTATAACTTTATCATTTTTATGGATATTGATTTGCTTTTTATATTTTTTCAAATGCATTAGAAAAGAGGAATAAATGTATATTTTTGTATTCTTCTTGAAGAGAATAAAAGGTAAAAAGAAGAATAAGGAAAAGGGGGAAGAGAAAAAAAAAAACTAGGGCTAATCCGCCCGTATTTATCACCCCTTTCCTTTGTAGACTGTCGTCCCTTGACAGTATTTGAAACTTACCAGGTTGTGAATTGCCCCCCTTTTTGAAAAAAAAAAAATTTTTGTGAAAAATAAAATAGAAGAAAATTTCTATGAATTGCCCCCCTTTTTAAAAAAAAAATTTTGTGAAAAATAAAATAGAAGAAAATTTCTATGAATTGCCCCCCTTTTTGAAAAAAATTTTTGTGAAAAATAAAATAAAAGAAAATTTCTATGAATTGCCCCCCTTTTTGAAAAAAAAAATTTTTGTGAAAAATAAAATAAAAGAAAATTTCTATGAATGCCCCCCTTTTTAAAAAAAATTTTTGTGAAAAATAAAATAGAAGAAAATTTCTATGAATTGCCCCCCTTTTTGAAAAAAAATTTTTGTGAAAAATAAAATAAAAGAAAATTTCTATGAATTGAATTCTATGAAATATTTAATGCTCTCTCTGAGTTTAAATATTTTACTTTTATTGAATTTTGCTTTTATGTGAAATAGTCAGTGTCATCTTTTTTCTGTGTTTGCGGAAATATAATTCTGTCCTTTTGTTTTACTGGATGTCGTGCAAATGTGGTTTAGTTGCGTAGAACCTACGACATAGAGTGCTGGTGTTTTGTGTAGTTTTGTTTCTTCTTTTCTAAAAAAAAATAAAAAAACATGTGTAACAGTGGTGTATTTGAGTTGACTAACATTCGACAAGCTCTTTCATTGATTGAAGAAGGCATTTTTGATATTGGAAGCTATTTAATAAAGAAAGAGAGTACATTGCGTCGACAGCAGCATCATTTATTTCATAGTGGTGTTAGAGGGTAAGTGCTCATTTTTATTAAATTTCTCCGTAGATACGGAATTAATAAAAAAAATGTGGTTTCTTGATTGTTGGTGTTTTGTATTTATTTATTAATTTTTCGTAAAAGAAAAAATTTTTATATCAGTAATGAATTATAAAAAAAATTTTTTAAATACGAAACAGAGATTCAATATATATATATTTTTTTTAACATTCCAGCGTTACATGCCATTCGTTGGGTATTTATAAGTTTCGTTTAATTGTATCAATTTTCTTCTTTTTCCCCTTTTTTTTTTTATGTGTCGTTTGCACAAATTTTAACACTTCTAGAATTTCTCTAAATGTTAACATGTTACTATAATTTAGTTGATGTTTTCTTGAGCGTTTTATATTTTATATGCAGATATTCTCAAAATCAATTTTTGTAAAAATTATTACTTAATATAAATTGTATTAATATTTGTTTATTAGGGTTTTAAAAGGAAATTATTTGTTGAGATAACCTGAATGGTCATGTACTAGTGAGTATGGCATTTTTGGTTTTTATTTATTATATATAGAATGAGTGTTTTGGGTAAAATTTATAATAGGAATATTTTAATAATTTGTTATAAATCAACTTTAATTTTTGTTTGTGAGACATAAAAGTGTCCTCATTCTTAATAACTCTAGTTTTTCTGTGACAATAAATTTAAATACCATGAGAATAACGAAATATGCTCATTAAAGAAATTCGACAACACACATTTTGATTTTTCTATTCTTAGTTTTATTATTTTTTTTTTAAATCATGTCTTTCCTTACTTGTTTTTTTTTTTGTTTAATTTTAGGTCTTATTTTTTTTAACTGTAAGTTATTTTTAATTAATTATAAAATTTTCACTTTATTTATTGTCAATTCTTTGCTGAGCTCGTGACTTAGAGCGTCATGCGATCCTGTGTCATGTTACATTTTCGTAACCTTCATAGTGGTTTCCGAATTTTATTGCACGCTAATGTATTATTTATTTTTTTGTTTTAAATTTTTTTATTCTTTATTATTTTTTTTTTGAATTCTTTAATTAGCTTGAATTTGTGACATTACTATTAGTTAGATTCATTTTCCTTCAAGTTTCCCTTAATTGTTGTATGTTTCTTGATTATTAATTTAAGGAAGTGCATTTATATATATACTTTTTATTCTACCCATTTCATAAGTCTTGTGTCGTGTCGTGTAATCCGAACCTGTTTCAAATTATTTACCTGCTGACTTTGTTATTTTTTGAGTTCATTTATTATTTTAAGTCATTTTATTTGAATACTTTTACCAATTTATTTTCTTAAAATCAATTAGTTGTTTCTAAAAAATTGTTTGTTTCGAATTTTATTTTTTTACGTTAATTATCTTATAAGAAAAATCCGAACTTGACAATTATGTAAAAAAAATTAATTCTTATGTTTTTTTGATCTTTTTTATTTAAAAATATTCCGGAACAAAATCATGCTGACATAATCAACAATATATTTCAGTTTATGTACGCGGACGATAAAAAATTTTAGAGAGAGAGTAGAAACATAAAATGTTAATGTTATAAAAAAAATAAAACCTATTGTTTATTAATGTTATTCTTTCTCTGAAGTTATAATACTCTCATATTTTATTTATTTATCTACATTTTTTAGTCTTCCCGAGTCAGTTGTTTTTAGTTTGATTTAAGGTACGTCATTCTACAAAAAAAATTTTGAAAAAGAAAATTTTAATGTATTTTTAATGAAGTTATGGTTAGTTGTTCTAGTTTTAATCTACCTTTCTTATTAAAAGTTTTGAATCATCTAATTATACCATTTTTTTTATTAAAAAAAATTTTAAAAGAATGTTTGTGTTAATTATTGTGTTAATATTAATAAATTTAATCGCAATTATAATAATAATAGGAGCAATGATAGTGAACTTTTAATGTTAGAGACTAGTGTTAGGGTGTTATATTTTATGTTAGTTGAAATGATTCCTTGTTATATATTGATATTTTTTTTGTTTTGATTATTTAATGTTTAATTTGTTAGGGCAATAATTTAGTATATTTTGTATTATTTTTTTTTAGACTTTACTTTATATTAATTTCTATTTTTTTGTTAATTTTTATTTTTTTTGTACAATTGTTAGATTATTCTAAATGTTACGACGACTACGTTTTGTAGCATATATATATACATATGTATAATTTTTATAACAAAGATAAGGTGAATTGTTAGTATAAATTCTCACCATGATTTGTTAGTTTATTTTTTTTTATACTCATACGGGTTTTCTTTTTTAGGGCTAAGATTTTGTTTTCTGATTGGTACGAGCCTATTGCTCGGCCAAACGTAAACACACGTTGGTCTTTGAAGTCTATACAACTAGAACTCCAACCTAGTCCCATGTCATCTGGCCAATGGCATCAGTAGTATAGGTACTTATGGTATCTTTCCAAATATGAAGTATGCTCTTATTGGACGGCAAAGGATTTTATCCATCCCAGTTCCTGTGATATACCGTCGGATGAGGTCTTGGAACAAATACATGGATGCTTGGGGGTTAATACTATTGAGTGGTAAATGGATATGCAATATTTCTCATATATGTGTATGTATTTATTTTTTTTTAAATTTTTATTTTTTTATTTATTTATACATTTTTTTAAATAAATAGATTTTCATTTTGTTTCTTAGTTTTAATTTTAGTGTTGTTAGTATTACCTTTTATGTTTTCGATAAAAAAATATTTTGTTTTTAGTCCTTATTCTTCTATACTTCGGTTTCCTCCTGAGAATGGATATCGCTTTAAATCCACCGCTCTAGAGTTATTCTTTTGCCAAATTTATGAACACGACTGGGATGCGCTAGAATTGGTTCATAGTGGATGGGAAACGGTATGTGTATCTTTTAGCTTTTTATATATATATTTTTATTTTAATGTAACTAGCCTGAATATTATTATTTTTTTTAGAGATGGCGAGTGGATCTGGACTTCATTTTTCAAGCGTGCTGACTTGAATCACCTTTCTTGTTCGATTTAGTTGGAGTAGTTTGACATTATACTTTATTCTTTTTTTTTTTTACTACTTTATTTTTATATAGGTGTTAAATTTTTAGCCTGTCGACCAAATAAATTTCGTTGTTTTTTCTTTAAAACAAACTTTTTACTTTTCCTAGTTATAATAGTATATTTTTTATTTAAGTTTTTTTTATTCTTATTATTAATATTAAACTTTTTTTTAAAATCATTTAAATTAATTGTTTACTTTTTAGATGTTTAATTATTTCCCTTTAATATTTGATCTAATTCTATTTTCTTTACAATTGTCTATCTTTAGTTCTTCCATGAGTTAAGTTAGTTAGGTTATTTTGTTAAATGATATGATGATCTCTCAATTTAATTTAATGATGGTTATTTCTATATAGGATTCATCTAAGGTTATAAAATCTAATGATTATTAATATCTAACTTGTTTAGTTACTTTCTTTATACAGAATTACCTTAGGCTATGTCTACGCCTTGTTTTGGCATTGCACTTTGCCTTCTTATTTTCGGTCGTGGTTCCCTTGTTATAGATGTTGTTTGTTCAATGGTATGTTCGTATGTGTCTAATTGGTGTCTCCACTTTCGAACTGTTGATTCTAACCATGAAGTATAGTTGATGTTATCTGTTCGTATTTGAATTTGGAGTAGCTTCTTCTGTATTTTATCTAATAGTATCGCTTGTTCTTTGGAAACATTTCTCTGTTCTTCGGCGATGTCATAGAGATTTTGGATTTCTGCTCGCACAACGTGTGTTTGTTCCCCTACTAAGTGAGAGATATTTTGTTGTGCAGTATTTAAGTTGTATATGGCTTCCCAATAATTTTCTCCTTCATCGTTTGTGAGAACTCCTATGAGGGGTCCTATAAATTTGCCTACGAAGCCAAATAATGGTGTATTTCTTTTCTTAATGTTTTTATTTTTAGGTTTTACTTCTGGTGGTTGACTTGATTCCCGTAATTCTTTTATAGTTTCTTTTAGTTGTTTCAGTTGTAATTCAATTGTTTGTATGCGTCGTATCATGTTTTAGTTATCTAATATTCCTTCACAATTTATTTCTAAAAGTACTCTACAGGGTTTGTCCATTTTTCTGTAGTCTTCTTTGATTTCATCAAGATGTTCTGTAAAGTTATCTAGATCTAATCCTATTACTGTTCTCCATACTGTAGATATTTGTTGAAGGTCAGATATTAATTCATAATATAGTCCAGAACTTTTCTCAAAGTTAATTATCCTTATGTTTTCGCCCTCTAAATTGGCAGTAACTAGGGCTAAACTTCCTAGGATCGTAGCGAGGTTTACTTTTAATTTCATTGTATTTTCCTGCAATGAAATAATACATTTTATTAGAGTTTCTGATTATTGGGATATTAAGTATTTTATTCTATACTTCTTTTTGCCAATTTATCCGCTTCCTCATTACCTATTATCCCCCTATGTCCGGGTTCATATATTAATTCGACTTCTATCCCTGACATATTTTTCTTTATCTTTTGAAAAGTGTCTTTGCTAATTACGTCTCGATTTTTACTAGTTTTCCACCCATTTATTTGCCACTTTGGTAACCATTTCTCTAAGCCTTCTATGGCATACTTCGAATCAGAGTGTATTCTTACCTTTTTGTAACCTAGTTCACGGGTAATGTCAATTGCTTTTGATATAGCTTCCGCTTCGGCGTTGTTATTGGTTTGTCTATTTTTGGCTCTTTCACTTACATTGAGTTGGTGTTCGTGGTTAAGCCAAACTCTTATTCCTGCTTTTGCCTGTGACTTCCCATTACCCTTACGAAAGTTTATGACATAAAATGTATGTCATACGCGCTTGACGTAAATTACATGACGTTTTTTCGCGACGTCAAGTAAATCACGTCAGAAAAATTACGTCAAAAAAAAAAATGCCACAAATCGCTAAAATAAATGATTTTTTAAGAAATAAACGATTCTAAACAGCAAAATACAAAAAACAATGAACAGCTTGGGTTGTAAACTACACATAAAGGTTATGTGTAGCTTAAAATTAATAAAAGTTATATTTCAGTTAATAAATACAATTTTTAAATTTAATAAATTAAAAAAGAATTTTAAAAATACAAATTACTATAAAAGTGAACGAATTAAGATTAATTGTTGCTACAATTAACTGCGAGAACCTCACATAATGAGGATATTTTTTAAAAACAAATTTGGGGGGACAGGGAATCGAACCCGGGTTCGCCGCACGCAACTAACTAAAACCTAACGCCTAACCAACTGAGCTATCTCGATTAACTTCTGTACAAACAACAAATCTTTTTCTTAAACTGCAAGTCCATATTATGTGTTTTGCTGGAAAATATGTAAAAAAGCAAAAATCTAAATTCCTAAACGACTTATTATGATAAAACTTATTGTTTTAAAGAAGCCAGACAATATACAAAGAAATAAATAGTTAATTTCTAAAAGAAAACATAAAGAACTGAATTCCGTCAACCCAAAGCAAAACAACAATATAAAATGAGTTCAAAATTATTGCAAATGATTAATGGATGCCTCCTCAATCAGATTGCACTTGCACAATCTTTAAAAATTGGCAAATTAATAATAAAAATAGCGAAAATAAGTAAGTTGTTTAAGCCAACTAATCTGCACAGATTGACCACCAATCAGAGGAGGTCACGTGCTTTTCCGCACGAAAATCAAATCACTCTTGTTGACTTAAAGAATATATCAGTACAAAAATCAAAAGTTTAAACAAAAATAATTGATTAATCAATTCTGATCATTATTGAAAGCATAATTATTTCATTTCTTAAGAACAAAATGTTACAATTAATAAAATTAAATTTAAAAGTAAACTAATTAAATCCAAATAAAAATAAAATATTTATCTACCACAAAATTAACAATTAAAAAAATAAAACTTTAATTACACAAAAAAAAATTGAGATATTAAGATAACAAAAATTAAAATGTACGACAGGTAGTAGCAGAAAGGGGCACAACAATCAATTTGCACAAAAAAATCTAATCAAAATCTAAAATGGATGATCATACTCAAAAATATACAATTTAATTATTTGAATTAATAAAAAAAATGATCAACCCATGAAAACCACCCTAAAGGATGATATTCTGACAAAATTATTAAAAAAATAAAAATTCGTTCAAAAAAAAATCTAATCACAATCTGAAAGAGTAAAACATACTCAAAAATATACACCCTAACTTTGTAAATTAATAAAAAAAAATATCAACACCTGAAAACCACCCCTAATAAAAACATTCGGATAAAATTAAAAAGGAAAATATCAATTTACGCAAAAAAATTGTAAAAAAAATTTGAAATGCTAAAACATTACCTATATCTGAAACAATAATTTTGTCCGTTTATTATACATATGGGAACATTCCTTCATAATTATGCCTTGCCAGAAATTATTGGCAAAATACACTTAAAAAAATTTCAGCTAAATATCAGTAATTTTCCGTGTTTCTACATCTAATTTCAAACTTTTTCATATATTACCAAACAAAATCGTACAAAAATTAAGCGACTGCGCATTAGTTTCAACTTGACAAAAAATTAAAATTCCATCAATTTTCGCCTCGCCAGAAAAAATTTGCAAAAAGCACTAAAAAATTTTTAGCCAAATATCAGTTTTTTTCCGTGTTTCTAGATTTAATTTTAAACTTTTTCGGATATTAACGAACAAAATTGTACAAAAATAAAGCGACTGCGCGTTACATTCAAATTGTCAAAAAATGAAAATTTAGTCAATTTTTGCCTTGCCAGAAAAATTTGGCAAAATACACTAAAAAATTTGTAGCCAAATATCAATTTTTTTCCGTGTTTCTAGATCTAATTTCAAACTTTTTCATATATTAACGAACAAAATTGTACAAAAATTAAGCGACTGCGCTTTAGTTTAAACTTGACAAAAAATTAAAATTCCATCAATTTTCGCCTCGCCAGAAAAAATTTGCAAAAAACACTAAAAAATTTTCAGCCAAATATCAATTATTTTCCGTGTTTCTAGATCTAATTTCAAACTTTTTCATATATTAACGATCAAAATTGTACGAAAATTAACCCAGTGCGCATTAGTTTAAACTTGACAAAAAATTAAAATTCCATCAATTTTCGCCTCGCCAGAAAAAATTTGCAAAAAACACAAAAAAATTTTTAGACAAATATCAATTATTTTCCGTGTTTGTAGATCTAATTTTAAACTTTTTCATATATTAACGAACAAAATTGTACAAAAATTAAGCGACTGCGCGTTACATTCAAATTGTCAAAAAATGAATATTTAGTCAATTTTTGCCTTGCCAGAAAAATTTGTCAAAATATAGTAAAAAATTTTCAGCCAAATATCAATTATTTCCCGTGTTTCTAGATCTAATTTCAAACTTTTTCATATATTAACGATCAAAATTGTACGAAAATTAACCCAGTGCGCATTAGTTTAAACTTGACAAAAAATTAAAATTCCATCAATTTTCGCCTCGCCAGAAAAAATTTGCAAAAAACACTAAAAAATTTTTAGCCAAATATCAATTATTTTCCGTGTTTGTAGATCTAATTTCAAACTTTTTCATATATTAACGAACAAAATTGTACAAAAATTAAGCGACTGCGCGTTACATTCAAATTGTCAAAAAATGAATATTTAGTCAATTTTCGCCTTGCAAGAAAAATTTGGCAAAATACACTAAAAAATTTTCAGCCAAATATCAGTTATTTTCCGTGTTTCTAGATCTAATTTCCAACTTTTTCATATATTAACAAACAAAATTGTACAAAAATTAATCGACTGCGCGTTACATTCAAATTGTCAAAAAATGAATATTTAGTCAATTTTTGCCTTGCCAGAAAAATTTGGCAAAATACAGTAAAAAATTTTTAGCCAAATATCAATTATTTTCCGTGTTTCTAGATCTAATTTCTAACTTTTTCATATATTAACGAACAAAGTTGAACAAAAATTAACCCAATGCGCGTTACATTCAAATTGTCAAAAAGTGAAAATTTAATCAATTTTTGCCTCACCAGAAAATTTTAGCAAACTAGACTAAAAAATTTTTAGCCAAATATCTATTATTTTCCGTGTTTCTAGATCAAATTTCAAACTTCTTCATATAATAATGAACAAAATTGTACAAAGATTGACCCAGTGCGCATTAGTTTCAACTTATAAAAAAATGAAAATTCAATGCATTTTTGCCTTGCAAGAAGTATTTGGCAAAATACTCTTAAAAAAATTTCAGTCAAATATTAGTAATTTTCCGTGTTTCTACATCTAATTTCAAACTTTTTCATATATTACCAAACGAAATTGTACAAAAATTAAGCGACTGCGCATTACATTCAAATTGTCAAAAAATGAAAATTTAGTCAATTTTTGCCTTGCCAGAAAAAATTTGGCAAAATACAGTAAAAAATTTTCAGCCAAATATCAATTATTTTCCGTGTTTCTAGATCTAATTTCAAACTTTTTCATATATTACCAAACAAAATTGTACAAAAATTAAGCGACTGCGCATTAGTTTAAACTTGACAAAAAATTAAAATTCCATCAATTTTCGCCTCGCCAGAAAAAATTTGCAAAAAACACTAAAAAATTTTTAGCCAAATATCAATTATTTTCCGTGTTTCTAGATCTAATTTCAAACTTTTTCATATATTAACGAACAAAATTGTACAAAAATTAAGCGACTGCGCGTTACATTCAAAATGTCAAAAAATGAATATTTAGTCAATTTTTGCCTTGCCAGAAAAAATTTGCAAAAAACACTAAAAAATTTTTAGCCAAATATCAGTTATTTTCCGTGTTTCTAGATCTAATTTTAAACTTTTTCGGATATTAACGAACAAAATTGTACAAAAATTAAGCGACTGCGCGTTACATTCAAATTGTCAAAAAATGAATATTTAGTCAATTTTTGCCTTGCCAGAAAAATTTGCAAAAAACACTAAAAAATTTTTAGCCAAATATCAGTTATTTTCCGTGTTTCTAGATCTAATTTTAAACTTTTTCGGATATTAACGAACAAAATTGTACAAAAATTAAGCGACTGCGCGTTACATTCAAATTGTCAAAAAATGAATATTTAGTCAATTTTCGCCTCGCCAGAAAAAATTTGCAAAAAACACTAAAAAATTTTTAGCCAAATATCAGTTATTTTCCGTGTTTCTAGATCTAATTTCCAACTTTTTCATATATTAACAAACAAAATTGTACAAAAATTAATCGACTGCGCGTTACATTCAAATTGTCAAAAAATGAATATTTAGTCAATTTTTGCCTTGCCAGAAAAATTTGGCAAAATACAGTAAAAAATTTTTAGCCAAATATCAATTATTTTCCGTGTTTCTAGATCTAATTTCTAACTTTTTCATATATTAACGAACAAAGTTGAACAAAAATTAACCCAATGCGCGTTACATTCAAATTGTCAAAAAGTGAAAATTTAATCAATTTTTGCCTCACCAGAAAATTTTAGCAAACTAGACTAAAAAATTTTTAGCCAAATATCTATTATTTTCCGTGTTTCTAGATCAAATTTCAAACTTCTTCATATAATAATGAACAAAATTGTACAAAGATTGACCCAGTGCGCATTAGTTTCAACTTATGAAAAAATGAAAATTCAATGCATTTTTGCCTTGCAAGAAGTATTTGGCAAAATACTCTTAAAAAAATTTCAGCCAAATATTAGTAATTTTCCGTGTTTCTACATCTAATTTCAAACTTTTTCATATATTACCAAACGAAATTGTACAAAAATTAAGCGACTGCGCATTACATTCAAATTGTCAAAAAATGAAAATTTAGTCAATTTTTGCCTTGCCAGAAAAAATTTGGCAAAATACAGTAAAAAATTTTCAGCCAAATATCAATTATTTTCCGTGTTTCTAGATCTAATTTCAAACTTTTTCATATATTACCAAACAAAATTGTACAAAAATTATCGACTGCGCATTAGTTTAAACTTGACAAAAAATTAAAATTCCATCAATTTTCGCCTCGCCAGAAAAAATTTGCAAAAAACACTAAAAAATTTTTAGCCAAATATCAATTATTTTCCGTGTTTCTAGATCTAATTTCAAACTTTTTCATATATTAACGAACAAAATTGTACAAAAATTAAGCGACTGCGCGTTACATTCAAATTGTCAAAAAATGAATATTTAGTCAATTTTTGCCTTGCCAGAAAAAATTTGCAAAAAACACTAAAAAATTTTTAGCCAAATATCAGTTATTTTCCGTGTTTCTAGATCTAATTTTAAACTTTTTCGGATATTAACGAACAAAATTGTACAAAAATTAAGCGACTGCGCGTTACATTCAAATTGTCAAAAAATGAATATTTAGTCAATTTTTGCCTTGCCAGAAAAATTTGCAAAAAACACTAAAAAATTTTTAGCCAAATATCAGTTATTTTCCGTGTTTCTAGATCTAATTTTAAACTTTTTCGGATATTAACGAACAAAATTGTACAAAAATTAAGCGACTGCGCGTTACATTCAAATTGTCAAAAAATGAATATTTAGTCAATTTTTGCCTTGCCAGAAAAATTTGTCAAAATATAGTAAAAAATTTTCAGCCAAATATCAATTATTTCCCGTGTTTCTAGATCTAATTTCAAACTTTTTCATATATTAACAAACAAAATTGTACAAAAATTAACCCAGTGCGCATTAGTTTCAACTTGTCAAAAAATTAAAATTCCATCAATTTTCGCCTTGCCAGAAAAATTTGGCAAAATACACTAAAAAATTTTCAGCCAAATATCAGTTATTTTCCGTGTTTCTAGATCTAATTTCAAACTTTTTCGGATATTAACGAACAAAATTGTACAAAAATAAAGCGACTGCGCGTTACATTCAAATTGACAAAAAATTAAAATTCCATCAATTTTCGCCTCGCCAGAAAAAATTTGCAAAAAACACTAAAAAATTTTTAGCCAAAGATAAGTTATTTTCCGTGTTTCTAGATCTAATTTCAAACTTTTTCATATATTAACGAACAAAATTGTACAAAAATTAAGCGACTGCGCGTTACATTCAAATTGTCAAAAAATGAATATTTAGTCAATTTTTGCCTTGCCAGAAAAATTTGGCAAATTACAGTAAAAAATTTTCAGCCAAGTATCAATTATTTTCCGTGTTTCTAGATCTAATTTCAAACTTTTTCATATATTACCAAACAAAATTGTACAAAAATTAATCGACTGCGCATTAGTTTAAACTTGACAAAAAATTAAAATTCCATCAATTTTCGCCTCGCCAGAAAAAATTTGCAAAAAACACTAAAAAATTTTCAGCCAAATATCAATTATTTTCCGTGTTTCTAGATCTAATTTTAAACTTTTTCGGATATTAACGAACAAAATTGTACAAAAATTAAGCGACTGCGCGTTACATTCAAATTGTCAAAAAATGAATATTTAGTCAATTTTTGCCTTGCCAGAAAAATTTGTCAAAATATAGTAAAAAATTTTCAGCCAAATATCAATTATTTCCCGTGTTTCTAGATCTAATTTCAAACTTTTTCATATATTAACAAACAAAATTGTACAAAAATTAACCCAGTGCGCATTAGTTTCAACTTGTCAAAAAATTAAAATTCCATCAATTTTCGCCTTGCCAGAAAAATTTGGCAAAATACACTAAAAAATTTTCAGCCAAATATCAGTTATTTTCCGTGTTTCTAGATCTAATTTCAAACTTTTTCGGATATTAACGAACAAAATTGTACAAAAATAAAGCGACTGCGCGTTACATTCAAATTGACAAAAAATTAAAATTCCATCAATTTTCGCCTCGCCAGAAAAAATTTGCAAAAAACACTAAAAAATTTTTAGCCAAAGATAAGTTATTTTCCGTGTTTCTAGATCTAATTTCAAACTTTTTCATATATTAACGAACAAAATTGTACAAAAATTAAGCGACTGCGCGTTACATTCAAATTGTCAAAAAATGAATATTTAGTCAATTTTTGCCTTGCCAGAAAAATTTGGCAAATTACAGTAAAAAATTTTCAGCCAAGTATCAATTATTTTCCGTGTTTCTAGATCTAATTTCAAACTTTTTCATATATTACCAAACAAAATTGTACAAAAATTAATCGACTGCGCATTAGTTTAAACTTGACAAAAAATTAAAATTCCATCAATTTTCGCCTCGCCAGAAAAAATTTGCAAAAAACACTAAAAAATTTTCAGCCAAATATCAATTATTTTCCGTGTTTCTAGATCTAATTTCAAACTTTTTCATATATTAACGAACAAAATTGTACAAAAATTAACCCAGTGCGCATTAGTTTCATCTTGTCAAAAAATGAAAATTCAATCAATTTTCGCCTCACCAGAAAATTTTAGCAAAATACACTAAAAAATTTTCAGTCAAATATCAGTTATTTTCCGTGTTTCTAGATCTAATTCCAAACTTTTTCATATATTACGAAACAAAATTGTACAAAAATTAATCGACTGCGCATTAGTTTAAACTTGACAAAAAATTAAAATTCCATCAATTTTCGCCTCGCCAGAAAAAATTTGCAAAAAACACTAAAAAATTTTTAGCCAAATATCAATTATTTTCCGTGTTTCTAGATCTAATTTCAAACTTTTTCATATATTAACGAACAAAATTGTATAAAAATTAACCCAGTGCGCATTAGTTTCATCTTGTCAAAAAATGAAAATTCAATCAATTTTCGCCTCACCAGAAAATTTTAGCAAAATACACTAAAAAATTTTCAGCCAAATATTAGTTATCTTTCATATGTCTAGACCTAATTTCAAACTTTTTTAGCTATTAAAAAACAAAATTGATCCAAATTTAACCTACTGCGCATTGGTTTCAGCTTGTTAAAGTTGCTCAATTTATGTTCAATTTTGTTCGTTAATAGATGAAAATGCTTGAAATTAGATCTAGAAATATAAAAACAATTGATATTTGACTCAAAATTGTTTAGTGTATTTTGCTAAATATTTCTGGGAAGGCAAAATCGCATTGAATTTTCATTTTTTCCCAAGTTGAAACCAATGCGCAGTAGCTTAATTTTGGATCGATTTTGTGTTTAATAGATAAAAAAGTTTAAAATTAAATCAAGAAATATAAAAAATAATTGATATTTGACTGAAAATTTATTAGTGTAATTTGCCAAATATTTCTGGCAAGGCAAAAATTGACTAAATTTTCATTTTTTGACAATTTGAATGTAACGCGTAGTCGCTTAATTTTTGTACAATTTTGTTCGTTAATATATGAAAAAGTTTAAAATTAGATCTACAAACACGGAAAATAATTGATATTTGGCTAAAAATTTTTTAGTGTTTTTTGCAAATTTTTTCTGGCGAGGCGAAAATTGATGGAATTTTAATTTTTTGTCAAGTTGAAACTAATGCGCAGTCGATTAATTTTTGTACAATTTTGTTTATTAATATATGAAAAAGTTTGAAATTAGATCTAGAAACACGGAAAATAATTGATATTTGGCTGAAAATTTTTTAGTGTATTTTGCCAAATTTTTCTTGCAAGGCAAAAATTGACTAAATTTTCATTTTTTGACAATTTGAATGTAACGCGCAGTCGCTTAATTTTTGTACAATTTTGTTCGTTAATATATGAAAAAGTTTGAAATTAGATCTAGAAACACGGAAAAAAATTGATATTTGGCTACAAATTTTTTAGTGTATTTTGCCAAATTTTTCTGGCAAGGCAAAAATTGACTAAATTTTCATTTTTTGACAATTTGAATGTAACGCGCAGTCGCTTTATTTTTGTACAATTTTGTTCGTTAATATCCGAAAAAGTTTAAAATTAGATCTAGAAACACGGAAAAAAACTGATATTTGGCTAAAAATTTTTTAGTGCTTTTTGCAAATTTTTTCTGGCGAGGCGAAAATTGATGGAATTTTAATTTTTTGGCAAGTTGAAACTAATGCGCAGTCGCTTAATTTTTGTACGATTTTGTTTGGTAATATATGAAAAAGTTTGAAACTAGATGTAGAAACACGGAAAATTACTGATATTTAGCTGAAATTTTTTTAAGAGTATTTTGCCAAATACTTCTTGCAAGGGAAAAATGCATTGAATTTTCATTTTTTCATAAGTTGAAACTAATGCGCACTGGGTTAATTTTTCTACAATTTTGTTCGTTATTATATGAAGAAGTTTGAAATTTGATCTAGAAACACGGAAAATAATAGATATTTGGCTAAAAATTTTTTAGTCTGGTTTGCTAAAATTTTCTGGTGAGGCAAAAATTGATTAAATTTTCACTTTTTGACAATTTGAATGTAACGCGCATTGGGTTAATTTTTGTTCAACTTTGTTCGTTAATATATGAAAAAGTTAGAAATTAGATCTAGAAATACGGAAAATAAATGATATTTGGCTGAAAATTTTTTAGAGTATTTTGGCAAATATTTCTGGCAAGGCAAAAATGCATTGAATTTTCATTTTTTCACAAGTTGAAATCAATGCGCAGTAGCTCAATTTATGTTTAATTTTGTTTGTTTAGAGATGAAAAAGTTTGAAATTAGATCTAGAAATGTGAAAAATAATTGATATTTGACTGAAATTTTTTTAGTGTATTTTGCCAATAATTTTTGGCAAGGCATAATTATGAAGGAATGTTCCCATATGTATAATAAACGGACAAAATTATTGTTTCAGATATAGGTAATGTTTTAGCATTTCAAATTTTTTTTACAATTTTTTTGCGTAAATTGATATTTTCCTTTTTAATTTTATCCGAATGTTTTTATTAGGGGTGGTTTTCAGGTGTTGATATTTTTTGTTATTAATTTACAAAGTTAGGGTGTATATTTCTGAGTATGTTTTACTCTTTCAGATTGTGATTAGATTTTTTTTTGAACGAATTTTTATTTTTTTAATAATTTTGTCAGAATATCATCCTTTAGGGTGGTTTTCATGGGTTGATCATTTTTTTTATTAATTCAAATAATTAAATTGTATATTTTTGAGTATGATCATCCATTTTAGATTTTGATTAGATTTTTTTGTGCAAATTGATTGTTGTGCCCCTTTCTGCTACTACCTGTCGTACATTTTAATTTTTGTTATCTTAATATCTCAATTTTTTTTTGTGTAATTAAAGTTTTATTTTTTTAATTGTTAATTTTGTGGTAGATAAATATTTTTTTTTTTTTTGGATTTAATTAGTTTACTTTTAAATTTAATTTTATTAATTGTAACATTTTGTTCTTAAGAAATGAAATAATTATGCTTTCAATAATGATCAGAATTGATTAATCAATTATTTTTGTTTAAACTTTTGATTTTTGTACTGATATATTCTTTAAGTCAACAAGAGTGATTTGATTTTCGTGCGGAAAAGCACGTGACCTCCTCTGATTGGTGGTCAATCTGTGCAGATTAGTTGGCTTAAACAACTTACTTATTTTCGCTATTTTTATTATTAATTTGCCAATTTTTAAAGATTGTGCAAGTGCAATCTGATTGAGGAGGCATCCATTAATCATTTGCAATAATTTTGAACTCATTTTATATTGTTGTTTTGCTTTGGGTTGACGGAATTCAGTTCTTTATGTTTTCTTTTAGAAATTAACTATTTATTTCTTTGTATATTGTCTGGCTTCTTTAAAACAATAAGTTTTATCATAATAAGTCGTTTAGGAATTTAGATTTTTGCTTTTTTACATATTTTCCAGCAAAACACATAATATGGACTTGCAGTTTAAGAAAAAGATTTGTTGTTTGTACAGAAGTTAATCGAGATAGCTCAGTTGGTTAGGCGTTAGGTTTTAGTTAGTTGCGTGCGGCGAACCCGGGTTCGATTCCCTGTCCCCCCAAATTTGTTTTTAAAAAATATCCTCATTATGTGAGGTTCTCGCAGTTAATTGTAGCAACAATTAATCTTAATTCGTTCACTTTTATAGTAATTTGTATTTTTAAAATTCTTTTTTAATTTATTAAATTTAAAAATTGTATTTATTAACTGAAATATAACTTTTATTAATTTTAAGCTACACATAACCTTTATGTGTAGTTTACAACCCAAGCTGTTCATTGTTTTTTGTATTTTGCTGTTTAGAATCGTTTATTTCTTAAAAAATCATTTATTTTAGCGATTTGTGGCATTTTTTTTTTTGACGTAATTTTTCTGATGTGATTTACTTGACGTCGCGAAAAAACGTCATGTAATTTACGTCAAGCGCGTATGACATACATTTTATGTCATAAACTTTCGTAAGGGTAGCTTTACAAGCTCCATCTGTGAAGATATGTAAGAACCCTTCTTCATCCACTCTTAATCCTTTTTGGTCCCTTTGTCATAAGTATGCCTTTTTTACTTGATCTTTATGTTTTCGGAACCTTTTCGCTTCTGCATCTTCCAGAATTAAATTACTTTTCTCTGTTAGTCCTACTACCTCGTATGGTCCGTGATAGTAGGGGGCAAATTTTCCTGCCCGGACTTCTTCCTTAACGTCCACTAAATCTCCTATAGTTATATTTAATGGTTTAGCTTGGTTATCGTAACGTTCTTTCTGGTTATATTTTGTTTCATTAATGTTTCTTGCTACAATGTCTCTGATTTCTATTAGTCTTGTGACTAGTTCTTGCAAATAAGTTTCATAAGTAATTAGTTTGTCTTTTGAGGGGAAAGAAATGGGTGTTCTGGCTTTTCTACCGAAAGCTACTTCAAAAGGAGTAAATTTTGTTGCTTCATGGACTGATGTGTTGTATGCAAACGCTACAAAAGGTAATAATCGGTCCCAATCATCCATAGATTTAGCATAGTGTCTTATGAATTCGGCTAATACAGCGTGACTTCTTTCTAGTCCACCGTTTGTTTGTGGTCGGTATGCTGTTGTCGCTACTTGCTTCACTTTAAAAAGTCTAGCTAAATGTCGTAACGTGTTACTCATAAAAGTAGTTCCTCGATCAGTAAGGAGACATTTAGGTGCTCCATGTATTAAAAACAAATTTATTGCCAGGGCATGAGCAATAGTCGTAGCACTAATATCCGGCACAGCTACAAAAATACAGTATTTGCTCAATTGGTCTTGTATAGTCAGGACATGGCAATTGCCGTTTGATGTAGTAGGAAGTTTCCCTACTGTGTCTAAAGAAACTCTGTCAAAAATATCTAACGGTGTATCCGTTATTATCATTGGTTCCTTATTTTTCGTTCTCACAATTTTCCGTTGTGCGCAACTTCTACATCTTCTTATATATTCAGTAACTTCTTGTCTCAATCCTGGCCAAGTGTATTTTTCTCTAATTCTTTTATAGGTCTTACCTACTCCCTTGTGTCCTGCTACTAGACTATCATGGTATTGTGAGATTATTCTTGGTCTATATTCTTCTTCTGGTACTGTGATACGCCCATAGCACATTTTGAATTTGATTTGAGTGCCAAAAAATGTTCTGGCTAGAATATCTAACCATTTAGCATCAATTTCTTCTAACATATCATCATGTCTTGAAATCCTTGCGGTTCTTACTTCGTTTTCTACTAAGACTTTCTTCAGGTTGTCTAAACATTCTTCTACATTTTCTTCTTCTATGCAATCGTAATAATTATTTTTTACAATCACAGTATAGACATTGTATTTGCCTCTAGGAGTTATTAATATTTGTCCTACTTTTGGTCTTTTGCTTTTCATTTCCAGCAAATCTATAGCTCCTATTGCTAGCATCAATTGGCTGATAGGAGTAACTGGTTCTAAGTCTGCCGTCATAAAGTGTACGTAATTGTCCTTTACACCTGTAATTGATTCTCTATCATATTCCATTACTTCTTTCCTGCTGAAGTTTTCGTTTTCTTTTCTATCTGCACTTACGGGGTTTTCTTCCACATAGGGCATGGTGATATTCAATCCTAATTTTTTCTTAGTTGGGATTGTTCTTTCGTCTGTTGTAACATTTTTTGTTTCTTCTATAAGTTTTCTAGGTGTGATTTTCCGTTTCCTTCGCTCTTCTTCTGTTTCTATTTCACTTTCTTCAGAAATAATTTCCCCATGGAACGGTGTAGACATTGCCTTAGGTTTTCTTTGTGTTAACGGAGTATCAAAAGTGACAGATTTTTTTAAGTTTTCATCTTCTTTTTTGTTGTTTTGAGAGAATTGTTCCGTGGTTTCTTCTAATTTAGTACTTTCTGAATTTTTAGGCAGATGTTTCTGTATTTCTTTTAATTCCGCTATTATTTCGTCTATTGATCTAACATTTTCCTCATTTGTATCATTTATTCTTTCTTCCTCTTCCATTTCGTCGAACATCTGGTTATCCCAAAAATATGATTGATGTTCTCCTAGAGATGCGTCATATCTGCGTATCGAGTCTTGTACTCCTTTCAATAATTCCTGATCCACTATTCTTTTCTGCCCCTCCTCTTCTTCTCGTTGATCTTCGTCTTCGTTGTCCTCTTCTTCAGATGATTCTACTGGAGCTTCTACAAAGACCGCAATTTCTTCTTTTTCAAGGACATTCTCTTTATCTCTATTCGTGGAGGTTTTCTCTTCTTCTATTTCTTCTGGTTCAGTCATTTCTTGGGTGTTTTCTAAGGACGGTTAAACGCTATGGCTTTTCCTAAGAATAGGTGTTCTTGGTTTTTCTATTAAGTTCTCTTCTTCTTCTTCTTCTTCTTCTTCTTCTGATTCCTCATTATTTCTATCCAATTCTGACCCTATGACTGATGGTTCATCGTCTTCATTATAATTTGGTACGTTGATTTTATTCCTTAACCTTGATGCTATAGGTTGTTCCAATTCTTCAGATTCTGTCGGTACAGATTTAATTCTCTCTTTGGGCTTCTCTTTATAATTCTTTTTAATGATATTAGAAGCCTCTGGAATTTTTATTTTCGGTTCTGATTTGGCTTGTTGTCTAATATTTTTGTCTGTTGTTTCAACCTGTTCTACTTGATCATGCGTCCCTTGTGTTTTCCGTCTCTTTCTGTTTGTTTCGATTAATCGTGATAATGCTTCATTTGCCTTAATTTTACTTTTTCGTGCTCCACTACTGATTGGAAATACTTTTACATTATTTAAAGTTTTTTTTTCTTCTTCCTCGATTGTGATTTCTTCTGTCATCTCAATATCAGTTTCTATCCTTTCATCTATCTCTTTTTCTTTTGTATCTTTTTTGAACCTCGTGTCCTTATCACACGGATTTTCTGATAATCCTGTTATCCAACGATTGACTTTACCCGGTTTACAATGGAAATCATAGTGATAATCCTTCAATCTCATGAGCCATTTTGCCATTCGTGAAGTGGGCTTATTAGCATCATTGATTATTTTTACTGGTTCATGATCACAAGATAATATGAATCTAGACCCATATATAAATGGTCTATAATGTTCCAGCGCATAGATAACTGCTAAGCATTCTTTTTCAGTTTCCTCGTAATTTCTCTCTGCTCCGACTAGGGTCTTTGAAAAGTAGGCTACTGGTAAATCTATCCCATCTTTTTCTTGGGTTAACACTGCACTAACTGCATGTTCCGAAGCATCAGTGGTTATTTTGAAAATCTTTTTAAAATCAGGATGTTGTAAAATAGGGTCTTGGCATAGGGCTGCTTTCAATGTCTTAAAACTTTGCTTTTCTTCATTACCCCACACAAATTTCTGGTCCTTCTTCAAAAGTTTGTATAGTGGTTTCGCTTTATTAGCATATCCTTCTTCTTCTTCTTCTTACATAGAAAAGCACATTTTTCGGGTTGTAAAGCTAGCTTGGCTTGTCCTAGTCGTTCGAATAATCTATTGATAGTAGTATTATGTTCTTCTAAAGTTTCTGAGAAGACTATTATGTCATCCAGATAAACAAAAAGTTCTGCTCCTTGTAAACCCAACATAACATTATCCATTAATCTCTGAAATGTGGATGCAGCATTTTTTATTCCCATAGGCATTCGCTTGTACTGATAATGTCCTCTACCGGAGGAAAAAGCCGTTTTGTGTTGATCTTCTTTAGCTGTTCCAATTTGATGATAACCCATAGCTAGATCGAAAACTGAAAAATACTTTGCTCCCCCTAAACGTTCTAGAATCGAATTTATCAAAGGCATGGGGTACGCTTCTCCCACCATTTTGTCGTTTAGTGCTCTAAAATCTATTACTAGTCTCCATTTCTTGTTTCCCTGTTCATCCATTTTTTTAGGTACAATCAAAACAGGTGAATTATAATTCGATTTTGAATCTATGATTAAATCTTCTTTATACATTTTGTCTATTAATTTTCGACCTGCTTCTTCATATTCTGGTGTTTGTCGATACTGTTTACATTTCACCGGATTTTCATCTGACGTGGGGATGCGATGTTCTACTAGTGGTGTTACGGGCAATTTATCACCTGGTAAATAAAATCTATCTTGTCCCATTCTTACCCATTTTTCTACATATCGTTTCTCTTCTGAATTTAGATGATTCATCTTCAACCTTTCTAAAACCATGCTAACTCGTTTTTTTTTTATTTCCGTTTCTTTATCTGTTTTATTCTCGTCTGATATTAGATAGTCAAACGGTATCAGTTCTTGTGGAGGTATAGATATCTTGATATCTCTCTCTTCCGAATTTTGTATTGGGATTTCGACTACTTGTCTTGTCCTCGCTTTTATTTTTAGAATCCTCGGTACTGGTTTTACTTCTTTTCCTAGTGTTTTTCCGGCTATTATAGACTCCTGGTCTACAAAAGGAATTGGTTTGACTGGTTTTGAATGAGTTATGAGAGCGTTGTAAAAAAATGAGATGCTTGATCTTTCTTCTCGTAGGAAAGGTCTTCCTAAAATTCCTTCCGAAGAAATAGGAAATGAGGAATCTACCACATGGAATAGGTTTTCCTTTTCAAAAATTTTTAATTGCACAGTACCTAACGTGTAAACTTTTGTGACAGTTATGCCTGTGATGTAAGCCATATTCCTTGAATCTATTTTCGCATCTTTCTTTAAAGCAGAAATTTTTATTACATTAACATCTGCTCCAGTATCTACGCAAAAGTTTGCTTTACCTTTAATCAGTTGATGACTGTCTAATTTTACTTCCGGCGATTCATCTACTATTTTGTTAATTATGAAGACGGATGGGGTTCTTTGAATCTCAGTATTCCTGGACACGGCTGGTTGGTCAAGTCCGAAAGCATGTCCTCTTTTCGGACTTGATTCCCGTTTAAAAAACCAATACGGTTGTCGTCCATTCTTGTTTCTTTTTGTCCAACTGTTTGTGGGTTCATGTACCGGGAGAATGGTTCCGCCAATCATTATTGTACATGTTTCCGAAGTCTTGACCTCCTTCTCTATATCCTCCACCTCTATGTCTTTCTTTTCTTTGGTGATAATTTCCAAACTGATTTCTGAAAGGTTCTCTTGGATCTGATCTTCGCTCTAAGGGTGTAAAATTTCCTCTTTGAAATTCTCTTTGTGGTTCATATGTTCTTCTATTTCCATATGCGTTATTGCCGTCGTTTCTATAACGTGTAGGGTAAGAAGAATATCCTCTTATTTCTGCATGCCCTTTAACTTCTTGTGCGTGTTTAGCAAAACCTACTGCTTGCTCTAAACTACTCGGGTCCTTTCCATCAACTGCGGACGCAATTTCATCAGGTAATGCTCTGATAAACGCACGTAGAGCGATATCCTCAACTGTTATTAATACATGTTTGACCGTTTCACTACCATATTTAGCATATAACGCAGCTCTAGCTCCACTTATGAATCCCTGTAACCTATCGTACATGTCATTGACATTTTCATCTCTAAATAATCTCAGATCTTGAATGTCCCTGAGATATTTTTCATAAGGTAGTCCGGGAGCAAACCTTTCCTTTAAGAGATCTATGAGCTGTGTTATTTTTTTGAATTGTTTATGTCTGGTACATTCTCTAGCATTACCCGACAATTTACTTAACACTGCTGTCATCAAGGGCATTTCGTTAGCTGGAGTAACATACGATGCTGCATTCACGATGTCCTGTATAAAGTCTCTTACTGCCATGTTTTTTCCGTCAAAAAATGGTATATGGCTAACCGCCTGTTGAATAGCTAATGCATCGGCGATTGACTGTGCTGCCACGATGGCTGCATTTTCTGCATTTATTTCAGTGACATTTCTAGTATTCCTTACACCTGGTATAAAGCCTAAATCTGTACGATTACTATATACTTCCGCCAAGGTAGATGCGTTAGGATTTTCTTGAACTTCTTCTTCGAAGGGATTAGTATTATCGTGTAAATTATTTCTCAAGTTTCCCGCTCCGTTGTTTTGATTGATACCCCCTCCATTTCCCCCAGTGTTCTGATTGTCAGTCATGTTTAAAAAGAAATTATTTTTATTTTTTTTATAATCTTCTCAAAAGATCAAAAGATCAATTTTTGGCTATATTCAAATGCTGAGATTCCTAATGTTCTAGAATGGGTATCAGTTAAAGTGTATTGAGCCACCCGTAACTACCTGCTGATTTCCAGCCTACTATAGCTAAACTAGCACACTCTGGACTCGTATTACTGGCGTCGATTACTTGAAAATAAGTTTCTCTACCTTCTAACTCTATTTCTATTCCACCTATTACGCTAAAAAACTGTCCTAAGATTACTTTGACTTCTGATTCGCACGGCCAATATCCTACGCTTAAAACACTCGAGGAAATGTAGTTGTGTTTTTCTAAGGTAGTTATAACAAATTCTGTTGATCCATTCACTATATTTGGCGAGTTCAACTTGGTTTCTACTACCGCTGGAATATTTTGTGTAATAATTTCGTTATAAGCTACGAACGACATTAGATATTAATTTTTCTTTAAATTCATTATACCTATTCTTAAAACCTTCCTTTATTTTTTTACCGTATTATCCTTATATTATTTTTATATTGAATTATCAACTGTTCCCCAAATAGCACATGATTTCGCAGCGAGTTCGCAGGGAGTTCGCAGTGCGAAGTTCGCAAGTTCGCATTGCGAACTCCCTGCGAAGTTCCTGCGAAGTCTAAATGTCCTCCTGGTGGCGAGTTTGCAATGTAAACTCGCTGCGAGTTCGAAATGCAAACTCGCTGCAAACTCGCAATGCAAACTCGCTGCAAATTCGCAATGCAAACTCGCTGCAAATTTGCAATGTAAACTCGCTGCGAGTTCGCTACGAGTTTACTGCAAATTAGCGGCGAATTAAAAAAGTAAATTTAAATTTTTTAAAAGTAATTTTGCATTGCAAACTTCCTGCGAACTCCCTGCGAACTTCCTGCGAACTTCCTGGATAGTAATGTGGGATTTCTATCAATTATTACTGTTTTTATGAATTAACTATACCTCGACTTTTTATGAAACACACGCTTATTTGTTTTTTCGCAGTTTTATAACCTATTTAAAACCTAACTAACAAATAAAAATATCTACGCTTGGGGGGACTCGATCCCTCGACTCTAAACTCGTAAGACGGATGCGCTAACCACTACGCCATGTGGCCTTACGACTTTACTTTCGTATTACAATATTTATATTAAATATGAAGATATCACACTTTATGAGGACGATTTTTTAAAAAATTAAAATTTACTTTTTTAATTCGCCGCGAATTCGCAGCAAACTCGCAGCGAACTCGCAGCGAGTTCGCATTGCGAATTTGCAGCGAGTTTGCATTGCGAGTTTGCAGCGAGTTTGCATTTCGAACTCGCAGCGAGTTTACATTGCAAACTCGCCACCAGGAGGACATTTAGACTTCGCAGGAACTTCGCACTACGAACTCCCTGCGAACTCGCTGCGAAATCATGTGCTATTTGGGTCATTTATTCCTAACAAAAAAAAACTCTTCGATATTACCCTCACACCCTAATAATATATTACTATGGAGTGTATTATTATTCAACGAGTTTCTAATTCTTTATTAATCACGTATGTAATTTTTAATAATTCGACCTTGCTGTTTATATTCTGTTTCGACACAGTATAAAGACGTTCATTCATTAGGCACACTGACCTACTTATTGCATTTCTTTTTCATTGAATCGACGAATGTGACACCGTGTCTCATTACCTACATTCGCAATTTTACGTTCACGATACACTTTATTGTTGTTTTTTTTTTTAACCTTCTTAACACTTTCGTTATACTCTTGGATTTTTCTTCACTATTCAATTCTTGGAAACTTTTTCATTTATCATTTGTCTAGTAGTTGATTTCCTTAATTCCTATTCTTTTTATGTTGTCCGTTATGATAAATTTTTTTTATCTCGAATATTGTCCTTATTATATTATTCGCTTAAACTTCATAAGATTTTACCTTTTTGAATCGCTGAAAACTAATATATTTTTCGTCTAATTTTTCAAATTAATGAGTACATCTATTTTCCTTCTATATATTTTTTTAAAAACACCTATTTTCCTGTTAAACTTTTCAAAGCCTACAAGCTAAACACGGTTCGAATTTCACTGTACTCAAAAAAAATAATATTGAGTTTTCATTTCATTACCCTTATATTTGGCAATTATAAAAAAAACCCTTTTAAGAAGGAAGCGGATTTGGAAAATTTGATTTTTGACCTTTCTATTTGTACCTTTTTGACGATTATCGTGTTGATAAGTTCTTTAATGTTTCGGTTGGATTAAGAGCAGAACAAAATTTAATATTTTTATTTTTTTTTATTTAAGCTACTATACTTCATGCATATTTTTCAAATTACAATCTTTCAAAATTTAAATGAAATTTCTTTTTGAATCAAACCATTAGATTTTTAATATTATTAAAGTTCTTATCAATTACGAAACGAATCGTCTGTTTTCACGATAATTTTTACTCGAGAAATATTTTATCCGCGTCACGAAATGATTTAAGAATTTGTTTAGTTGTTTAGTCCTCTTCACTTGTCCAAGTGGCTAATTCACTTTCGACAAGGTTAATCGGAGGAAGTTTTTTCATATTATTGAAGAGACCAGAGCTCGCGAGCACGCGGAGTATAGTCACTGTCCTGACTGTCTCTACTTTGCGTTTACCCAAAAGTGCAAAGGTGTTCGATTTTCTTTCATCGAACTAAAAAACGTCTAACATTCAGAGACAGCCCAAATAATCTAATTTAAAATTTTAGTTTAAACCGCACTTCACTTTAGTATTAATGATATATTTTAATCAGAAAGGTCAAAAAAAAATTTTATTGTTTTATATTTCTTAGACAAAATATTTATTTCCTTATAATTCCTTATAGGAATTGTTCGTGTATAAGAGTGTAAAAAAAAAATTGTTGTTCTTGATAAAATATACTATTTTCCAATACACAAAAATTCTTACAGAATATTTAAAGAAAATCCCACCGCTGCCACCATTTGTAAGGGTAGAGGGTGGTTTTTTTTGAAAAGATTAAAATAGTTTCAAAAAGTAGTCATAAAAAAATCCACAATCAAACAAATATAATTATTTGTTAAGATTTTAAAATACCCTGTAGTACAAAGAATGATTGTGTTAATTTATTGAAATAATTAACTAATCAAAAAAAGAAAGGTAAGGGATCGTCTCTAAAATTATATTATTATTCAATATATCGGCAGAGAGCCGTATTCTGTTTCGATCAGGGTATGGTAAATATTAAAGAAATAAAATATGGATATTTATCTTTAACATATTAACAATCAATTTATTAAATCTAATTCAACTCGTTGTACATACAAACTAGCAAAATTTCGCTATAACAAGACTGAAAGTCTTATTTAAGAAAACAATAATTTGAGAAGAATTAATGTAATACAATATACTGTAATATTCAAACTTTCTGAGTGTGTTGTGTAATTGTTCTGTGTGTGCAAATATTTCTACTCACCAAAAATTGGAATTTCTCATGTAATAATAGGTTTCTTTTTAATATTCTGTCTGTTCCTTTAAATATTCTTTTTAATATTCTTATATATATATATATATTCATAAACTGAGTAATTATATCTCTTTTTCTTTTATTTAATTAATAATCCCTTTTCTATATAATCTTATTTCACTTTAAATAATATATTTTTAAATTCAAATCTGACGCCTAATGGGCGTTGTTTCAAAAAACAAAACTCGGCTCGTCTTTACCAGGCGACGGCTACCCACCAAAAGATCACGATTTACCCTTTCAGTCAATTTTATTAACTGCTATTTTGGGTCATCGAATTTTTGCTGATCGATTTTTTCAACATCATTGATGAAATTATTTTGAGTACAGTTTTGTAATCTCGGTATAGTTGCGATCCTCGATGAATTATCGGGAGCAACTTACCTTGCGTTTTGTTTTGTAATGAAGTTAATATTATTTTTAAAGTGTAATAAGTCTTCATTTAAACTTTTATTCTTTATTAATTAATAATTTTTTTTAATTTGAATATTTAAAGGAAATTGAACTTTATGCTGTCTAGTTCTTCCTATGATAAATAGAAGTAATTTATATTTATTTTCCTTTTGTGGTGAATATAAATATTTGAGTTAACTCTTATTTTCGTTTAGTTGGCATTATAATTAAGAACAGTTTCGTAACTTTACAGTTATTTCGCCAGACTATGTGTTCTGTTTTTAAAATTGAAGAATATCTTTTACAATTTCTAAACTAATTTGTGAATTTAAATTTATACATTCCAAAATCTTTAATTTGAGATAACAAATTTTCTTATTATCCAATTATCTAATAAGAAAAATAAGAATTATAAAACAATAAGTCACGGAGTCAGATCGTGACATTATCTCAAAATTTTTTTTTGTATTTTGCCAATTTTTTCTTTCGAGACAAAAATTGATTGAATTTTCATTTTTTGACTATATAAAAGTAACGCGAAGTCCTTCATTTTCCTTCATTAGTTTGACATTAGATCCAGAAACATGGAAAATAATTGATATTTGTCTAAAACTTTTTTGTGTATTTTGGCAAATTTTTCTGTCGAGGCAAAAATTGATTGAATTTTCATTTTTTGACTATATGAAAGTAACGCGCAGTCCTTCAATTTTGGTTCAATTTTGTTCGTTCATAGATGAAAAAGCTTAAAATTAGATCCAGAAATATGGAAAATAATTGATAATTGTCTCAAACTTTTTTGTGTATTTTGGCAAATTTTTCTGTCGAGTCAAAAATTGATTGAATTTTCATTTTTTGAGTATATGAAAATAACGCGCAGTCCTTCAATTTTTGTTCAATTTTATTCGTTCATAGATGAAAAAATTTTAAATTGGATCTAGAAATATGGAAAAGAATTGATATTTATCTGAAATTTTTTTTTGTATTTTGCCAAATTTTTCTGTCGAGACAAAAATTGATTGAATTTTCATTTTTTGACTATATGAAAGTAACGCGCAGTCCTTCAATTTTTGTGCAATTTTATTCGTTCGTAGATGAAAAAATTTGAAATTAGATCTGGAAATATGGAAAATAATTGATATTTATCTGAAATTTTTTTTTTTTATTTTGCTAAATTTTTCTGTCGAGACAAAAATTGATTGAATTTTCATTTTCTTAGTATATGAAAGTAACGCGCAGTCCTTAAATTTTTGTTCAATTTTATTCGTTGATAGATGAAAAAATTTGAAATTAGATCTGGAAATATGGAAAATAATTGATATTTATCTGAAATTTTTTTTTTGTATTTTGCCAATTTTTTCTTTCAAAACAAAAATTGATTGAATTTTCATTTTTTGACTATATAAAAGTAACGCGAAGTCCTTCATTTTTTGTTCAATTTTGTTTGTTGATAGATGAAAAAGTTTAACATTAGATCTTGAAATATGGAAAATAATTGATATTTGTCTGAAACTTTTTTGTGAATTTTGGCAAATTTTTCTGTCGAGGCAAAAATTGATTGAATTTTCATTTTTTGACTATATGAAAGTAACGCGCAATCCTTCAATTTTGGTTCAATTTTATTCGTTCATAGATGAAAAAATTTTAAATTGGATCTAGAAATATGGAAAAGAATTGATATTTATCTGAAATTTTTTTGTGTATTTTGCCAAATTTTTCTGTCGAGACAAAAATTGATTGAATTTTCATTTTTTGACTATATGAAAGTAACGCGCAGTCCTTCAATTTTTGTTCAATTTTATTCGTTCATAGATGAAAAATTTTGAAATTAGATCTGGAAATATGGAAAATAATTGATATTTATCTGAATTTTTTTTTTTGCATTTTGCTAAATTTTTCTTTCGAGGCAAAAATTGATTGAATTTTAATTTTTTAACTATATGAAAGTAACGCGCATTCCTTCAATTTTTGTCCAATTTTGTTCGTTAATCTATGAAACTTACTATTGCTTTGTTTGGAAAGGGTTAATTATTGATGATGATCATTGATCATTTCTCTAAAGTGATTCCATTTAATGATCCATCCCATGGTCAAGTGTTGAAAAAATCTTGGGGCTAGTAAAACCGAGTCAAGTTGGTATAGATTGATTATCTCAATTTGGGTTGCTCGGAAAGGCTATTCTGCCACGATATCATCTAAAGGGGTTGTTTTCAACGGTTAATAAATGAATTTGTTAATTGGAACAATTAGAAGGCATATTCCTGAGTATGGTCCATTATTTTAGAACTTGATTCTAATTTTCTTGTTGATTTTGAGTATTTTTCTCTGATACCTTTTTTTATTTTTCTAAGGGGTGGTTTTTTAGGGTTGATAATTTAATTCGTCAATTGGAAAAATGAGTGCGCATATTCCTGAGTATGTTCCATAATTTTAGAACATGATTATAATTTATCGGTTGATTTTGAGTATTTCGCTGTTATAATTTTTTCTATTTTTCTGAGGGGTGGTTTTTTAGGGTTAATAAATAAATTTGTCAATTTAAAAAAATAGAGGGCATATTCCTGAGAACGTTCTATCATTTTAGAACTTAATTATAATTTTTTTGTTGATTTTGAGTATTTTTCTCTGATTTCTTTTTCTTTTTTTCCTTAGGGGTGGTCTTTAGGGTTTATTAATTTATTTGTCAATTGGAAAAATTAGGAAGCGTATTACGGAGGACGTTTCATCATTTTAGAACATGATTATAATTTTTTAGTTTATTTTGAGTATTTTTCTCTGATAAGTTTTTCTACTTTTCTAAGGGGTGGTTTTTTAGGGTTGATAAATTAATTCGTCAATTAGAAAAATTATAGGGCATATTCCTAAATACGTTCCATCATTTTAGAACTTAATTATAATTTTTTTGTTGATTTTGAGTATTTTTCTCTGATTTCTTTTTCTTTTTTTCCTTAGGGGTGGTCTTTAGGGTTTATTAATTTATTTGTCAATTGGATAAATTAGGGGGCATATTCCTAAATACGTTCCATCATTTTAGAACTTAATTATAATTTTATTGTTGATTTTGAGTATTTTTCTCTGACATCTTTTTCTTTTTTTCTTAAGGGGTGGTTTTTTATAGTTAAAAAATGAATTTGTCAATTAGAAAAATTAAAGGGCATATTCCGGAGGACGTTTCATCATTTAAGAACTCAATTATAATTTTTGTGTTGATTTTGAGTATTTTTCTCTTATATCTTTTTCTTTTTTTCCTTAGGGGTGGTTTTTTAGGGTTAATAAATTAATTTGTCAATTTGAAAAATTAGAGGGCATATTCCTGAGAACTTTCTATGATATGAGTACTTAATTATAATTTTATTGTTGATTTTTAGTTTTTTTCTCTGATATCTTTTTCTTTTTTTCTTAAGGGGTGGTTTTTTATCGTTAAAAAATTAATTTGTCAATTATAAAAATTATAGGGCATATTCTTGAGTACGTTTCATCATTTTAGAACTTAATTATAATTTTTTTGTTGATTTTGAGTATTTTGAGAATTTTCGCGCATGCGTTAAGTTTGAGAAAACGTGCTCTGTCTGTGGCTCTTATATTTTGCATTTTTAAATTTATTTATGAATGAACATTGAACTTTTGTTTGTTTAATCCGAGACTTGACATCTCGCCTCAACACTTTTTAAAAATATTTCTTAGTGCGGAGTTTTTTCGGGCTTCTAATTCTTGACACACTGTTTCCTAACCTAAAAATGACCGACACTACCAAGCTATTAATTCCCGATACGGATAAAATCTGTCGTGACTGCAACGTTGAAATACAAAAAGGGGTGGTTCGGTGTGATTCGTGTAATGCCCCGTACCATCCGGGTTGTTTTAAATTAAAAAAAAAGTGTTGTGGTGCTTCACGTTCATCTTCACCTTCTGCAAGGTCTTTAATGAGGGAAGATCTCTCTGCTATCTTAGCAGAACATCTTAAATCGGTCAGTAACACAATCGTGGAAAAAATTGACGCAAGGCTCGCCCCATTAAAAACATCATTGGACAACGTCTCTGACCGGCTTTCTAGCATAGAAAGTTCTATCTTGGGCACTGTGGTTCGTTTTGACTCGCTGGAAAGTGACGTAGCAGGTATTAAAACTGAAGTTGCCACTCTAAAGACAAATATGGTTGATTGCACAAAAGATATATTGACCAACTGCATGCGTGAAATATCAGACCGTAATAATAGAAAGACAAATTTAATAATGTTTAACCTGTCTGAATTAGATGTCAATAAGTCACCCAATGAACTTTCTACCACTCGCATTAAATCCAACCCTGATTTAAATCTGACTGTAAAGATTTTAAAAACTGTTCTTCCACTGAACACACCAAAAATTTTATCAACATTTCGTCTTGGTAATCGTTCACAGGGTCCGCAAACTCAAGCACGTCCATTACGTGTAACACTAGCAGACGAGTCGGCGGTCCAAAATGTTATCGCTGCCTTCACGAAGCTCAGAAAGAACCCAGAGTCCTCAAACCAGTTACCTCCGAATCTTTCGATGTCCTGGGACAGAACGCCATTGCAGGCGGAAGCATTCAAGAAGGCAAGAATTTCTCTGAATGGCAGACTTGCGAAAGGAGAAACAGACTTACGCATTGTCTATGTGAAGGGAGAACCGAAGATACTCTCCTCATTAAAGAAGACCCCCCCACTCTTGCGGGAGCGTGCAGCTCTGCACCGCCTCAAACCTCGTAGAATCGCACTCACAGGATGACTCAGCCCTTACGAAACTCAACTACAGAAATACTTTTATGAAATACTACAGAAAATACTATAGAAATATTACTGATATACTACAGGATTACCTGTAGTAAACTTGGTGTATGGAATTATTGGGTTTGTGGTATTTTTGTATTATTTTCGCGCTGGCCATAAATAATGGTTTAAAGGTCTAAAAAGGTAAAGCAGGTATTTTTTTTTCTTTTTGTAAATACCAATGGAAAAAATAGCTAAATTAAAACTTGTTTTAATAAATTGCTTGTTAGGTATAATTAATAATTTTCTAAGAGTATTTTTATTTTATTCAATGTTTTTAATTTATTAGTAAATAACAAGACAAACAAAACCTTATAATATTTTTAAATAACTTTTAATACATTAATATAAACAATTAAACTTTTTTCACCGTATTAAAAGCAACTTAAAAACTTACATTCTAATGTAATAATTTGGTAAAACTTAAAGCTAATCAAAACTGAGAACGAAAATTATTTCATTTAGTAGGTCATGACAGCGACCTAATCCTCGCCTGATTTCAAATTTGTCGTTTCTCGATTCTATCATTTTCAAAGGTCGAATTAGTAAAAACATAAAAGTAACACAGGGTTATGTTTTCGTTTATTTATTGCAAAATATATTTATAAATAATTTTTCTAACGAAAAGTTAAAAAAAATTAAAAGAAAAGCAATAACTCAGTCAATTCATAACCAATTTAGTTAACAAAAGAAGCTCATTCGACGTAGAATTAAATACACTTTAAATAATTTAGTCCTGAAAAAATTATTCCAAATAAAATTGGTTTGTAAATCATTGCCAAAGTTAAAAAAATTCGAAAAAATTGACAATTTTCCAACTTTTTACTCTTTTTCTACCGTAAATTTTACTTGAAACATAAAATTTATAAATATAAATAAATATATATAAATATATTTATTTATATTTATTTATATTTATTTATATTTGACACCAACTTACTTGAAGAAATTAATTACAAAAATTATTATTAATTTACTGCGTATTTTAATGACATGTAAACTCCGGTTCGTCAAAAATAATTGAATTGTTCATATTTGAAATAAAATAAAAATAATAGTCATATAAAGTAGGCAAATCTATGCAGTACTCTGCAAAGGTCTTTATATTTTACTAAGTTTTACTGCTATAATAATTTATTTTCTTTAATTCGTAAACTCCGGTTTCTGTAAACTCCGGTTCATAAAATTCGAAGTGCACGTGAATAGTGTTTTGTTTTCTAAAAAAAGTATCGTTAACCAGAATATTTAACCATAATATTTATTTATATACACAATTATTTATTTCAATATATTCATTTCCATATATTTGTTCAATGTCCTAAGAATATCCGTGGATATACTATGAACATCCTTCAAATAAGCAAACATCCTTGGGATATTCGTTTAAGGTAAAAAATTAAACTTTTTAAATAAATTTTTTTAACCTTTTAAAGTTTAAACTTGAAATTTTCCATATACGACTAAAGACGTTAAATTAAGCTCAAATTTTTGTAAAATTATGTTTTGAAATAATTTTTTTTAATTTGTACATAAGAAATATTTATGAAAAAATATTTTTTACTTAAAAATTAAATATTATCAAAAATTACCACTTTGTAGAGAATCACCCATTTATAAATAATTTTTCTAACGAAAAGTAAAAAAAAAGTAAAAAAAATGCAATAACTCAGTCAATTTATCACTAATTTAGTTAACAAAAGAAGCTCATTCGACGTAGAATTAAATACACTTTAAATAATTTAGTCCTGAAAAAATTATTCCAAATAAAATTAGTTTGTAAATCATTGCTAAAGTTAAAAAAATTCGAAAAAATTGACAATTTTCCAACTTTTTACTCTTTTTCTACCGTAAATTTTACTTGAAACATAAAATTTATAAATATAAATAAATATATATGTGACTTGGACAGTGAAAAGGGGGCTTCATGTCAAAAAATCGTTTTTCATTTTTTTGCAGATTCTGATAGATTTTTTGACGCTCTTTCACGTGGTGTAAAACAAAAAAAAATTTTTTTTTGACACGTAAGCCCCCTTTTCACTGTCCAGGTTACATATAAATTTATAGTAAGCCTTGTTTTCCAGCTTTAAATTAAAAAAAAATTTGATATCAGACCAAAAATGACGAAGTAATAGTATATTTTATACAAAAATAGCAGAAAAACTGTTTTTTATCTCTAAAATGAAATTTTTGAGGAGGGGGGGGATTTAATGAACATTTTTTTTAGTTTTTCATGACGAATAACTTAGGCTAGGTCCGATTCAAAGTAATTTTTCTTCGTCATTTTTTGTAACACAGCGTAATAGTTTAGAATTAGATTTAATTACTTTGTTCAAGATAAATTATTAATCCTTATGTTAATTAATTAATTCTGTTATTTTTATTAAAATATTGAAGTATTCAATTCTTCTACAAATTTGATTAAATTAAGGAAACAAATTGATTTCAATATTATTTTGCATCGTTTATGGGTTATCCCATCGGTAAATATCGTGTTTTATTGCCGGAAAGACCCAGAGACCCGTGGTCCAGATTTATGATACCAGATGTTCGTTTTGGGATATTTTCAAGTCGTAAAATTAAAACCCCTTTTTTTGTCGACATTTTCGAATCTTGAAGATTATAAAGGTTTAATAAATATTCCAAAAAAAATTAAAAGAACGTAAAGGAAATCTATTGTTGGTCGTTATTTAAATATAAATAATATATTCCGATTTAATCGTTCGTATTTTACCGCTTATTATCTAGAGACATTAATTAACGTTGTTTTAGCAATTTATCTAGTGAAACATTACGTGACATTAGGCCGCCGTCACAATTTGTTTAAACAATATAATAATGTTAAATTTAATTATTTAAAATATTCTCCACTTTCAAGAATCTTTTTTTCTGATAAAAGTTTTAATATTTGTCCATTTGCTCATAACAATTTGTTTAAACAATTTCTAATATAAAATTTAATTATTTAAAAAACATTCTCCACTTACCTGAATCTTTTTTTCTGATAAAAGTTTTAATATTTGTCAATTTGTTTATAACAAATTCCTTAAACAATTAGTTTTTTAAACAATTTATAATTCGTCTTAAAATTTAAAAAAAGAAAGAATTTATTTTGTTCTAAAATGTCGGTGTTACGAATTAGTTAATGTAGATTGTTTAAATAATAAAAACTAAATCATTTACTTGAATTAAAAAATTAGTTCATTTATCTTGAAAGAACCCCGCACAAAACGTACACGAAATGGATCCCGGTCGATTTTGATTAAACTACGTCAAAATGTAGTTTTTCTTATCCCAAACAAAAAAGTCCTTTGCCAAAAATAAAAATAGTGGACAGATTTCAAGATGTAGAGGGTCGAACCACCCCTATATATCAAACTTACTTAAGACAAAAATTCATGTCACTTAACAGGGGTCTAAATAATTTTAAAAAATATTTATAGCATTCAAATCTTGCAAAGCTAATAAAAATCTCACTCGAAAACCATTAATGATGATTCTGAAAGCGATCCACCCCCACAGAGCCACCCCCTCTAAGGCAGAGAAGGGTGTCTGTCTCTTAAAACATATTCACAATATAAGAAGACATTCAAATAATAGTCAGAATTAATTTAAAAAACAGTTCAATTATACTCATCGTAATTTCTATTGCAACCAACCCCTATAAAACCACCCCTATGTGGAAAACTTAGACATATATCTCGAAATAAATATTTCATGTAATTAAAAAAATAACTTCGCAATCACTATCATATCAGAAAAATGTACAGTGGTTTCTACCCCAATCAACCCCCAAAAAACCACACCATGAGTAGAAAAAATAAACATTAGCCTTTCAAAAGCTGTTAAATGAATTAAAAGACTTTCTAACATAATAAAAAATATCAGAGTTTCAAAAAGAATTTTTTTTGAGTAATTAACCTCACAAAGTAACTAAGATCTTTATTAATTGAGAACTCAAATCTAGGGTCAGTTTTAAGGGTGGATTTGCGTAGATAATCACATGTTATCAATCTTACGTGATTCTAATATAATTTTCATCTCATTTCTAAACCCAAAAAAATTATTTAACCTCACACCAGTAGCTAAGAACGTTTGGGGTTGAACAACTAAATCTAGGGTTACTTTTAAGGGTTGATTAGCGAAAGTTACCACATGTAATCAATGTTAGGTGACTATTATATAATTTTTATTTTACTTCCAACCCCTAAAAAATTATTTAACCTCACACCAATAGCTAAGAACGTTTGAGAGTAAACAACTAAATCTAGGGTATATGCGTTGGTCGCAAAGAGTTAATTGTTAATGATCATTATTAATCATCATTCTAGGGTGTCCCACTGACATGATGCATACCATAGTCAAGTGTTAAAAAAATCTTGGGGCTAGTGAATCTGAGCCAAGTTTGTACTACATGATTATCTCAATATGGGTTTGTGGGAAAGGGTTAATTGTTGATGATCATCATTGATCATCATTAAAGGGTATCTCACTGACATGATGCATACCATAGTCGAGTGATAAAAAATTTTTGGGGCTAGTGAATCTGAGCCAAGATAATGTAGATCATCATTGATCATCATTCTAAGGTGTCCCACTGACTTCATCCATACTATGTTCGAGTGTTAAAAAAATCTTAGGGCTAGTGAATCTGAGACAAGTTGGTATAGCATGATTATCTCAATATAAGTCGGTTGGAAAGGGTGAATTGTTGATGATTATCCTTGATCATCATTCTAAAGTGTCTCACTGACATGATGTATACTATAGTCGAGTGTTAAAAAATTTTTGGGCTACTAAATCTGAGCCAAGTTGGTATAGCTTGATTATCTCAGTATAAGTTGGTCGCAAAGGGTTAATTGTTAATGATCATCATTGATCATTATTCTAAGGGGACCCACTGACATGATCCATACCATAGTCGAGTGTTAAAAAAATCTTAGGGCTAGTGAATATGAGCAAAGTTAGTATGGCTTGATTATTTGAAGATGGGTTGGTCTGAAAAGGTTACTTGTTGATGATTATCATTGATCATCATTCTAAGGGGTCCCACTGACATGATCCATTCCATAGTCGAGTGTTAAAAAAATCTTAGGGCTAGTAAATCTGAACCAAGTTGGTATAGCTTGATTATCTCAATACGGGTTAGTCGCAGAGGGTTAATTGTTGATGATCATTATTGATCATCATTCTAGGGTGTCCCACTGACCTGATCTATACTATGTTCAAGTGTTAAAAAAATCTTAGGGCTAGTGAATCTGAGACAAGTTGGTGTAGCTTGATTATCTTAATATGGGTTGGTCGCAGGGAGCTAATTGTTGATGATCATCATTGATCATCATTCTAGGGGGTCCCACTGACATGATCCATATCATAGTCGAGCGTTAAAAAAATCTTAGGGCTAGTGAATCTGAGCCAAGATGGTATAGCATGATTATGTCCATATGGGTCGGTCGGAAAGGAATATTTGTTGATGATCATCATTGATCATCATTCTAGGGTATTTTACTGACATGATGCATACCATAGTCGAGTGTTAAAAAAATCTTAGGACTAGTGAATCTGAGCCAAGTTTGTATAGCATGAATATCTCAATATGGGTTGGTCGGAAAGAGTCAATTGTTGATGATCATGATTGATCATCATTCTAGGGGTCCCACTAACATTATCCATACCATAGTCGAGTGTTAAAAAAATCTTAGGTCTAGTAAATCTGAACCAAGTTGGTATAGCTTGATTATCTCAATATGGGTCGGTTGGAAAGGGTTAATTGTTGATGATCAATAATGATCATCATTCTAAAGTGTCCCACTGACCTGATCTATACTATGTTCAAGTGTTAAAAAAATCTTAGGGCTAGTGAATCTGAGACAAGTTGGTGTAGCTTGATTATCTTAATATGGGTTGGTCGCAGGGAGCTAATTGTTGATGATCATCATTGATCATCATTCTAGGGGGTCCCACTGACATGATCCATATCATAGTCGAGCGTTAAAAAAATCTTAGGGCTAGTGAATCTGAGCCAAGATGGTATAGCATGATTATGTCCATATGGGTCGGTCGGAAAGGAATATTTGTTGATGATCATCATTGATCATCATTCTAGGGTATTTTACTGACATGATGCATACCATAGTCGAGTGTTAAAAAAATCTTAGGACTAGTGAATCTGAGCCAAGTTTGTATAGCATGAATATCTCAATATGGGTTGGTCGGAAAGAGTCAATTGTTGATGATCATGATTGATCATCATTCTAGGGGTCCCACTAACATTATCCATACCATAGTCGAGTGTTAAAAAAATCTTAGGTCTAGTAAATCTGAACCAAGTTGGTATAGCTTGATTATCTCAATATGGGTCGGTTGGAAAGGGTTAATTGTTGATGATCAATAATGATCATCATTCTAAAGTGTCCCACTGACCTGATCTATACTATGTTCAAGTGTTAAAAAAATCTTAGGGCTAGTGAATCTGAGACAAGTTGGTGTAGCTTGATTATCTTAATATGGGTTGGTCGCAGGGAGCTAATTGTTGATGATCATCATTGATCATCATTCTAGGGGGTCCCACTGACATGATCCATATCATAGTCGAGCGTTAAAAAAATCTTAGGGCTAGTGAATCTGAGCCAAGATGGTATAGCATGATTATGTCCATATGGGTCGGTCGGAAAGAAATATTTGTTGATGATCATCATTGATCATCATTCTAGGGTATTTTACTGACATGATGCATACCATAGTCGAGTGTTAAAAAAATCTTAGGACTAGTGAATCTGAGCCAAGTTTGTATAGCATGAATATCTCAATATGGGTTGGTCGGAAAGAGTCAATTGTTGATGATCATGATTGATCATCATTCTAGGGGTCCCACTAACATTATCCATACCATAGTCGAGTGTTAAAAAAATCTTAGGTCTAGTAAATCTGAACCAAGTTGGTATAGCTTGATTATCTCAATATGGGTCGGTTGGAAAGGGTTAATTGTTGATGATCAATAATGATCATCATTCTAAAGTGTCCCACTGACCTGATCTATACTATGTTCAAGTGTTAAAAAAATCTTAGGGCTAGTGAATCTGAGACAAGTTGGTGTAGCTTGATTATCTTAATATGGGTTGGTCGCAGGGAGCTAATTGTTGATGATCATCATTGATCATCATTCTAGGGGGTCCCACTGACATGATCCATATCATAGTCGAGCGTTAAAAAAATCTTAGGGCTAGTGAACCTGAGCCAAGATGGTATAGCATGATTATGTCCATATGGGTCGGTCGGAAAGGAATATTTGTTGATGATCATCATTGATCATCATTCTAGGGTATTTTACTGACATGATGCATACCATAGTCGAGTGTTAAAAAAATCTTAGGACTAGTGAATCTGAGCCAAGTTTGTATAGCATGAATATCTCAATATGGGTTGGTCGGAAAGAGTTAATTGTTGATGATCATGATTGATCATCATTCTAGGGGTCCCACTAACATTATCCATACCATAGTCGAGTGTTAAAAAAATCTTAGGTCTAGTAAATCTGAACCAAGTTGGTATAGCTTGATTATCTCAATATGGGTCGGTTGGAAAGGGTTAATTGTTGATGATCAATAATGATCATCATTCTAAAGTGTCCCACTAACATGATCCATGCCATAGTCGAGAGTTAAAAAAATCTTAGGGCTAGTGAATCTGAGACAAGTTGGTGTAGCTTGATTATCTTAATATGGGTTGGTCGCAGGGAGCTAATTGTTGATGATCATCATTGATCATCATTCTAGGGGGTCCCACTGACATGATCCATATCATAGTCAAGCGTTAAAAAAATCTTAGGGCTAGTGAACCTGAGCCAAGATGGTATAGAATGATTATGTCAATATGGGTCGGTCGGAAAGGAATAATTGTTGATGATCATCATTGATCATCATTCTAGGGTATCTCACTGACATGATGCATACCATAGTCAAGCGTTAAAAAAATCTTAGGGCTAGTAAACCTGAGCCAAGATGGTATAGCATGATTATGTCAATATGGGTTGGTCGGAAAGGGTTAATTGTTGATGATCATCATTGATCATCATTCTAGGGGTTCCACTAACATTATCCATACCATAGTCGAGTGTTAAAAAAATCTTAGTGCTTGTGAATCTGAGACAAGTTGGTGTAGCATGATTATCTCAATATGGGATGGTCGGAAAGGGTTAATTGTTGATGATCATCATTGATCATCATTCTAGGAGGACCTACTGACATGATCCATACCATGGTCGAGTGTTAAAAAAATCTAAGGGCTAGTGAATCTGAGCCAAGTTCCCATATTGATTATCTCAATATGGGTTGGTCGGAAAGGGTTAATTGTTGATGATCATCATTGATCATCATTCTAGGGTGTCCCACTGACATGATCCATACCATAGTCGGGTGTTAAAAAAATCTTAGGACTAGTGAATCTGAGACAAGATAATATAACATGATTATCTTAATATGGGTTGGTCGGAAAGGGTTAATTGTTGATGATCATCATTGATCATCATTCTAGGGTGTCCCACTGACATGATCCATACCATAGTCGAGAGTTAAGAAAATCTTAGGGCTAGTGAATCTGAGACAAGTTGGTGTAGCTTGATTATCTTAATATGGGTTGGTCGCAGGGAGCTAATTGTTGATGATCATCATTGATCATCATTCTAGGGGGTCCCACTGACATGATCCATACCATGGTCGAGTGTTACAAAAATCTTAGGGCTAGTGAATCTGAGACGAGTTGGTGTAGCTTGATTATCTTAATATGGGTTGGTCGCAGGGAGCTAATTGTTGATGATCATCATTGATCATCATTCTAGGGGGTCCCACTGACATGATCCATATCATAGTCAAGCGTTAAAAAAATCTTAGGGCTAGTGAACCTTAGCCAAGATGGTATAGAATGATTATGTCAATATGGGTCGGTCGGAAAGGAATAATTGTTGATGATCATCATTGATCATCATTCTAGGGTATCTCACTGACATGATGCATACCATAGTCAAGCGTTAAAAAAATCTAGGGCTAGTGAACCTGAGCCAAGATGGTATAGCATGATTATGTCAATATGGGTCGGTCGGAAGGGAATAATTGTTGATGATCATCATTGATCATCATTCTAGGGGTTCCACTAACATTATCCATACCATAGTCGAGTGTTAAAAAAATCTTAGTGCTTGTGAATCTGAGACAAGTTGGTGTAGCATGATTATCTCAATATGGGTTGGTCGGAAAGGGTTAATTGTTGATGATCATCATTGATCATCATTCTAGGGGGACCTACTGACATGATCCATACCATGGTCGAGTGTTAAAAAAATCTAAGGGCTAGTGAATCTGAGCCAAGTTCCCATATTGATTATCTCAATATGGGTTGGTCGGAAAGGGTTAATTGTTGATGATCATCATTGATCATCATTCTAGGGTGTCCCACTGACATGATCCATACCATAGTCGGGTGTTAAAAAAATCTTAGGACTAGTGAATCTGAGACAAGATAATATAACATGATTATCTCAATATGGGTTGGTCGGAAAGGGTTAATTGTTGATGATCATCATTGATCATCATTCTAGGGTGTCCCACTGACATGATCCATACCATAGTTGGGCGTTAAAAAAATCTTAGGGCTAGTGAATCTGAGACAAGTTGGTTTAGCTTGATTATCTTAATGTGGGTTGGTCGCAGGGGGTTAATTGTTAATGATCATCATTGATCATCATTGAAGGGAGACCCACTGACATGATCCATACCATGGTAAAGTGTTAAAAAAATCTTAGGGCTAGTGAATACAAGCGAAGTTGGTATAGCATCATTATCTCAATATGGGTTGGTCGGAAAGGGTTAATTGTTGATGATCGTCATTGATCATCATTTAAGGGGGACCCACTGACTTAATCCATACTATGTTCGAGTGTTAAAAAAATCTTAGGGCTAGTGAATCTGAGCCAAGTTTGTGTAGCATGATTATCTCAATATGGGTTGGTCGGAAAGGGTTAATTGTTGATGATCATCATTGATCATCATTCTAGGGTGTCCCAGTTACATGATCCATACCATAGTCGAGTTTAAAAAAAATCTTAGGGCTAGTGAATCTGAGACAAGTTGGTTTAGCTTGATTATCTTAATGTGGGTTGGTCGCAGGGGGTTAATTGTTAATGATCATCATTGATCATCATTTTAGGGGGTCCCACTGATATGATCCATATCATAGTCGAGTGTTAAAAAAATCTTAGGCATAGTGAATCTAAGCCAAGATAATATAACATGATTATCTCAATATGGGTTGGTCGGAAAGGGTTAATTGTTGATGATCATCATTGATCATCATTCTAGGGTGTCCCACTGACATGATCCATACCATAGTTGGGCGTTAAAAAAATCTTAGGGCTAGTGAATCTGAGACAAGTTGGTTTAGCTTGATTATCTTAATGTGGGTTGGTCGCAGGGGGTTAATTGTTAATGATCATCATTGATCATCATTGAAGGGAGACCCACTGACATGATCCATACCATGGTAAAGTGTTAAAAAAATCTTAGGGCTAGTGAATACAAGCGAAGTTGGTATAGCATCATTATCTCAATATGGGTTGGTCGGAAAGGGTTAATTGTTGATGATCGTCATTGATCATCATTTAAGGGGGACCCACTGACTTAATCCATACTATGTTCGAGTGTTAAAAAAATCTTAGGGCTAGTGAATCTGAGCCAAGTTTGTGTAGCATGATTATCTCAATATGGGTTGGTCGGAAAGGGTTAATTGTTGATGATCATCATTGATCATCATTCTCGGGTGTCCCACTTACATGATCCATACCATAGTCGAGTGTTAAAAAAATCTTAGGGCTAGTGAATCTGAGACAAGTTGGTTAAGCTTGATTATCTTAATGTGGGTTGGTCGCAGGGGGTTAATTGTTAATGATCAACATTGATCATCATTTAAGGGGGACCCACTGACATGATCCATACCATGGTGAAGTGTTAAAAAAATCTTAGGGCTAGTGAATCTAAGCGAAGTTGGTATAGCATCATTATCTCAATATGGGTTGGTCGGAAAGGGTTAATTGTTGATGATCGTCATTGATCATCATTTAAGGGGGACCCACTGACTTAATCCATACTATGTTCGAGTGTTAAAAAAATCTTAGGGCTAGTGAATCTGAGCCAAGTTTGTGTAGCATGATTATCTCAATATGGGTTGGTCGGAAAGGGTTAATTGTTGATGATCATCATTGATCATCATTCTAGGGTGTCCCACTTATGTGATCCATACCATAGGCGAGTGTTAAAAAAATCTTAAGGCTAGTGAATCTGAGACAAGTTGGTTTAGCTTGATTATCTTAATATGGGTTGGTCGCAGGGAGCTAATTGTTGATGATCATCATTGATCATCATTCTAGGGGGTCCCACTGAAATGATCCATATCATAGTCAAGCGTTAAAAAAATCTTAGGGCTAGTGAACCTGAGCCAAGATGGTATAGCATGATTATGTCAATATGGGTCGGTCGGAAAGGAATAATTGTTGATGATCATCATTGATCATCATTCTAGGGTGTCCCACTTACGTGATCCATACCATAGTCGAGTGTTAAAAAAATCTTAGGGCTAGTGAATCTGAGACAAGTTGGTTTAGCTTGATCATCATAATATAGGTTGGTCGCAGGGAGCTAATTGTTGATGATCATCATTGATCATCATTCTAGGGGGTCCCACTGACATGATCCATATCATAGTCAAGCGTTAAAAAAATCTTAGGGCTAGTGAACCTGAGCCAAGATGGTATAGCATGATTATGTCAATATGGGTCGGTCGGAAGGGAATAATTGTTGATAATCATCATTGATCATCATTCTAGGGGTTCCACTAACATTATCCATACCATAGTCGAGTGTTAAAAAAATCTTAGTGCTTGTGAATCTAAGACAAGTTGGTGTAGCATGATTATCTCAATATGGGTTGGTCGGAAAGGGTTAATTGTTGATGATCATCATTGATCATCATTCTAGGGGGACCTACTGACATGATCCATACCATGGTCGAGTGTTAAAAAAATCTAAGGGCTAGTGAATCTGAGCCAAGTTCCCATATTGATTATCTCAATATGGGTTGGTCGGAAAGGGTTAATTGTTGATGATCATCATTGATCATCATTCTAGGGTGTCCCACTGACATGATCCATACCATAGTTGAGCGTTAAAAAAATCTTAGGGCTAGTGAATCTGAGACAAGTTGGTTTAGCTTGATTATCTTAATGTGGGTTGGTCGCAGGGGGTTAATTGTTAATGATCATCATTGATCATCATTTTAAGGGGTCCCACTGATATGATCCATATCATTGTCGAGTGTTAAAAAAATCTTAGGCATAGTGAATCTAAGCCAAGATAATATAACATGATTATCTCAATATGGGTTGGTCGGAAAAGGTTAATTGTTGATGATCATCATTGATCATCATTCTAGGGTGTCCCACTGACATGATCCATACCATAGTTGAGCGTTAAAAAAATCTTAGGGCTAGTGAATCTGAGACAAGTTGGTTTAGCTTGATTATCTTAATGTGGGTTGGTCGCAGGGGGTTAATTGTTAATGATCATCATTGATCATCATTGAAGGGAGACCCACTGACATGATCCATACCATGGTGAAGTGTTAAAAAAATCTTAGGGCTAGTGAATCCAAGCGAAGTTGGTATAGCATCATTATCTCAATATGGGTTGGTCGGAAAGGGTTAATTGTTGATGATCGTCATTGATCATCATTTAAGGGGGACCCACTGACTTAATCCATACTATGTTCGAGTGTTAAAAAAATCTTAGGGCTAGTGAATCTGAGCCAAGTTTGTGTAGCATGATTATCTCAATATGGGTTGGTCGGAAAGGGTTAATTGTTGATGATCATCATTGATCATCATTCTCGGGTGTCCCACTGACATGATCCATACCATAGTTGAGCGTTAAAAAAATCTTAGGGCTAGTGAATCTGAGACAAGTTGGTTAAGCTTGATTATCTTAATGTGGGTTGGTCGCAGGGGGTTAATTGTTAATGATCATCATTGATCATCATTTTAGGGGGACCCACTGACATGATCCATACCATGGTCAAGTGTTAAAAAAATCTTAGGGCTAGTGAATCTAAGCCAAGTTGGTATAGCATGATTATCTCAATATGGGTTGGTCGGAAAGGGTTAATTGTTGATGATCGTCATTGATCATCATTTAAGGGGGACCCACTGACATGATCCATACCATGGTGAAGTGTTAAAAAAATCTTAGGGCTAGTGAATCTAAGCGAAGTTGGTATAGCATCATTATCTCAATATGGGTTGGTCGGAAAGGGTTAATTGTTGATGATCGTCATTGATCATCATTCTAGGGTGTCCCACTTACGTGATCCATACCATAGGCGAGTGTTAAAAAAATCTTAAGGCTAGTGAATCTGATACAAGTTGGTTTAGCTTGATTATCTTAATATGGGTTGGTCGCAGGGAGCTAATTGTTGATGATCATCATTGATCATCATTCTAGGGGGTCCCACTGAAATGATCCATATCATAGTCAAGCGTTAAAAAAATCTTAGGGCTAGTGAACCTGAGCCAAGATGGTATAGCATGATTATGTCAATATGGGTCGGTCGGAAAGGAATAATTGTTGATGATCATCATTGATCATCATTCTAGGGTGTCCCACTTACATGATTTATACCATAGTCGAGTGTTAAAAAAATCTTAGGGCTAGTGAATCTGAGACAAGTTGGTTTAGCTTGATTATCTTAATATGGGTTGGTCGCAGGGAGCTAATTGTTGATGATCATCATTGATCATCATTCCAGGGGGTCCCACTGAAATGATCCATATCATAGTCAAGCGTTAATAAAATCTGAGGGCTAGTGAACCTGAGCCAAAATGGTATAGCATGAATATCTCAATATGGGTTGGTCGGAAAGAGTTAATTGTTGATGATCATCATTGATTATCATTCTAGGGGGACCTACTGACATGATCCATACCATGGTCGATTGTTTAAAAAATCTTAGGGCTAGTGAATCTGAGCTAAGTTTGTGTAGCATGATTATCTCAATATGGGTTAGTCGGAAAGTGTTAATTGTTGATGATCATTATTGATTATCATTCTAGAGTGTCCCACTTACATGATCCATACCATAGTCGAGTGTTAAAAAAATCTTAGGGCTAGTGAATCTAAGCCAAGTTGGTATAGCTTGATTACCTCAATATGGGTTGGTCGGAAAGGGTTAATTGTTGATGATCATTATTGATCATCATTCTAGGGTGTCCCACTTACATGATCCATACCATAGTCGAGTGTTAAAAAAATCTTAGGGCTAGTGAATCTAAGCCAAGTTGGTATAGCTTGATTATCTCAATATGGGTTGGTCGGAAAGGGTTAATTGTTGATGATCATTATTGATCATCATTCTAGGGTGTCCCACTTACATGATCCATACCATAGTCGAGTGTTAAAAAAATGTTAGGGCTAGTGAATCTAAGCCAAGTTGGTATAGCTTGATTATCTCAATATGGGTTGGTCGGAAAGGGTTAATTGTTGATGATCATCATTGATCATCATTCTAGGGGGACCTACTGACATGATCCATAGCATGGTCGAGTGTTAAAAAAATCTTAGGGCTAGTGAATCTGAGCCAAGTTTGTGTAGCATGATTATCTCAATATGGGTTGGTCGGACAGGGTTAATTGTTGATGATCATCATTGATTATCATTCTAGGGTGTCCCACTTACATGATCCATACCATAGTCGAGTGGTAAAAAAATTTTAGGGCTAGTGAATCTAAGCCAAGTTGGTATAGCATGATTATCTCAATATGGGTTGGTCGGAAAGTGTTAATTGTTGATGATCATCATTGATTATCATTTTAGGGGGACCTACTGACATGATCCATACCATGGTCGAGTGTTAAAAAAATCTTAGGGCTAGTGAATCTGAGCCAAGTTTGTGTAGCTTGATTATCTTAATATGGGTTGGTCGCAGGGGGTTAATTGTTGATGATCATCATTGATCATCATTCTAGGGTGTCCCACTTACATGATCCATACCATAGTCGAGTGTTAAAAAAATCTTAGGGCTAGTGAATCTGAGACAAGTTGGTTTAGCTTGATTATCTTAATATGGGTTGCTCGCAGGGGGTTAATTGTTAATGATCATCATTAATTATCATTTTAGGGGGACCCACTTACATGATCCATACCATGGTCAAGTGTTAAAAAAATCTTAGGGCTAGTGAATCTAAGCCAAGTTGGTATAGCATGATTATCTCAATATGGGTTGGTCGGAAAGGGTTAATTGTTGATGATCATCATTGATCATCATTCTAGGGTGTCCCAGTTACATGATCCATACCATAGTCGAGTTTAAAAAAAATCTTAGGGCTAGTGAATCTGAGACAAGTTGGTGTAGCATGATTATCTTAATATAAGTTGGTCGCAGGGGGTTAATTGTTGATGATCATTATTGATCATCATTCTAGGGGGACCCACTGACATGATCCATACCATGGTGAAGTGTGAAAAAAATCTTAGGGCCAGTGAATATGAGCCAAGATAATATAGCATGATTATGTCAATATGGGTCGGTCGGAAAGGAATAATTGTTGATGATCATCATTGATAATCATTCTAGGGTATCTCACTGACATGATGCATACCATAGTCGAGTGTTTAAAGAAATCTTAGGGCTAGTGAATCTGTCTTCTTATATTGTGAATATGTTTTAAGAGCCAGACACCCTTCTCTGCCTTAGAGGGGGTGGCTCTGTGGGGGTGGATCGCTTTCAGAATCATCATTAATGGTTTTCGAGTGAGATTTTTATTAGCTTTGCAAGATTTGAATGCTATAAATATTTTTTAAAATTATTTAGACCCCTGTTAAGTGACATGAATTTTTGTCTTAAGTAAGTTTGATATATAGGGGTGGTTCGACCCTCTATATCTTGAAATCTGTCCATTATTTTTATTTTTGGCACAGGACTTTTTTGTTTGGGATAAGAAAAGCTACATTTTGACGTAGTTTAATCAAAATCGACCGGGATCCATTTCGTGTACGTTTTGTGCGGGGTTCTTTAAAAAAAGAAAAAATTTGTTTTCTTTATAAATGTTCATGTTATGAATTTGTTAATTTAGATCGTTTAAACAATAAAAACTAAAGTATTTCCTTGAATTAACAAATTAGTTCATTTATCTTGAAATTTTAAAAAAGAACAAATTTGGGGTGAAGTTCCGAAAGCGAGGTACCTCCGATTTTTTTGACACTACGTATACTTACGTATTTTGATGCGCTGATTACGAATATGATAATGAAAATTGGCGCAAATTTGATTTTCATGGTAAAAACCATAAAAAACCCATAAAAATTCGGGTTTTTGCAATTATTTCAATTAATATTAAAAATTTTCAAAAATGTTTTTAACAAAAGTTGTAGGTCTTCCAAAAATACATATTTTGTGTCGAGTGCATTTTTTACTAAAACCAATTAGTTTACGATATAATTGCAAAAAACATAAATTAACCTAAATGTGACGAAATACCCACATTATATCAATATTAAATGGTAATTCTTTACAAGTCTTACTTTAACAGCTGTAAATATTATCCGGGTTGTGCAGAGATGGGTAAATGTAGAAAACTCGAGGTTTTCTACGTATAATACATGGTTTTCTACATTATGTAAAATACGTATTATTCTGACTTACGACTTTGGTCCATTATATATATAATATATAATATATAATAGGACCAAAATACCGGGGGGTTGGAGGTTACCCCCTCCCCCACCCCTCTGACGGGGCTAGGGGCGAAGCCCCTAGCCTTTATTGTTGTTATTATTGATTTTCAGTTTTTTGCATTAATGTCACAATGTCCGCTCTTTCTGGTGAACCAGCAACTTCACCAACGATTTTCTCCCAAACTATTATTAACTATTATTATCTCCCAAATTTTTTTTCTTTATAAATGTTGATGTTATGAATTTGTTTATTTAGATTGTTTAAACAATACAGATTATGAAAATTAATTAAAACGTACATATTATAAAAATACTTCTACGTTCAAGTACATGAAACTTTTGCTTAAGGGTACAGGCTTGTATTTCATATAAATAACATAAAAATCAATAATTTTTTTTTTTTTTGAGGGAAAGACCCTGGAATTTTCATAGGGTTTCAGGGCTTATAACAGTCTTGAATATAGGTCCTGTAACAGCCTTGATAAAGCCTTGTATAAGCATAAAATTTTTTTTTTGTTTTTTTCATAATTTTTCAAATATTTTGAAAAAAAAAGCGATAACAATTTTTCAATCATGTTTTATATCTTTTTTTTAAACTCTGAGTATACAAATAAAAATTTTTTGGTTTGAGAGCTACTGTAGGACTATTAGGGTGAGCTCTAGCATAGAGGTCTAAACCTCTTTTTCTTCATTTTTTGAATTTTTTTTTGTGACCTCATGATATTCAATTTCAATTCCAAACATAATTTTTTCATATTCTGCATGCAAAAATACACTAGTATACTAAATTTTAGCCCTCTAGCTCAAATAATGGCAAAGTTAATTAATAAGTTCTAAAGTAATTTAGAAGTTAAGGGTGGGGGGGGGGATGGATTTTGGCTACGGACGCACGAGTCTCGCTATAAGGGTTCCGCCGAACACCGAAGGTGTACGGAACCCAAAAAGAGAACAAATTTGTTTTCTTTATAAAATGTTAATAATATTGCGACGTAATAATTAATTTGTGTAAATAGAATGATTAAACAAACCAACAATCCGACACTTAATTTAACCTCAAAATTTCCACCCTCGATTTTCTACCAAGTCCTGCCAAAGGGAAGTTCCGCCGAAAGCTCGAAATGGTGAAGAGACAACCACAACACCCCAGAAAATGCTGATCGAACTTACCGATTTGAAGATCCGCAATTTCCACCTTGAATCCAATCCAGACGAGGAAAATGGGGCTCGGGGCCACAATAATAAAGCGCACAATAGTTTCTAAATTCCTTTTTATTAATATAATTAACTCTCGTCGCACCAAACAAGTTTGCCAGGACTCAGTGCCTTGGCTATGCACACCACTCACACACGACAATTTTAGAGTTTTTCTCTCCACCGGAAAATTGAGAAATGAAATAAAAGCACAAATGATTAACCGAAAACGAACAATTTGTCGCGGAACACGTGTGGACGCTACGGTGCGGTAGACCAAAAGTGATTCTTCGAGCGGTTCATCGAGCCGGTGCGGATCCAACGCAAGGGGTGGGGGCTCCGCCCCTTCCGTAGTGTCCTCTCTCTCACTCTTCCCATGTCCGGCCGCTGTCCTTGTCCAACCCACGGTAACTTCTACCTGAAAACGAAAAAGAGGGCTCTACTGTTGACGAGGGAAAACGACGGAAAAACCGCGCAAATTGTTTCACCAATTTAATTGGCCAACTAACCCCACGTGAACCTCAAATTAACATAATTTCGGGGACTGCGACGAAGCGGAAATCGGGCGCTATTTCAGGGCCGTACAAACGGAAAATACCTGAGCTGCACCGATTAAATAAACAGAAAAATAACTCTTAACAATAAACAGTAACTTCACCTGAACCAACCAAATAAATTCGTCAGTGACGAAACGCTTCGTCACAATCCCCTCCCCTAGGCCGATACTAATCTCTAGTATCGCCTACACAAAAAAAACAATAGAAACAAAAACAAACTTTTTCAAAAATATAAAGAAACATAACCAATCTTTTAACTCACCTATAACTCCCCTCCAGAATAAAGCATCAACTAATTGTTCGAAGCGCCGTCTTGCTGACGGCGTTCCTCCAACAGCTGCAACACGGCCGCATCTCTTATGTTTTGAGGAGAATCCCTCAACAACTCAGTTAGTTGAGAGATTTCCTCCAACAAGGAACGGTTCCGGCGACCTCTCTGTAGGTCAGGGAGCACTTCCTCCCGCTCTTGACGTTCGACGACCCCTGGTACCTCGTCAACCGGAACTACCTCCCTCAAGGGCTCGGCCATGAGCACTGGCTGGACCACTGCTGCTACTTGCCCCCCACGAACTTCTAGCTCCCGTGCCGGCCTACCTGGCACTCCCTGGCCCTCTCCATTCCCCACCTGAACGGCCATCGGTTGCTCCCCCACTAGCTGTTCTCCAACCTCGCTTCTTTCACTTCCGGAGTCGTTCCCCCCCCGAGCCACCGACGACTCCCGGGAACGATATCCACGTCGCTCCAGGTCACGGCGATGCTGCCACAGGATATACGCTTCAGCACAACGGGGACAACGGCTTATACGAACTCCTTTTCTTCCGCAGTTATTACAAAAATCCCCTCCTGGGGGGTATGGACATCGGATACGCAGGTGCCCGCGACGCCAACAGTTAAAGCAAGACCCAGGGGGGGGGTCCAAAGAAGCCACCGTTGGGATCGGCTTGAGGCCGTTGAACCACACCCCCTTAGTCTTAATCGGCAGCACCCTTCCTGCTTCCGGGGGACGCCGACTGTCTTGGGGTCCAACCACCATCGGTTGACATCCTGAGGGCCCTGGGACGGGCTCATTTACTGGTCTATGTTCCGGTGGTCCAGGAGGTGTAATGGGACGTCGCACGGTAGCTGGGGAAATGTCCCGAGGGCTGACGAAATCTTCTTTGGAGAAGTAGCTCCGACGGATCTTCTCCACAGCTTCATCTCGTCTTCGCTTGAGGTTTGCCACTAGCTCTCGATTTCGCCGATCCTCCTCCTCAAGATGGCAGGCCAAGTCAGCCACAGCCCGGCTGCTATCAGCGTCAACCACCGAATCATCCTCCTCCAGATGTAAACTCAGGGATTCGGACTCTTCGGTGGTTGAGACCCCCATCTCGGGGCACTCACGATCCTGGGCTTCCTCACTCCAACTAACCTCCTTCTCCATCGCCACCTCCGGCACCAATTCCATCAATATGCCACCAGCCACTTCCTCTTGTTCACCCTCTAACTGCTCCTTTTTCCCCTCCTGAATCTCCTTTTTCCCTTCCTGAATTTCCTCCTTCCCCTCCTGAATCTCCTTTTTCCCCTCCTGAATCTCCTCCTTCATTTCCGGCTCTCTCAATTCCCGTTCTCTTACAACCCCCTCCACATTAATTCGGGGTCTGGCCAGATCCATCTGAGGCGGAAAGGGTGGCGGAAACTCCACCCTCCTTACCTCTCTCCCCCTCTGCCTCCGAAGACTAGGGAGGTCAGATGCCCGAGTCCTTTTTGGAGTCATTCTAACTGGCAATCTGAAACAAATAAAATAACACACCCTTATTAATCACAAATCTATTTCCTAGGCGGAACAAAACGTTTAATATCTGACACATGCACCTTACTCACGCGACGATTCTCATTAGTTTTTAGCACATATACCGAATCCGATAATTTTTCGATTATTTCGAAGGGCCCCTCATACTTCGGTGCTAATTTCGCCGAAAACTTTTTCGCCGCGTTTGACAACTTGTGCGTCCGCCACAAAACTAAATCCCCCACGTGAAATTCCGCCACTCTCTTGTTCCGATTATAGTATGCCGTTTGTTTCTCTCTCTCTTTGTCAATAAAACGCGCCACCAGATCCCTCAATGCATCTAACCTTTTTAGTCGATCGTTCCACACTTCCGGATCAATTCTTTCGACACTCCTTCTCCCCTCCACCTCTCTACGCAGACTTTTGACCGGTTTAGGATTCCGTCCGTAATTAAGGAATGCGGGCGAGAACTTAGTTGTCGACTGGACAGCAGTATTCATGGCATGACGGAACTCATGAACATGCTTGTCCCACTCTCGATGATCCTCCCCTATAAACGTCGCGACCATAGTCTTAAACACTCGATTGCTCCTCTCGACAGGATTGGCCTGCGGATGATAAGGTGGCGTAGTAAGATGCTGGACTCCATAATCATTCAAGACTGATTTTAGGAATTTATTATCAAATTCCTTTCCATTATCCGTCAACAAAAATTCTGGAGTCTCCCACCTGAACAAAATTAACTCCTCAAACGCCCGTGCAATCGACTTGCCATCCGCAGATCTCAAAGGTTTGACCTCCACCCAGCGAGAAAATAGGTCTTGAAACACTACCAGATAGCGACACCGACTCTTACTTGGAGGAAATTCCATGCAGTCAGCTGCCACTACCACCCAGGGTCTCTCAACTATCCTCTGTCCCATAAGGCCTTGAGGACCTTCCTGTGAGACCTTATGATACTGACACTGAGGACACGCTCGCACTAATTGTTGCACATCGTGCCACACACCCTGCCAATAGTATTCTCTCGCTACTCGGTCATAGGTCTTCTCAATTCCTAAATGTCCTGACGAGAACTCCGAGTGCGCACTTTTGAGCACTCTTTCGCGATACTCTAGCGGCACGACTAACTTCCACCCCTCTTCATCCCCTGTATACGGCAATAACAATGGATCCTCTCTAAATCGGTATAAACTCCCCTCTAGAACTTTCCAACCTGGGAATCTATTAGGGAACTTCACCACCAAGTCGAGTCTTTTTAAGTACCACGAGTCTGAAATTGTTTCGAACGCCGCCACTTCTTCGAACTCATCCTCGTACATCCTTGATAAGGCATCAGGAACATGGTGGTGAATTCCTCTACGGTGAACAATCTCGAAGTCCCACTGCTGCATCTCGAGGGCCCAACGCGCCAATCTACCCGTTGGTTCTTTCAAATTTCGCAACCATTTTAAAGCACTATGGTCTGTGATGGCCGTGAATTTGTACCCCTCAATATATGGTCTTAATTTCTTAATCGACCACAGCAGTGCTAAACACTCTTTCTCTGTTACACTATAATTCCTCTCGTGTACCGAGAGTGTTTTACTCACAAACACTATGGGTGTTCACCGTCTTCCCCCTCCTGAGTCAACACCGCACCGATCGCATAACCACTTGCGTCGCATTGAATCGTAAATGGCTTCGTAAAATCTGGTCTTGCCAAGACTGGTGCCGAAGTCAATTTATCCTTCAATGCTTGGAACGCCTCTTGTTGTTCTTCCCCCCACTCCCAAGCTCGACCTTTTTGTAATAACCTCAAAAGTGGTATTTTTAGTTCGCTATCATGTTCTATGAAGCGCGCATACCACCCCACCATACCCAAAAATCGACGGAGCTGTTTTATATTGGTTGGTGCCGGATACTCAACCACTGGTGCGATTTTCTCTGGGTCCGGTCTCAATCCTTGACTATCGAGTACATAACCTAAATATGAAACTCTCGAACACCCAAATTCGCACTTTTCCGGATTTACCACCAACCCAGCCTCCGCCAATTTTCTCAACACAATCTCTAACCACTCAAGATGTTTCTCATAATCATCAGTAACGATGATTATGTCATCTAGATACCCAAACACATAAGGCTCGAACTCAGGTCCAAATAGCGAATCGATTAATCGCTGGAATGTCATTGGGGCATTTGTGAGTCCAAATGGCATTCTTTTAAACTGCCACAACCCAGAACCAGGAATCGCAAACGCTGTGTATTTTCGACTCTCAGGGGACATCGGCACTTGATGGTACGCCTGCTTGAGATCGATTTTGGAAATATATCGTGCTTTCCGTAGTTTGTCCAAAATCGAGTCAATGGAGGGATGGGATATGCGTCTCGTACAGTTACTTTATTCAAGTCTCTGTAATCAATACAGAAACGCAATGAACCATCACCCTTTTTCACGATAACTGGAGCACTGCTCCACTCACTAGCCGATCTTTCTATTACCCCCCCTCTCTAGCATCTTTTGAACTTCCTGATTAGCCCATTCTAATATCATAGGCGACATTCTACGAGAACGATGTTTAATTGGTGTTGGATCAGTGACTCGTATGCTATGTTCCGTCAAAGAAGTCATACCATGTTCCACCTCCTGTGGTAAAATCAGCTGATCCACCAATTTTTGAATTTTCGATCTCTGCCCCTCTGATAACTCACAAATCCCCGCACATTCCGCAAAAATATCCCCTTCCACTCTATTTCCTACCCCACTTCTCCCCCCTGGACTCAACTCTCCATACTCCAAAAATTTGTGCCACTCCCCACCTTGAACTCTCCACAACCCCTTTCCTAGCTTCGCATCCAAGTCCGCCGCTCGATGAAAATCCTGGCCCAAAAGCATGTCATGGGACAGATTATCTACTACACGTAAGTTAAACGGTTGAGAAAAACCATCCACCGTTAACCATAACCTTAATTTCCCCAATGCTGCTGTTGATCCGCCAAGCGCGCTTCCAATCGCCGTATTCGCCTTTGTCAATCTATTCCGAAATTTTTCTGCTAATTTCGGCCCAACCAGCGAAACTGTTGCGCCGGATCGAACACCGCTATGTACGGCTTGTCTGCGATCACTACCTTAAGAAAATATCGATTTTCCATCGATGAGGCATCTATTCTCTCCTCTAGAACGTCCGGAGCTGCTGTATTGACTACAGCCTCACCCCTCCCCTGGACTGAACATGCTGATGGGACATCAGTGAGTTCCGTCCCAACATCCGCTTGTAAACACCCCTCGTTAATAAATTGCGTCCCCTGTACTGAGAGTTCCGTCCCAGATTGCTTTTCCGTGGGTTGCGTCCCAGAGTTCACAACTTCCGTCCGGACTTCCAAGGGACTGACTTTTGGACTCGCAGTATTGCGTCCCAGAACCTGTAGGCTGTGTCCGAACGTCACAAAGTTGCGTCCCAACTAGTTCCGTCCCCTCACTACTGGACTGCGTCCCAGCTTCATTACTAATTGCTGGATCCAGCATGGGTTGAACGCCCTCTTGAGGCACAGGCACAACTTGAATTGGTGCCCCATTTTCTCCCCCCACTACTGTCCACTGTAGTGAAGTTTGGGACACTGGGACATTTTCTTCCCCCACCACATCCTCAATTTGTTGAACTTCCTCTTGAGTTCCTGATTCCCCCTGATTTTGTCCCACTAGTGTCCCAACTGTCCCACTCAATTCTCCATGTCCCATTTCCTCTATTTTATCTTCCAACTCTACTCTCTCCCCTCCGAAATACTCTTCCGCACGAACTAGGGTGAGAAAGCTATCCGGATTCACTTCATCTTCCTCTATTGTCCCACCGACGAAGGTCCTGGGGGGGAAGGGTTGATCAGTTCCCCCCCTGCCCCGTTTCCCCACATCGTTCTCAACTCTGCACAATTGGGACAGTTTCTGAACGTTGTCCCATTTGTCCCACACACCTGGCAGAACAACCGGTTGCCCGTGGGACGTGGCAAGGGACACTCATTAGCATAATGTCCCTGCTGTTGGCATCGGAAACACGTCCTTAATTTGCACTCTGATGCTCTGTGTCCCCACTGACTGACACTGGTAGCATGCCCCAGTAAATCCCCTAGGGACACTAGGCCTAAACGCCGGTGGTTGTCCCCCACCAAAGGTACGGTTTGGAAGTTGTCCCCTTCCATAAGAACGATTCTGACTTTGTCCCACTCCAAAGGGACGATTCTGGAACTGTTGTCCCATATTACGTATCCCACTTGTCGATGGGACAGGAGGGTTTGAGGCCACCATTTGGGCATAAGTCACCGGTGTTTGTTGTACCGGGACCTGTTGAACAGCCGCTATTGGTGCTGTCCCAGTTGTCCCTCCAGTCACCTTCCCCTCTCTTGTTCCCCTCTCGGCTCTAGGTGTCCCAGGGTGTCCTGAATTCCCCTTACTCTTTTTATTTTTCCCCTTTTTCGCTGGGACATTACGAACTGTCCCACTCTCTTCCCCACTGGACTCAGAGCCCGAGACCCCCAGCAAAGCGTCTACTTTTGCCCCTCGTAAATTTCCCCTCGGAGCCGCGGACGGAATTCTCATCTTGTCCCGGGACGGAGGTGGGACATACCTCTTATCGAGATCCTTGATCCTCTCATAACGTCTCAGGATCTTTTCTAACCCCTCAATATTGTCAAACTCCGAGTTTGACAATTGACGTCTATACTCCGGTGTCAGTCCTTTAAACACGATCCTCAAAAACGATTCACGTGAAATGGGACGCCTCAGATGTCCCACAATTACTCGCATACTCATTATGAAGTCGGAGATTTTCTCTCCTTTCGCCTGAGTCCTGCTGCGAGCCTCATCTAACACGTCATCGTCTACCAGCACACATGAGAACTCCCGTTTAAATAATTTTTTAAAAACATTCCACGAATTCAAGTCTTTCCGCACCAACCTAAACCAGCGACTCGCCGTTTTTCGCAACACACTCGGAAGCGCTGTCAGCATCTCTGAATCGCTGATTAGATTGCACCCCTTGCAATCCTCTATGGTTCTAAAAATTCCTCCCAGTCCTCCTTCTCCCCTCCAGAAAATTTTATATCCCAATCCTTCAGGATTTTGACAATTTTAGTTCCCCCCCCTAAATCTTGATACCCGCGACCCCTTCGTCGGCTCCTATCACTGCACGAGTCGGTTTCAATTTCCGACTCACTGGAGGACAACACCACGCGACTACGCCTCTTGCGTCGATTGGTACCGGAACTTCCACTTCCGGTATGTCGGTCCTTTCTCCCCTCTTCCTCAGGGAAAAATCCTGGAGGATGAGGGGATAAAGGGGGTGTAGATTTACCGTCTTGCTCGGCATTTCCCAAATCACCCCACCTATGTCCCCATTCTCGACCCTGCTCAGGGTCTACCGGGATGGTTCGCCTCGGACCTTTTGCCCCCCCCCCCACATTACGTGGGACTTGTCTTTGTTGGGCATTATTTGCACTAATGTGCAATTGCTCAATCAGGAATGCATTGTGCGCGCGCAACTGCTCCAACTCACGCAGTTGCTGTTGTGCATAAATTGCACGTTGGTCCGGGCTTAACCCCCACGCCCCCACCCCCTGCCTCATACTCCATAACTCTGGAGACACTCCGGGGGCTGGGATGCTCCCAGTTCCCCCCACCCACGTTACAAAAGTCGGCACCCCTCGTCCGGCTCCCGATGAGGTTGTGGTCAACGTCGTGGCAAACACTGTCCCACTGGTAACCCGGGGGGTCTCGCATATCGCGGTGGTTGGTGCAAAGGTAGTGGTTGGCGTCCCACTGACCCCCTCCACCCGATCTCCATTCTCCCCACTTGTACCCGGCATTTCCGGATTTACAGTGGGCGAAGTCACCCCTTCACCTGTCACTTCCGGCTCACTGCCAGGGTCGGGCACTAATCTGGACCTCCTCATCCTCGGAACAAAAGGACTTGGTCCGGCTCCCCCCTCTCTTTGATCTATTAGAGCCTCATATTTAAATTCTGCCTCTGACCCCTCAAGATCGAAGGTATCAAACCACGGAACCACTACGGTTGCCGGGAAGATAGATTTTACCTCCGATCGGAGGAGTCTTTCACGGAGTACTTGCAAGGTGCCTGTTACACTGCACTCTTGCTGAGTCAACGTCTCAATCACCTGCTCCTGGGACATTTCCTTAATGTGCCGCCAGGCCTCCGCGATCTGCGGAATCTCTAGAATCCGCCACATTTGTTCACGGTACCTCTCCATCATTATAAATTTATTCAGTTAAATCGATAATGAGGAGAGAGAGACACAACAAACAAGAAAAGAAAAAAAACAAAAGAATAAGTCTTAACTTATTCACCCTAATTTTACCACCACGCCCAACACAAGAAAAATAAATCACAATAAAAATAAAAATTTTAATTATCACCCAATCCAGCTCAACTAAACTCGTATTTGATAACCCCCACGTCTTCAAGACGCCCCCGCAACAATAAGAGAGAGAAACAATTTTCTCCTTCACTCCTCCTTTCTCCCCACCAGAACACAATTAAACACAAGAAATCGTAATTTTCAAAAATATATAAAATTTTCCTAAACACAATAAACAATAATTATAATAAATCAGCTAAAAAGAAAAAAAAAACAATAATATTAACACAAAAAAAAATGGTTAATTTCACTTCTGAAATTTCCTTCCGCTGAGTGGCTCTCCCAAAACGAAACGAGAGAGAAACAGAAAAAAAACAATTTGCTTGGGAAAGAACTTTCAGTTGGGTGGCTTCCCAAAATTATTTTTCGGAAAAATTTTTGCTAATGGAACGGGTCTCCGCTGTGTGGCTTTCCTGAATTATTTTTCAGGACCATAACCCCAAAAAAAAAAAAAAAAAATTTAATTTACAGGGGGTTTCCGTAGAGTGGCTTTCCCCGAATTTCAGGAAACTTCTTCACACCAGAAAACATAAATCGCAAAAAAAAAAAAAAAAAAAGAACCGACACATTTTTCTTATTTCCGTGATTTGAACCCCACTTCCGGTTTCACCACGTGGTGAACATTATTTCCCAATCAATTCGAAAATTACCCCTTTCCTCCTCACGTCTCACCTCCAGATCACGAACGCGGACATACCCTTTTTAAATCAATTTTAACAACGCCACAAACAAAAAAAAACTCTTAATTTAATTTATTCTAAAATAAAAAAAAAATATTTCACTAGGCCCGGAACACCGTCAGCGCATGCGCGAGCTTTTCGCCAACCTTCGTGGCGCGGAAAATCCGGCAACGAGAAAAAGAAAAGAATCAACCGGAATTAATTCGACCAAAACTCATCTTTTATATTCCCCTTCACGACCAACTCAAAACGCCTTTGCACTTGTGCACGTATAAAAAGAAAAAAAATTTATTCCCACGAAACTCGCGAGTAAAATTTCGGCGCGCCTCGTACCGCACTTCCGGTAGAATTTTCCGACGATTCGCCACCACGTGTTCTCAAAACGGCTGAAATTCACTAATTTTATTATCCCATTTTTCAAATTTTCCACTTTAGAATCATTTCTCCCCTCTAGAATTATTTATTATTTTCCCGTTTTCCACTTAGAATTTTCCCTCCGGCACCCGCACTTCCGGTACAACGGTATTCACGCTCGCGCCCACGTTTTCCGGAAATCACGAACCAATATTTACGTTACTTTTGGTTTTCTCTATTTATCAAAACACACTCTAATTTAATTTTAACACTCCGCGCCTCTTTAGTCCACTACCCCACCAGATTTTCCGTCCATTTAGAAATCATTCTCAACTTCCGACAATTCACGTATATTTCTCTATTCACTTCGCGACCGCTAATTTTTACTCATTTCCCCTCTCACCAATTGCTCATTTTCTCTTTTACTCTTTTCACCCTCTCGAGTTCCAGCAAAACTCCCCACAAGGGATGCCAATTGCGACGTAATAATTAATTTGTGTAAATAGAATGATTAAACAAACCAACAATCCGACACTTAATTTAACCTCAAAATTTCCACCCTCGATTTTCTACCAAGTCCTGCCAAAGGGAAGTTCCGCCGAAAGCTCGAAATGGTGAAGAGACAACCACAACACCCCAGAAAATGCTGATCGAACTTACCGATTTGAAGATCCGCAATTTCCACCTTGAATCCAATCCAGACGAGGAAAATGGGGCTCGGGGCCACAATAATAAAGCGCACAATAGTTTCTAAATTCCTTTTTATTAATATAATTAACTCTCGTCGCACCAAACAAGTTTGCCAGGACTCAGTGCCTTGGCTATGCACACCACTCACACACGACAATTTTAGAGTTTTTCTCTCCACCGGAAAATTGAGAAATGAAATAAAAGCACAAATGATTAACCGAAAACGAACAATTTGTCGCGGAACACGTGTGGACGCTACGGTGCGGTAGACCAAAAGTGATTCTTCGAGCGGTTCATCGAGCCGGTGCGGATCCAACGCAAGGGGTGGGGGCTCCGCCCCTTCCGTAGTGTCCTCTCTCTCACTCTTCCCATGTCCGGCCGCTGTCCTTGTCCAACCCACGGTAACTTCTACCTGAAAACGAAAAAGAGGGCTCTACTGTTGACGAGGGAAAACGACGGAAAAACCGCGCAAATTGTTTCACCAATTTAATTGGCCAACTAACCCCACGTGAACCTCAAATTAACATAATTTCGGGGACTGCGACGAAGCGGAAATCGGGCGCTATTTCAGGGCCGTACAAACGGAAAATACCTGAGCTGCACCGATTAAATAAACAGAAAAATAACTCTTAACAATAAACAGTAACTTCACCTGAACCAACCAAATAAATTCGTCAGTGACGAAACGCTTCGTCACAATATAACTAAATCTAAATCTAAATCTAAATATGTTAAAAACTAAATTGTTTACTTGAAATGACAATCTGATTAATTCGTCATAAAATTTAAAAAAGAATGGATTTATTTTGTTCCAAAATGTCGGTAATATGAATTGGTTAATTTAGATTGTTTAAACAATATAAACTGAATTATTTACTTGAATTAACAAATTAAGTCATTTATCTTCAAATTTTAAGAAAAGAACAAATTTGTTTTCTTCATAAATGTTGATGTTATGAATTTGTTAATTTAGATTGTTTAAACAATAAAAACTAAATTGTTTACTTAAAATAACAATCTGATTAATTCGTCTTAAAATTTAAAAAAAGAATGGATTAATTTTGTTTCAAAATGTCGGTAATATGAATTGATTAATTTAGATTGTTTAAACAATCTAAACTGAATTATTTACTTGAATTAAGAAATTAAGTCATTTATCTTCAAATTTTAAGAAAAGAACAAATTTGTTTTCTTCATAAATGTTGATGTTATGAATTTGTTAATTTAGATTGTTTAAACAATAAAAACTAAATTGTTTACTTGAAATGACAATCTGATTAATTCGTCTTAAAATTTAAAAAAAGAATGGATTAATTTTGTTTTAAAATGTCGGTAATATGAATTGATTAATTTAGATTGTTTAAACAATCTAAACTGAATTATTTACTTGAATTAAGAAATTAAGTCATTTATCTTCAAATTTTAAGAAAAGAACAAATTTGTTTTCTTCATAAATGTTGATGTTATGAATTTGTTAATTTAGATTGTTTAAACAATAAAAACTAAATTGTTTACTTGCAATGACAATCTGGTTAGTTCGTCTTGAAATTTAAAAAAAGAATGGATTTATTTCGTTCTAATATGTCGATGTTATGAATTTTTTAATTTAGATTGTTTAAACAATAAAAACTAAAGGGAGCCGAGAGGTGGCGCAGTTGAGTCAGACGTGCTTTGGTACTAGTCCTGATTTTCGAGTAAATAAAAGGTGTTTGAAAGAACTTTGCGCAAATACCAGTTGGTTAATTATGTACTTAAACGTACCGTTTTTGTAGTGAGTGAAAAATTGAACAGTAAAATATATGGATTGAATCGTATCTCAACAGTTTGCGAGCGACATTGAAAAAGTAATGTTAGGTAATAATGGCGGAAGTTAAACGAGGTCCCGGTCGGCCTAAGAAAGGTCCGGTCGATAACATCAGAAAAAACGGAGATTCGTTTCACTTCATCCGTCTCGATAATACAGAGGGCAGTAAAGTAGCACATTCCCCAATCGGTAAAAACAACCAAAATATCAACAATGACGAAGAAGAGAATAAAATCGACAAAAACAATGATAGTGAGAAAACGAAGGAAAGTGAAAAAGTGTGTAGTGACGAAAATGTGCTCAAAAAAGATGAAGTGAGCAAAGTTGATAAAATCAACTCTAACAGTAATGTAGAGGGAAGTGAGGTTAACAGTCAAATGGAGTCTGTGTTGCAAAGAGTGGTTCCCAAAAATAAGTTGTGTGGAATGAACGTGAAGATTTCAGAATTGGAATCAAACTTTGAGAGTTTTAAAGTATATCTGGAGCAGGAGAAAACAAAATGGGCTGAAGAAAAAAAAGTGCTTTGTGAAAAAATAAAAGACCTAGAGGCGAAAATTGATAAAATGCAAACGTGTGCCGTAGAAGATTTGGAGAGTGGAGTGGAAATAAATAATGGCGTATTAAATGAAAGAATAATAGTAAATTTGATGGAATCCAATTTTAAAACAAAAACAACACCAGGTCAAGAAAATAGGCAGAAACATATTTACAGCAAAAAGAATGTTACAAAAGTGGCTAATTCACAAGGAAATGAACAACAGCAAGGTACAATACAAAAAGACAAAAACAAAAATGCACAAAAACCAATAGGCATTGAAGATGAGCACCTAAGATATGAACAAAAAGAGAGAAGAATGAGGCGCAACAACATCATTGCACGAGCTTATGACGCAGAAAAGAATTTTAATCAGGACGAATTATTACAATTAATCATTACCAAGTTAAAACTAGAAGAGAGAACTATCGCAGTTAAATATGGCAAAGATAATATGATTTGCCTTGAATTTGACAAGTTAGAAACGAAATTGAAAGTTATGGAACGGAAAAAAGATTTAAAAGGCTTAAATATTTGGATTGACGACGACCACACAAGAAGGGAGATTGAAATCCAGAAGCGGTTAAGAAGTATCGCTAAAGAGGGAAGAGAAAATGGTAAAAATGTGAAAGTAGGGTATTTAGCTTTAACCATGGGAGAAGAAAAATGGAAATTCAATGAACGATCTGCAGAACTCGAATTGTTGCCCTTTCGGGAGAGGAGAGAAAATTAACACGTTGGAAGAAGGATGCTGCTCGATAGTTTTATGGAATACTCATGGATCGAAAAAATTTTCTGAGATTAGAGACTTTTTAAAAGGTTTTGACATAGTGATCTTACAGGAAACGTGGCTAGATGATAAACATGCAAATAAAAAGGTTTGTAATTTGGATAAAAATTTCAAATATTATGTAAAAAATGCCGTAAAGAAGAGTGGTAAAAAAGGTAGGCTGTCAGGGGGTCAAATAATTGGAATAAGAAAAAACGTAATAGAGGGATGGAGTGTAAAAGAGTGGGAATTTGGAATGTTGATTAGTTATAAGCAGGATTCATGCATAATTACTGTGTATAACAATGTAGGCTTAACAAGAATAGAATGTAAATTGAAGTTAATCATAGAAAGTTGTATGAGTGATTTTGAGACAGTACTAATTTGTGGTGATATGAATGCAAGAGTGGGAGAAGAGCAAGCCTGTAACGAAATTTTTGATGAACAGATGAACAAATGTATTAGAAAATCTAAAGATAAAGTTGTAAATGAAGACGGGAAACAGCTATTAAGTTTATGTGAAGAATTGGGATTGATTTTATTAAATGGGAGGGTAAAGGGAGATGAAAATGGCAAAATTACGTATATCGGGGGAAATGACATGTATGCAGGGTCTGTTATTGATCTTGTAATGATGGTAGATCGGGAAAATTTACAAATAGTAGAAAAATTAGAAATCGTGCCTAGAATAGAATCAGACCACCTGCCTGTCACCTTCTATGTCAGAATGAGCATTACTAGTTGCGGTAAAAGAAACGCGAGTATCTCGAAAGAAAGAGTCAAAACAGAAAGAATAGTATGGAAAAGCGAAAAATCACAATTATTTAGAGATTCAATTAGAGATAAGCTAAGGGAAGGAGGTGAATTAATTGAGTTTAATAGCAATTGGGAAAATATTAAAAACCTTATCTGGGAAGCAGCTAGATCATCGGGATTAACAAAAATATCGGTCTGTGAAAATATTAGCTTCGGCCATGAAAATCTAAGTAAATTTTCGAAAGAGTGTAGGGAAATTAGAAATGAGATTTGGAGATGCCTGAAAGATTGGCTAAGAGATAGAAATCCGGTTAAAAAAGCAATTTTAAACAATTGTAGGTTTAGATTTAAAAGATTGGTAAGAAGCGAGAGGCAATCATGGATTAATGAGAGATGGGATGAGATTAATAGGTCTAAAGATAGTTCTGACTGGTGGAAAGCGATAAATAAATTTAGAGTTTCAGGAAGGCAAATGGTGGGTAACGACGTTGACGATAATCAATGGGTGGAACATTTTGAAGGGCTGTTGAAAAAAGGGTACTTAGATGACTTTCTCAGATGCTTGGACCAAGGACCATGGTTGGACCAAAGTTTAAGCCAAGATGCTTCGGTGGAGGCATTAAATAGGATTTTTAGTACAGATGAGGTAGAGGCGGCATTAGCTAAAATGGTTAGTGGGAAGGCATCAGGAGAGGACGGAATTCCAATAGAGTGTCTGAAAATTTTGGGAAGTGAAGATAACACGAGTATAGTCAATATTATGAACATAATATGGGTCGAAGGAAAATTGCCAAATGGTTGGGAAAAAGCCAGGATAGTGCCTATCTTTAAAGATGGCGATAAAAATGATGTAGGTAATTATAGAGGCATATCTCTCCTCAACGTGGGTTACAAGTTATTAACCAACTTATTAGCAAGTAGACTCAATAACTGGGTTGACAGGGAAAACAAACTCAAAGAAAGCCAAGCAGGTTTTAGAAGAAAGCGAGGGACCAGGGATTCAATCTTCGTGCTCAATACATTGATAAACAAAAGATTATCAATAAAAAGAGGAAAACTGTATGTTGCATTCATTGACTTCCAAAAGGCGTTCGACACCATAGACAGAGCTTTAATGCTGGCAAAAATCTGGAATGCAGGGATAAAAGGTAGGATGCACGCGATGATCAGAGAAATCTATAAGAACACAACAGCAGAGGTACAAATTGGAGGTAGAGTAACAAAAGAATTTATTGCAGACGTGGGAGTCAGGAAGGGCTGCCCTCTAAGTTCAATTTTATTCGACTTATTCATAGATAACGTGGATGATGTGTGGATAAAAAAAGGAGAAGGTGGTACGGTAGTAGGGAAAATAAAAATTAGAGTGCTGAAATTCGCGGATGACATCGCAGTCGTGGCGGAAAATGCCCAGGAATTAGAAAGAATGCTCAAATCCTTAGAAAAATATGTGTCAAGAAACGGTTTAACAGTAAATACTGACAAAACGAAGATCATGGTATTCAGGAACGGAGGAAAGAGAAAAGAGAATGAAAGATGGAAGTTTAAAGATGTTGAATTGGAAGTCGTAAACGAATTTAAATATCTTGGGTATTGTTTCTCGACGAGAAATAGCATGGAGAAACAAATTTCAACAATGGCAGGCAAGGCTTAAAAAGCAGCCAATGCAACTTGGGGACTGATAAAGAGATCAGGAAGAGATAATAGAAAAGATAGATCGCAATTAATGGATGCTTTGGTTAGATCTGTAGCGTTATATGGAGTCGAAATTTGGGGTTGGGGCAATTTGAAGAGCATCTGCAAAGTTCAAGGGAGGTATTGTAAAATGGCGATGGGTTTAGCTAGGAATACACCTAGATACATTTGGAGAAGAGAGTTTGGCGTCATAGGCATAGAATATACCGTTAGAGAAAGAGCTATTAGATTCGTTAGGGACATACTCGAGATGGACAGTGACAGATGGCCGAGAATCTGCTTCATAGAGGAAATGAGATTGGTTCTGAACAACAAACCCACTAATTGGGGAAAAGCATTCTCTGGCGTCCTAGAGGAAATAAAAGCCCCAGAAATTTGTAGATTGATATGGGAAGGAGGAAGTAATACAGAAGTATATACCAAATTAAAAAACTGTCTAAATACTTGGTGGGATAAAGAATTAGAAGACGAAATGCAGGCAATACAAAACTCTTCTTATAACATGTTATACAAAGAAATTTTACCGGGTATAAAAGGAGCAGATTATTGGGACAAAAAGGTTAAGGTCAAGGAAAACAAAGAATTGTGGGCTAGGATAAGGTGTGGAAATGTAGGTAGGGCTCACAAGAAAGGATTTGTGGATTGGTCATGTAGATTGTGTGATTGGGAAGAAGAAACGTTGATACATTTATTCTGTTGTCCGGAAGCGTGGAAAATACAGTCTAACGAGACAAAAGAGTTGATGATGAGATGGAGGGGTGACAGGCAGGAGGATGATTTGAAGGAAATATTAATTGACTCTTTAAACGGAGAGATTAAGGAGGAAATGTGTGAATTCATCAAAGTAGTTGAGAAAAAAATTGAAGGTGAAATCTAAGTTTGTACCTAATGTAAGCAAGTAGATTTTCTTTTTGTTTCGCGTCAGCAGCACGGAACGGAACAAAACTTTTTTTTTCGTTTCGTTCCGTTTACGTGCACAACTCTGCTATAAATTAGTAGTTTGCTACTATGAATTAGCGAAAAGTGAGCCAAGAATTTAACTAAATTTTTAGTATAAAACTACTAATTGAAATAGTGAAACTTTACTTTTAAAATAAGTAGATTCTTTTACTATTTTAATTAGTAGTTTTCTAACAAAAATTAGTAATTTTCTACTAGAAATTAGTAGTTTTCTACTAAAACATTAGTAAAATTCATACTATTTAATAGTAGCTCACTTTTCACTAATTCATAGTAGAAAACTACTAATTCAGATTTAGAGAATACAAATCATTTCTAAAAAGTCATAGTTTGCAAGCTATCTGCAAAAGAAATTTCACCTCTTTTTTCAAAATTGTGAAAAAATTTGCCACCCCCGGAGGTCGAAAACTCAAATTAATCGCCTATCGATTAAAAAACAAATTGGTCATGCTCTAATTTTTGCTTTTATTTGTCTTTTGTACGCCGCAGTGACTGGACTATAGGCCCACAGCCCTCAGATACCTGGCGCTATATTGTGGAATCTGTCATTTTTTCATTTATGGCTTTACTCTCAAATCCTCTGAAGGGCTTTAAGTTTACAGCTTGCACATGTTTTTAAAGAAAAATTTCCGGATCTTCATAGAAAAAATAAGTATTCTATTATAGGAGAAAATAAATGTGTTTCTTTTGAATATTTTTGGACCAAGTGTCTAAAACAAATTGTTTAAAGCCTGCAGAAATCTTTTTTTCTTGAACTCAATGCAAATATTTTGACAAACTTTCACTAAATAAAAATTATGTGTAGTTCATGGTAATTTAAATTTACTTCCACTTTCCACAAACTAAAAATTAGTTTTTATCATGAAAATAAAGTAAGATAAAAATTGTTTTTAACAGATTTAGAAAGGTCTACTTCTACAATTTTTAAATAAAATTATTTTGGATCAACATAATTTGCCATTCACGCATTGTTGAATATTTTGTGTTTTTTTTAAATCTAATGAAAAATTGCATTTTTTATCCAATTATGTGAAATAATGGCTTATTTTATTCTTTGAAACATTCTCTATAATTCTAATCATAAAATTTCCCTAAAAATGTATTGTTTAGAAACAATATACAAAACATAAAAGATAATATTTTTTTGGTTTATTACTTTTTAACTAAACATTTTTAATAAAATTTTAAGAGTAGATTTATAATTTTTTTTTTTTTAATTAATTATACACTTGTTTTCCGTCCTCACGCCCATACAAGTTCTTCTCTTAAATTTTTCCTTTTGATTAATTCTTTTTATATACTTTAAACAGAAGTGAGTAGATTTATATCGATTGTTCCAAAGAACAAAATGAGCCTTTGCTTAACATAATTAGATAAAAATCGCAATTTTTCATTAGATTTGAAGAAAAAATACAAAGTGGTAAATAATGCGTTAATGACAAAATATTTTAATCCAAAATAATTTTATTTGAAAATTGTATAAGTAAAAATTTTAAAATTTATTAAGGTCAATGTTTGTTATAATTTATTTTCATGATAGGGTCAAACATCCTTAAGTAAAAAAATTTATACTGAATAATTTTGCAAAATTTTTCACACTCAAAAACACTAAACTACAAAAAATCCAGAAGTTTAATAATAAAAGCAAATTCAGGGTGGCCACGAGATTCAGTTTATCGATTTCCCTGACATTTCCCTGACATTTTACTGACTTTACAACGAAATTCCCTGAGAACAATTTTTTTTGTCAGAGCAAAGGCAAACATCTGCCAACAACTCAAAAATGAACTAATTTCAATGTTTATTTTTCTTAAAAAACTCATAAATGTCTGTACTATAACGCTTAAGTACTAAAAATTCAAAACTTTTATTATTAACTAAAAGAAAATGTTAATAACTTTTAAAAATGTAAGAAATTATTTTCTGAGAAACTGATTTCATGGTATTTCGACATAAGAAACTTTACATGCAAAGTAAATTATATATATTTTATATACAAAACTTATTTAAACTATTTTCAAATAGTTCTAGTTACTAACCAACAATTTTAATTTGTTTAATAAACAATCTTAGTTGAACAAATAAATAACTTCAAAAGCTTTCTTTACTTAGATTTCGTTCATTTTGTGAAATTATAATTAATTTTTGCCTAGAGTTATAATACAGTTTAAAATGCATTTACAAACAAAAAAAATGACTTTTAAAAAACTGAGTAAATAGTAAGTTTTTAAGTGAAAAAAGTGAGGAAATGAGTAATAATGATTTTGATATTACTGGTATTAAAATGGGGGGGGGGGGGGGCGCCAGCAGAAAAAGCCATTCAGATTTATAAAAAATAATTTCAAAATCGCAAAAATAATTGGAATATGAAGAAAATAAATAAATAATTACAAAAATAATTCAATTTAAAAAAAAAGTTGTAAATGACAAAACTAATTAAAAAATTGATTAAAAATCAAAAAATGAAGACAAAAATTAAAATAAAATAATTGGAATTTGAAGTTAATAATTTAAAAATTTCAAAAATAATTGAAGTTGCAAGAAAATAATTGAAGAATGATAAAAATAATTAAAATTTGAAACAAAAGTTTGAGACTGGTGTTAAACATTTAAATTTTTCGTAGAATAATTGAGATATGGACGAAATAATTACAATGTAAAGAAACTAATTGAATAATGACATAAATAATAAAGAGTTGGTGTAAAAATTACACTTCTTAGACAATAGTTAAAAAATTGAAAAAAAATAATAGAATTTTCAAGATAATAATTAAAACTTAAAAAAAATAATAATTTTAAAATATCAAAAAAATTTGTATGTGTAGAAAACAGTTGAAAAATGACAACAATAGCTGAAATTTAGAAAAAATTAATGTATAACGAGAAATATTTTAAAAAATGGAGTGAAAAATAAAAAATTTAATACACTATTATTGAAAAATTGTATAAAATAATTGAAAAATTAACGATATAATTAAAATATAAAGAAACTGATCTTCAAAAGTTAATAAATTCATGACAATAATAAAAAGATTGAAGAAAATGACATTTAAAAAAAATAATTCTAAAATGCCAAAATTATTTGAATATTGACCAAAGTAATTGTAATTTGAAAAAATAATTTAGAAATGACAAAAATAATTGATGACTGGTTTAAAAAATTTAATATTTGAAAACACTACTTGAAAACTTGACGAAACAATTTAAATATTAAGAAAATAATTGAATAATGACATAAATAATTGAAAACTAGTGTAAAAATTAAACATTTATAGACAATAATTGAAAAGTTGAAAGAAAATATTAGAAGTTTGAGGAAAATAATTGAAAGTTGAAGAAATTAATTGAAGTTTGAAGAAGGTGTAAGAAATTAATAAATTCGTGACAATAATAAAAATAATGATGAAAATAATTAAAAACAGGTGTAAAAAGTTTAAAAGTTCATGACAAAAAAAATTGAATAAGATAATAAAATTAATAAGCATTTACATATTACGTAACGTTTTTTACAGAAAATTTTGACCCCACCCCCATGTTACAAGTTATTCCATACATTCGCGCCATTTTTTCTGCTGGTCGTAACAAACTGCTTGAAACCCCCCCCCCCCTAATATTTAGGAATAAAATATTCTTATATTAAGGATATAATATTTCTAAAATAGGAAGAATATTCTTAAAATAAGAAGCCCATTCTTAAGTTAAGAAGCATATTCTTAAGGACATAAGAAAATATTCTAAATATAAGAATATGCTTCTTACTTTAAAAGTGTGCTCCTTCTATTAAGAATATTTTTTTATTTTGAGAATATTATATCCATAATCCATATATCCATAAGTTTGTTATACTTACTTTTCGTTGATAACTTCGTTTTAGGTGGTCATTCTTGAACAGTTTGGTATTTTTTAAAATACTAACGCTCATATAAAAAAGTGAACCATTAAGCAAATTTCAACAACAAATATTCACAAACACTAAAGCACTATAAGGAATGTAAAGCGCATATAATTTCACAAGTACCATCGATATTCACCGTTTCGCGTACGGATGCAAACTGTCATCCTTTTGCTTAAAAAGAACTAAAAAATGAGAAGGGATAAGTAGTAACAGTAGTTCCTAAAATCTTTACTATTTGGCTCCTCTCAATTTTCTGGCTGACAGTTTAGGAGTTTTAACTACGATTATTTTCAACATATTTCTACTATTTTTTCAATTTTAAAATTATTTTCCAAATTTTCTGCAGAAGTTTCAATTCAATTTTGTTAACTAAGGTCGTTTAAACAATTTAGAAATGGTTTGTAAATGCATTTTAAACTGCATTACAACTCTAGGCAAAAATTAATTATAATTTCACAAAATGAACGAAATCTAAGTAAAGAAAGCTTTTGAAGTTATTTATTTGTTCAACTAAGATTGTTTATTAAACAAATTAAAATTGTTGGTTAGTAACTAGAACTATTTGAAAATAGTTTAAATAAGTTTTGTATATAAAATATATATAATTTACTTTGCATGTAAAGTTTCTTATGTCGAAATACACAAAATATTCAACAATGCGTGAATGGCAAATTATGTTGATCCAAAATAATTTTATTTAAAAATTGTAGAAGTAGACCTTTCTAAATCTGTTAAAAACAATTTTTATCTTACTTTATTTTCATGATAAAAACTAATTTTTAGTTTGTGGAAAGTGGAAGTAAATTTAAATTACCATGAACTACACATAATTTTTATTTAGTGAAAGTTTGTCAAAATATTTGCATTGAGTTCAAGAAAAAAAGATTTCTGCAGGCTTTAAACAATTTGTTTTAGACACTTGGTCCAAAAATATTCAAAAGAAACACATTTATTTTCTCCTATAATAGAATACTTATTTTTTCTATGAAGATCCGGAAATTTTTCTTTAAAAACATGTGCAAGCTGTAAACTTAAAGCACTTCAGAGGATTTGAGAGTAAAGCCATAAATGAAAAAATGACAGATTCCACAATATAGCGCCAGGTATCTGAGGGCTGTGGGCCTATAGTCCAGTCACTGCGGCGTACAAAAGACAAATAATTAGTAGTTTTATACTAAAAATTTAGTTAAATTCTTGGCTCACTTTTCGCTAATTCATAGTAGCAAACTACTAATTTATAGCAGGGTTGTGCACGTAAACGGAACGAAACGAAAAAAAAAGTTTTGTTCCGTTCCGTGCTGCTGACGCGAAACAAAAAGAAAATTAGGTATCATAATGAAATAATTAACAATTACAGATGAACAAGTGCTATTTTGAAATTATATATAAGCTCTAGTTTGCTAACTTTTTAAAAAAAATAATTTTTTTTTTAATTTCGAGACAAAATGAACTACAATGTCATTTCAAATAGACAATTTAGTTTTTATTGTTTAAACAATCTAAATTAAAAAATTCATAACATCGACATATTAGAACGAAATAAATCCATTCTTTTTTTAAATTTCAAGACGAATTAACTAGATTGTCATTGCAAGTAAACAATTTAGTTTTTATTGTTTAAACAATCTAAATTAACAAATTCATAACATCAACATTTATGAAGAAAACAAATTTGTTCTTTTCTTAAAATTTGAAGATAAATGACTTAATTTGTTAATTCAAGTAAATAATTCAGTTTATATTGTTTAAACAATCTTAATTAACCCATTCATATTACCGACATTTTGGAACAAAATAAATCCATTCTTTTTTTAAATTTTAAGACGAATTAATCAGATTGTTATTTTAAGTAAACAATTTAGTTTTCTATTGTTTAAACAATCTAAATTAACAAATTCATAACATCAACATTTATGAAGAAAACAAATTTGTTCTTTTCTTAAAATTTGAAGATAAATGACTTAATTTGTTAATTCAAGTAAATAATTCAGTTTATATTGTTTAAACAATCTAAATTAATCAATTCATATTACCGACATTTTGGAACAAAATAAATCCATTCTTTTTTTAAATTTTAAGACGAATTAATCAGATTGTCATTTTAAGTAAACAATTTAGTTTTTATTGTTTAAACAATCTAAATTAACAAATTCATAACATCAACATTTATGAAGAAAACAAATTTGTTCTTTTCTTAAAATTTGAAGATAAATGACTTAATTTCTTAATTCAAGTAAATAATTCAGTTTAGATTGTTTAAACAATCTAAATTAATCAATTCATATTACCGACATTTTAAAACAAAATTAATCCATTCTTTTTTTAAATTTTAAGACGAATTAATCAGATTGTCATTTCAAGTAAACAATTTAGCTTTTAACATATTTAGATTTAGATTTAGATTTAGTTATATTATTAACATTTTATAAAGAATACAAATTTGTTCTTTTTTTGGGTTCCGTACACCTTCGGTGTTCGGCGGAACCCTTATAGCGAGACTCGTGCGTCCGTAGCCAAATTCCATCCCCCCCCACCCTTAACTTCTAAATTACTTTAGAACTTATTAATTAACTTTGCCATTATTTGAGCTAGAGGGCTAAAATTTAGTATACTAGTGTATTTTTGCATGCAGAATATGAAAAAATTATGTTTGGAATTGAAATTGAATATCATGAGGTCACAAAAAAAATTCAAAAAATGAAGAAAAAGAGGTTTAGACCTCTGTGCTAGAGCTCACCCTAATAGTCCTACAGTAGCTCTTAAACCAATAAAATTTTTATTTGTATACTCAGAGTTTAAAAAAACGATATAAAACATGATTGAAAATTGTTATCACTTTTTTTTTCAAAATAATTAAAAAATTATGAAAAAAACAAAAAAATTTTTTTATGATTATACAAGGCTTTATCAAGGCTGCCACAGGACCTATATTCAAGACTGTTATAAGCCCTGAAACTCTATGAAAATTCCAGGGTCTCTCCCTCAAAAAAAAAAAATTATTGATTTTTATGTTATTTATATGAAATACAAGCCTGTACCCTTAAGCAAAAGTTTCATGTACTTGAACGTAGAAGTATTTTTATAATCTGTACGTTTTAATTAATTTTCATAATCTGTATTGTTTAAACAATCTAAATAAACAAATTCATAACATCAACATTTATAAAGAAAACAAATTTGTTCTTTTTTAAAATTTCAAGATAAATGAACTAATTTGTTAATTCAAGGAAATAATTTAGTTTTTATTGTTTAAACGATCTAAATTAACAAATTCATAACATCAACATTTATAAAGAAAACAAATTTTTTCTTTTTTTAAATTTCAAGATAAATGAACTAATTTTTTAATTCAAGTAAATGATTTAGTTTTTATTATTTAAACAATCTACATTAACTAATTCGTAACACCGACATTTTAGAACAAAATAAATTCTTTCTTTTTTTAAATTTTAAGACGAATTATAAATTGTTTAAAAACTAATTGTTTAAGGAATTTGTTATAAACAAATTGACAAATATTAAAACTTTTATCAGAAAAAAAGATTCAGGTAAGTGGAGAATGTTTTTTAAATAATTAAATTTTACATTAGAAATTGTTTAAACGAATTGTTATGAGCAAATGGACAAATATTAAAACTTTTATCAGAAAAAAAGATTCTTGAAAGTGGAGAATATTTTAAATAATTAAATTTAACATTATTATATTGTTTAAACAAATTGTGACGGCGGCCTAATGTCACGTAATGTTTCACTAGATAAATTGCTAAAACAACGTTAATTAATGTCACTAGATAATAAGCGGTAAAATACGAACGATTAAATCGGAATATATTATTTATATTTAAATAACGACCAACAATAGATTTCCTTTACGTTCTTTTAATTTTTTTTGAATATTTATTAAACCTTTATAATCTTCAAGATTCGAAAATGTCGACAAAAAAAGGGGTTTTAATTTTACGACTTGAAAATATCCCAAAACGAACATCTGGTATCATAAATCTGGACCACGGGTCTCTGGGTCTTTCCGGCAATAAAACATGATATTTACCGATGGGATAACCCATAAAGGATGCAAAATAATATTGAAATCAATTTGTTTCCTTAATTTAATCAAATTTTTAGAAGAATTGAATACTTCAATATTTTAATAAAAATAACAGAATTAATTAATTAACATAAGGATTAATAATTTATCTTGAACAAAGTAATTAAATCTAATTCTAAATTATTACGCTGTGTTACAAAAAATGACGAAGAAAAATTACTTTGAATCGGACCTAGCCTAAGTTATTCGTCATGAAAAACTAAAAAAAATGTTCATTAAATCCCCCCCCCCCACCTCAAAAATTTCATTTTAGAGATAAAAAACAGTTTTTCTGCAATTTTTGTATAAAATATACTATTACTTCGTCATTTTTGGTCTGATATCAAATTTTTTTTTAATTTAAAGCTGGAAAACAAGGCTTACTATAAATTTATATTTATATTTATATGTGACCTGGACAGTGAAAAGGGGGCTTACGTGTCAAAAAAAATTTTTTTTTTGTTTTACACCACGTGAAAGAGCGTCAAAAAATCTATCAGAATCTGCAAAAAAATGAAAAACGATTTTTTGACACGTAAGCCCCCTTTTCACTGTCCAAGTCACATATATATTTATTTATATTTATAAATTTTATGTTTCAAGTATAATTTACGGTAGAAAAAGAGTAAAAAGTTGGAAAATTATCAATTTTTTCGAATTTTTTTAACTTTAGCAATGATTTACAAACCAATTTTATTTGGAATAATTTTTTCAGGACTAAATTATTTAAAGTGTATTTAGTTCTACGTCGAATGAGCTTCTTTTGTTAACTAAATTAGTGATAAATTGACTGAGTTATTGCATTTTTTTTACTTTTTTTTTACTTTTCGTTAGAAAAATTATTTATAAATGGGTGATTCTCTACAAAGTGGTAATTTTTGATAATATTTAATTTTTAAGTAAAAAATATTTTTTCATAAATATTTCTTATGTACAAATTAAAAAAAATTATTTTAAAACATAATTTTACAAAAATTTGAGCTTAATTTAACGTCTTTAGTCGTATATGGAAAATTTCAAGTTTAAACTTTAAAAGGTTAAAAAAATTTATTTAAAAAGTTTAATTTTTTACCTTAAACGAATATCCCAAGGATGTTTGCTTATTTGAAGGATGTTCATAGTATATCCACGGATATTCTTAGGACATTGAACAAATATATGGAAATGAATATATTGAAATAAATAATTGTGTAAATAAATAAATATTATGGTTAAATATTCAGGTTAACGATACTTTTTTTAGAAAACAAAACACTATTCACGTGCACTTCGAATTTTATGAACCGGAGTTTACAGAAACCGGAGTTTACGAATTAAAGAAAATAAATTATTATAGCAGTAAAACTTAGTAAAACATAAAGACCTTTGCAGAGTACTGCATAGATTTGCCTACTTTATATGACTATTATTTTTATTTTATTTCAAATATGAACAATTCAATTATTTTTGACGAACCGGAGTTTACATGTCATTAAAATACGCAGTAAATTAATAATAATTTTTGTAATTAATTTCTTCAAGTAAGTTGGTGTCAAATCAAATTTTTTACCTCAATAACATAATTAGTTAGTGAAAATTCAATATAAATGTGATTAAAATTACTGAAAAGCAATGAACATGTAAACTCCTGTTCCAAATAATGAAAAGGTGGAGAAAGTATTTAAAAATGATTTTCGCAAAAGTTATTACCACAAACTGGAAAACAATACAACAAAAACGAAGCTTTTGAGATAAACTGTCGATTAGAATAGATGAAAATAGTTTTAAAATATGTTTTGTCTGAAATAAAACGTATTAAATCTCACGAGTCCTATGTGGAGAACCTAAAAAAGTACAATTTTGAGGCATTTTTAACCATTTCGTATCTTTTGATGATAAAAAAAATTGTTTTTCAGTCATGATATTAATAAACATGTTAACAAAGAATAAATGTACGAAGTACTAAATATATATTTAGATAAGGTTTAAAGTTATTAAATGGGGAATCAAAAGTAACCACTCCGTGAAGAATCACCCAAATATATTTTGCAATAAATAAACGAAAACATAACCCTGTGTTACTTTTATGTTTTTACTAATTCGACCTTTGAAAATGATAGAATCGAGAAACGACAAATTTGAAATCAGGCGAGGATTAGGTCGCTATCATGACCTACTAAATGAAATAATTTTCGTTCTCAGTTTTGATTAGCTTTAAGTTTTACCTAATTAATTACATTAGAATGTAAGTTTTTAAGTTGCTTTTAATACAGTGAAAAAAGTTTAATTGTTTATATTAATGTATTAAAAGTTATTTAAAAATATTATAAGGTTTTGTTTGTCTTGTTATTTACTAATAAATTAAAAACATTGAATAAAATAAAAATACTCTTAGAAAATTATTAATTATACCTAACAAGCAATTTATTAAAACAAGTTTTAATTTTGCTATTTTTTCCATTGGTATTTACAAAAAGAAAAAAAAATACCTGCTTTACCTTTTTAGACCTTTAAACCATTATTTATGGCCAGCGCGAAAATAATACAAAAATACCACAAACCCAATAATCCCATACACCAAGTTTACTACAGGTAATCCTGTAGTATATCAGTAATATTTCTATAGTATTTTCTGTAGTATTTCATAAAAGTATTTCTGTAGTTGAGTTTCGTAAGGGAGCCTCTTATCTCGCCCATTCATCGTGTCTACGCTTTAACAATTCCGGGAATTCTGCTTCGTTAAAGGTGTACTACCAAAATGTCAGAGGCTTACGTACGAAATTACACCACCTCCGCCAATCAATTCCTTTATTTTCATACGATGTGATTGCATTCACTGAGACGTGGCTTCACCAAGGAATTGCTACTTCTGAGCTTGGACTAGAAAACTACAGTGTATTTCGCTTCGATAGAGACACTAATTCAAGCGGCAATCAACGTGGTGGTGGTGTTTTAATTGCAGTAAAATTAAAATTTAAATGTTTTGTTATTAATTCTGGTGTCGTATTTCTGGAACATCTTTTGGTAAAGTTTAATTTTAACTCCACTACTTTTATTACATGTTTATTTTATATTCCTCCAAATTCGGATTATAACATCTACTGTCAATTGTGTAAGCTAATTGAAGAAGTTTCTGCCGCGAACCCCTCAGCTAATGTCTCTATACTGGGCGATTTCAACGTTCCGTTTATCTCTTGGTCTCGTGACGGTGATGATCGTCAACTCTGTACGCCCAGTCAGAACTCTTCGCGTAATCAAATTCAAATTGCAGGTGCTTTTTCCGATACTATAGACTTTCTTAATTTAAATCAAATTACCCAGTGGGCAAAAATCCATGTTCGTTTTAAAAACGTTTGAAGAACGTTTTTAGAACGTTTCATGTCGGCCAAATAATGTTCTGGAACGTTATTGGAACATGGATGTTCGAATAATGTTCCAGAACATTATTTGGCCGACATGAAACGTTTTAAAAACGTTCTTAAAACGTTTTTAGAACGAACATGGATTTTTGCCCATTGGGTAATCATTTCCCTAATGCAAATGGGTCGCTTCTTGATATAATATTTTTAAACTTCATAAATTACTCTTTAGACCTGCCTACTGACTCGATTCTGCCTGTTGATGATCATCACCCTCCACTTATACTTAGCGTATTTTCCATAGAAAATAGCAATTTATTTAACGTGTCACCAAATTGTGAATTTAAATATGATTTTAAAAATGCTAATTTAGCTGGTTTAATGTCATTCCTATCTAGCGTTACCTGGGAGTTGGTGTTACAGTCGCAAGACGTGAATGAAGCAGTTGGCAATTTTTATACCCAAATTTACACTGCATTTGATTTTTTTGTTCCCATTAAAGTTATCAGGAAAACAAATTTTCCTCCCTGGTTTACTCACGAACTTAAGCGGATCACCTTTCTCAAAAAACTTGCTCACATTAGATTCAAGCGTACTAACAATCCTCGCGATTATGCGATTTTCTCCAGCTTACGTGCCGACTACAAGAAACTTTCTAGCAATTGTTACAAAATTTATGTTTCAAAGGTTGAAAGTTCAATAATAAAGGATCCAAAACAATTTTGGAATTATATAAACACCTTGCGTAGTGATAAACGATTACCAAATACTATGTTTTTTAATAACCATTCTGCTGACACCAACATCGATATAGCTAATATGTTCGCCTCTTACTTTGACAGTGTGTATGTTCCTAGCTCAAATCAACCTTCTTATCAAATTTCGAGCAATCACAATTCGCTTTATCTCCATAAATTTTGTTTAGACAAAAAGTCTATTTTGAATAAACTTAAGAAGGTGAATGTCAATAAGGGTGCAGGTCCGGATGATATTCCTCCCTCTATTTTAAAATCTTGTTGCATGATGTTTTTGGAACCCCTACATATTTTATTTAACCTGTCTCTCTCGTCTTGCATTTTTCCTTCAGAGTGGAAAAAAGGGATCATCATTCCAATTTTTAAAGACGGTTTAAAGTCGCAAATTACGAACTACAGACCTATCACCATATTAAGTGCCATTCCTAAGTTATTCGAAAGTCTTGTACTCGATGTAATTTATTCGCATGCGTCAAGTTTAATCATTAACGAACAACATGGCTTTGTTAGGGGTAGATCTGTTGAAACTAATTTGTGTCTATTTTCCAACTACGTAATAAACAATATTGAAAAGGGTTCCAAGTCGATGCAGCTTACACAGATTTCTCCAAGGCATTTGACAAGGTAAACCATGATATTTTGGTGGCAAAGCTTGGGGCAATGGGTTTCTCCGTGGAGTTGATTTGCTCCCTGGAGACTAGGCATGATACATGACAGATTTAATCATGATTACAGAGAACTGAGGTCTTGTTTCAGAATCCAGGAACTAAAATTAATGTTTTTATATGCAGATTTAGTTTTCTTATATAAAATAGTAAATAGCACAATAATCTGCCCGGATCTTCTAAATCTCATAAGATTCGCAGTCCCTATCTTGATTTTGAGGCAGGACCCTAAGAGCAGGTTCGACGTAAGTTACAAGAGAGTACCGCCGTTTCATCTCAAATTGCACAGAACTGTTTACGGTGATAATTCACCCATTCACAGAATTTGTAAGGAGGCAAATGATCTCCACTTAATTCTGGACTTCAGCTCTTCGTTCTCTGTTTTCATTACTTCTTTAAAGCGAGCGATTTTTAATGAGATTTCTCAAAACTTGCGCTAATTTCTTTTTCTAATATTTTAATTGTTATTATATATTTCATTGTTATTATATATTTTTTTCACTTGTTAAGTACTTAAGTACGAAAGGGCTTTTAGCCCGTTAACCTGTATATAAATAAATATAAATAAATATTTTTCTCTGATATCTTTTTCTTTTTATCCTTAGGGGTGGTTTTTTAGGGTTGATTAATCTATTTGTCAATTGGAAAAATTAGGGTGCATATTTCTGAGTATGCTTCATCATTTTAGAACGTGATTATAATTTTTTTGTTGATTTTGAGTATTTCTCTGTGATAACTTTTTCTATTTTTCTAAGGGGTGGTTTTTTAGGGTTAATAAATTAATTTGTCAATTTGAAAAATTAGAGGGCATATTCTTGAGAACTTTCTATCATATTAGAACTTAATTATAATTTTATTGTTGATTTTGAGTATTTTTTTCTGATATCTTTTTCTTTTTTTCTTAAGGGGTGGTTTTTTATCGTTAAAAAATTAATTTGTCAATGAGAAAAATTATAGGGCATATTCTTGAGTACGTTTCATCATTTTAGAAGTTAATTATAATTTTTTTGTTGATTTTGAGTATTTTTCTCTGATTTCTTTTTCTTTTTTTCCTTATGGGTGGTTTTTTAGGGTTGATAAATCTATTTGTCAATTGGAAAAATTAGGGGGCACATTCCTGAGTACGTTTTATTATTTTAGAACATGATTATAATTTTTTGGTTGATTTTGAGTATTTCTCTGTTATAACTTTATCTTTTTTTCTTAAGGGGTGGTTTTTTGGGTGGATAAATTAATTCGTCAATTAGAAAAATTATAGGGTATATTCCTAAATACGTTCCATCATTTTAGAACTTAATTATAATTTTTTTGTTGATTTTGAGTATTTTTCTCTGATATGTTTTTCTTTTTTTTCTTAGGGGTGGTTTTTTTGGGTTGATTAATCTATTTGTCAATTGGAAAAATTAAGGGGCATATTGCAGAGTACGTTTCATTATTTTAGATTTTTATTATATTTTTTGTAGAATTTTTTTTTATTTCTTCTTTAGGGGTGGTTTTTGGGGGTTGCGAACTTTCTGTCCTTTGGTAACTGACTTTTTAATGTTTTTTATAATTAATGAATTGATTTGAAATATTGAAAATAAAAATTTGTTTGATTAAATCAAATAGTGTTATTTGAATTTGGTGCGAAAAACACGTGATCCCCTCTGATTGGTGGTCAATCTGCGTAGGTTAATTTCTCTATTAGGATTACGAGAAATCGAAAAATTTCAATGTTTTTTTATTTTTCTGTTAATTATTATTAATTAGCCATCCGATTATTGATTTAGTTCATCAATAATTACATGTCTTTTTTGATAATATTTGCTTTTCAGGACAATTTCTCTTTTGGGATAGCACTCTACTAACCGTCCTACTTGACATTCGCTCCTAAAATGAGATTCACTTTTTTATTATTTTCCCTCATAAAACAATCATTTATAAGTCAAAACTTAATCAAAACGATCAAAAATAATTTACTTTATCGTAATTAGTACTTCAGAAGTACTAATAATACTTATTTCTTTTCATATTCAGCATAAAACCGAACCGTAACCAAACTGTAACCAAACGGCAACTTTCAATGGTTACCGTTCGGGGTGACCAGGCTGCCAGGGATATATTTAAAAATAAAAATGACTGAAAAATGACTGACTAGACATTTTTCAGTCATTTTCTAGTCACTTTCGATCGATAGGGTTTGTTAATAAATAAAAGGAAACCATTCGGTTTGTGTATAATAAATTTGAAGGATGTGAAGTATCGTGCCAAAGAAAAAGTGCAAAATGCCGTCCGTCTGTATTGTGGATAAGTGTGTTTCTCATGAAGTGATTGCAAAAGGGAGGAACAATTTCTTTTTTTTTCATCAAGAAAGGTTGGTTTCCTTATTTTTGATGAATTAAAAATGGGAATTGTATTTAGTACAGTTTGATATTATAATTTATAAATGTTATCAAATATTGTATTTAAATATTTATATGCAGAAAGAAGTGTTGGAAGAATGGAGGAAAATCGTGCCCACAAAGAAAAATAAAATTTTAACTAGAAACCCTTGGATAATATTCCAAAAAGAAAACCAGCGGCTAACAAACCAAAAAGAAAACCATCGGCTCGTGGTAGAAAAAAGAAAGCATAATTTTATTATATGTCAAAAAAGATTTATTGTTACAAATTTTTATATTTATAAAATTACAAATATTTTTAAATACAAATATACGTAAATACAGAGTTACAAACTCATACTATTATAGCAAACCTTATAACTGTTTCATTGATAAATAAAAATACAGTGTATGAAATGTATTAATAAAAATAAATTTTCGTTGTGCAAAAACATATAGTGAAACAATCTGTGATCTTTATGATAGTTTTATTAAAAATATTTTCAAAATTCCATCTGAGAAAATGAGACATGACTGAGTACTGTCCGGACAGGAGTGGTTCCTGTCCAAATAAAAAATTTTAATTAGACAGCACTCATTGCTTTCTGGACATGAACCATTCCTGCCTGGAAAGGACTCAGTAATGTCTTGGACATTAATGAAATAGACAGTAGTGAACCCTGTCTAGACAGGAATGGTTAATGTCCAGACCTGAATGATAACTCTCCGGTTGTGAATTTAAAAGAAGGTTATAAAATGTAATAGACGTCATTCAAAAAATGTACATTTGGACAAAACAACACTGAGAGACTGAAGATTTGAATATTTATAAAACTTGTTGAAATTTTAATATGTTAGGTTAGAGAATTATTAGAAATATAAATTATTTAATTCTGAACACAGAAAAGATGGGTTTATTATAAAATTTTATTATTTTAAAGTGATACTCTGATTTAAAATATTTATACTTGTATAAAGTTTCACTATTTTTCAAAGGTTATTACTTTTTTATGGAACCTCCTACAAATTTGAGGTTCTGAATATAATTTAATATTAATATAATCTACTTGCCTATAAAGTTTGACGAACGTGTTTTGCCTCGTTTAGGAAATATTAAAAAACTTTAAATTTCATACTCAAAAAGGTTAATTTTTATATTTTAAGTAAACACAGCAATTTCACATTGTTCCATATAAATTAAATTAGTATACAAACGGAGCGTTCGCCTGTTAAATATTATATTAATTACTCTAAGAATTAGAACATTTTTAAAAAAAGCATCAGTTTTAAGGTTACAAATATGCTTGTGAACCTTCATTTTTTGATTAATAATAACACGAAAAGAAAAAAAATTTATAACATTTTAATATGCTTACTGAATTCAGAAAATGTTGGCGTTTCACATATTTTAAAATTAGAATTATTAAAAATATTGCCGCAACAGCTTACAGACAAAAGTCAGTGGATTGACCCATTTGAAATATTAAGAAAAAGTACGTTTTTCCCTAACCTCTAACCTAACATAATAAAATTTCAACAAGTTTTATAAATATTCAAATCTTCAGTCTCTCAGTGTAGTTTTGTCCAAATGTACATTTTTTTGAATGACGTTTATTACATTTTATAACCTTCTTTTAAATTCACCACCGGAGAGTTATCATTCAGGTCTAGACATTAACCATTCCTGTCTAGACAGGGTTCACTACTGTCTATTTCATTAATGTCCAAGACATTACTGAGTCCTTTCCAGACAGGAATGGTTCATGTCCAGAAAGCAATGAGTGCTGTCTAATTAAAATTTTTTATTTGGACAGGAACCACTCCTGTCCGGACAGTACTCAGTCATGTCTCATTTTCTCAGTGGCATTATTTTATCCCAAATATTCAATATTTTTATATATAAATCTGCAAATAATTTCAAATTTTTTTTTATTAAAATTAAAAAATCAATAAATAAAATCCAGGCAATACATTTTTTAATGATAATTAATGTATAAATAATTTCGGTTGTAAAAAAACCATATAGTGAAATAATCTGTGATCTTCATTGAAAATATTTAATATATATATGGGACGTTCCACGTCAAACGGAACAGAGCTGTAGCCAAAAATTGGCTCAATGAAAAAAAACGTCCATGAGCATAAAAAAATCGTACATTCGTGTACTTTCAAAAGCAGTTGGGCGATTTTGAAAATTCAATATGGCGTCGAAATTAGAAGCGAGGAAAGTAAAAAAACTAGGAAACCGATAACTAATATCATTAATAAAAATTCTAAAATCGAAGAAAAAAAATCGTATTAAATTTTTTTAATCATTTTTGGGGTCGCTAAACACAAGTCTGTAGTCAGATTTGAATTGAATTTTAAAAATTCAAAATGGCGAATACAAAATGGCGGAAAATTTGTAAAATTCTTTAAAATCGCTCAAAACTTGTTACTCGGGGGTTTTTAGGGTCGCTGAATGCGAATCCGTAGTCAGATTTTAAAAATTCAAAATAGCGGATCCAATATGGCGGACAAGTTTTCGAAAATTTCAACATTTTTCTTCGAAACTTGTATCTTGGGGGTTTTTAGGGTCGCTGAATGCGAATCCGTAGTCAGATTTTAAAAATTCAAAATGGCGGATACAATATGGCGGACAAGTTTTCGAAAATTTCAACATTTTTCTTCGAAACTTGTTTTTTGGGGGTTTTTAGGGTCGCTGAATGCGAATCCGTAGTCAGATTTTAAAAATTCAATATGGCGGATCCAATATGGTCGACGAGTTTACGAAAATTTAAAAAATTTTTTTTGAAACTTGTTTCTTGAAGGTTTTGAGGATCTCTAAATGCGAATCCTTAGTCACATTTTAAAAATTTAAAATGGCAAATCCGATATGGCCGGTAAGTTTTTTGAAAGTTAATTAAATTTGGGTTAATCTTGTTACATTGAGTTTTCGAGGTCACTGAATGTGAATTTGTAGTCCGGATTTTAAAATTTCAAAATAGCGCATCGAATGTGGCAGACATTTTTTTTGAAAATTTCAGCATTTCTCTTCGAAAATTGTTTCTAGGGGCTTTTAGAGACGATGAATTCCAATCTGTAAACAGATTTTAAAAATTCAAAATTGATAGTGTTTTTTTCTGCTCTGCTGTTGTCGCAGAATAAAATTACTTCATGATAGTAGTTTTCTCTGTTCCCTGCTGTTATAGTAAAGAATTGTTTCTTGATAGTGTTTTTTTATATTTTGCTGCTCCCAGTTAAAAATTCCTACGTAGGATCCCACGTAGGATCCTACGTGGTATCCTTTATAGTATCCCATATAGTATCCCATATAGTGTCCTACATGGTTTCCCATAAAGGATCCTTAGAACAAGGGAACTTGTATACGATCCTTAAGGGATACTGTACCAAGATCCTCCGTGGGATCCTATACTATAGGATCCTATATGGAAACCTTGACAGGATCCTATCGCCAAATTTTTGTTGTTGAAATTATCAGGATATGGGATCCCACGTGTGTACCTATATAGAATCCTACATATAAATCAGGTAACTTATCAGGTAGGGTTCCCTTATGGGATCCCCGGTGTGTTCCTATACAGGATCCTACACATCGCAAAGGTTAGCAGGTGGGGTTCCTTTACAGGATCCATCATGTGCCAGAGGTTAGCAGGTGGGGTTCCCGTGTGGGATCCCATATATGTTCATGTACAGGATCCTTCATGTCCCAGAGGTTTACAGGAGGGGTTCCCGTACGAAATCCTACGTGTGTTCCTGTACAGGATCCTTCATGTCCCAGAGTTTAAAAGGTGGGGTTCCTGTACGGGATCCTATATGTGTTCCTATACAGGATCCTTAATGTTCCAGAGGTTAGCAGGTGGGGTTCCCGTACGAGATCCTACGTGTGTTCCTGTACAGGATCTTTCATGTTCCAGAGGTTAGCAGGTAGGGTTCCCGTACGAGATCCTACGTGTGTTCCTGTACAGGATCCTTCATGTCCCAGAGATTAGCAGGTAGGGTTCCCGTACGGGATCCTACGTGTGTTCCTGTACAGGATCCTACGTGTGTTCCTGTACAGGATCCTTCATGTCCCAGAGATTAGCAGGTAGGGTTCCCGACGGGATCCTACGTGTGTTCCTGTACAGGATCCTTCATGCTCCAGAGGTTAGCAGGTAGGGTTCCCGTACGTGAACTCACGTGTGCTTCTATACACGATCCTACAAAGCCTACATGTTAGAAGGTCAGGTTCCTGTATAGGATCTCACGTGTGTTCCTGTACGGGATCCTGCTCGTACCAGAGGTTAGCAGGTGGTGTTCCCTTACGGGATCTTATTAAAGTCATATATCTATATGACGCGGCGTATATTGCCATGTGAGGAGTTGTATCCTCACTAATTTCCTGGTCTGCGTGGACTCACTCTTCTTATAATCTTTACGCCTTAAGTTAACAGTGAGAAACACTGATAATAGCACTGCCATGCGGCGAGTATATTAACTAAACAATGGGTTCTTATATGGGATCCTTTATGATTTCCTATAAGTCATTTAAGGGCTAAAAGCGTCTTTTTGCCATATAGGAAATCATAAAGGATCCCATATAAGAACCCATTGTTTAGTTAATATACTCGCCGCATGGCAGTGCTATTATCAGTGTCTCTCACTGTTAACTCAAGGCGTAAAGATTATAAGAAGAGTGAGTCCACGCAGACCAGGAAATTAGTGAGGATACAACTCCTCACATGGCAATATACGCCGCGTCATATAGATATATGACTTTAATAAGATCCCGTAAGGGAACACCACCTGCTAACCTCTGGTACGAGCAGGATCCCGTACAGGAACACACGTGAGATCCTATACAGGAACCTGACCTTCTAACATGTAGGCTTTGTAGGATCGTATATAGAAACACACGTGAGATCACGTACGGGAACCCTACCTGCTAACCTCTGGAACATGAAGGATCCTGTACAGGAACACACGTAGGATCTCGTACGGGAACCCCACCTGCTAACCTCTGAAACATGAAGGATCCTGTACAGGAACACACGTAGGATCTCGTACGGGAACCCTACCTGCTAACCTCTAGAACATGAAGGATCCTGTACAGGATCACACGTAGGATCCCGTACGGGAACCCTACCTGCTAACCTCTGGGACATGAAGGATTCTGTACAGGAACACACGTAAGATCTCGTACGGGAACCCCACCTGCTGACCTCTATACTGTGTAGGATCCTGTATAGGAACACATATAGGATCCCGTACAGGAACCCCACCTTCTAAACTCTGGGACATGATGGATCCTGTACAGGAACACACGCAGGATCTCGTACGGGAACCCCTTCTGTAAACCTCTGGGACATGAAGGATCCTGTACATGAACATATATGGGATCCCACACGGGAACCCCACCTGCTAACCTCTGGCGCATGAAGCATCCTGTAAAGGAACCCCACCTGCTAACCTTTGCGATGTGTAGGATCCTGTATGGGAACATACATGGGATCCCATAAGGGAACCCTACCTAATAAATTACCTGATTTATATGTAGGATCCTATATAGGTACACACGTGGGATCCCATATCCTGATAATTTCAACAACAAAAAATTTGGCGATAGGATCCTGTCAAGGTTCCCATATAGGATCCTATAGAATAGGATCCCACGGAGGATCTTGGTACAGTATCCCATAAGGATCGTATACAAGTTCCCTTGTTCTAAGGATCCTTTATGGGAAACCATGTGGGATACTATATGGGATACTATATGGGATACTATATGGGATACTATATGGGATACTATAAAGGATACCACGTAGGATCCTACGTGGGATCCTACGTAGGAGTCCTACGCAGTAGTCCGAATCCAGAAAATTTTATTTGGCGTTCGTAGTTATCTGGACAGTTGATTATCATTGTTTCTTGTTTAAGTGTAGAAAATAACCATCCACCTAGTGTTATTACTTGTCTCCTAGAGCCCTTAGGATTGGCCTTCATTCTGATATCGCATAACTTTAAAATTTCATCCTTTGGATCGAGTAATAATTGACTCTCGCAGATTTTCACTACGTTTGTTTCAAAAATTGGTCCATGGTTGTCGCATATATCGTATGCATCAGTTTTCAAGCATAAATTGAAGGTCTCTTGATCCATGTTAATATATGAGCGTCGGTCTTCAGATACGGCTATATATGGTGTTTCAGGAATTATATACGCAGAATAATTTTGTGGTTCGGTGTATTGTGGGATTGGATAAGAATGTATCTTATATAATTTATAGGTAATTTTACTTAATAAAGGGAGATCTATTGTAACTAGAATTTTTCCTTTGTGGTATCCAATTTTTGTCTTGGCAATTGTGGACAATTCTTCAGCTAAAATCCTAGATGTTTGTAAAGGAAAATCAAAATTTTTATTGATTGTTTGTAGCCTTGTTTTTATATCGTGAAGTTGTTCCGAATTTAATAGTGCTGGGTGAAATTTTCCTTCTCTTCATGATAAAATTATGTTTATTATTTCGTTCATAGTGTGAATAAAGTGGTCCAATTTTGATTCTAACCCTTGACTCCATTGTGTCAAATAAGTGTAGTATTGTTTTTGGTTTAAGGACTCTGTCATAGTGTTCAAATTTTTCAAATTGGTTCTAATATGATTTAAAACGTCTGAGTGTCGATCGGCTTCCTTATATAATTTCTGTAAATCTGAACGAATTACGTGTGTTTGGCGACCGACTAGATGTGATAAATTTCGATTCATTTCGTAGAGTTCGTCTATAGCTTCTTCGTAGATGTCTCCATCTTCAGTAGTTAATATGCCTATAATGGGTTTTAAACCTTTGCCAATAAAATCAAAAGGAGATCTTCGTTTTCTGATGCTTACCGGTAAATTTTCCATGTTTAGCGATGTGTCTTTGATATCAAGAAATAAACTTGTTGCATCTTGAAAAACATTGTTGGCTTGGGCAACCTTTTCTTTTAAAGTATGCGGCCGTATTGCTTGTTCACAAGGTTCAGTGTATGGTCTTGCACAATTGCTGTATACTTGGTCAATTTCTTTCGTTAATAACTTTATTGAAAGATTGTTCTGTAATTTTTCCATATCTATAAATATTGTTAACCTCCAAAAGGTTTGAATAAATCTAATCGTTTTTAGCCTTTCATAAAATAAACCTGGGTTTTTATCAAATCTCGTGATTTGATAATTTTCAGAGTGTCCATTTGTTATTGTAACTGCGATGAGTAAGTTCCAAAGCAATAACATCGTCAAGCTTCACCTGCAGAAATCCAAGGTATATAAAATGTTATTTTCGAACATATATAGAAGGTTATATTTTTATTTGGTGTGAAAATGAATGAAGTTGAAGTTTGGTACATGGATTTTATATCAAATGTTTGTTAATTGTACTGAGTTAACATCCATTGTCCTGTGTTCAGTTCAACTAACCATCGGTGTAGTCGATTGTTATTAATATTGAGATTACTCAGCCAAGTCAATGCATTATGCCCGTTCGGTAGTAAAATAAAATTATTTCCCAAAAATTGACTAAATCTTCTTTTTGCGTGGACAATAGCTAAACACACTTTTTCATTTTCTGTGTAATTTTGCTCCGGTTGTTGGAAATGTCGGCTTGATTTTGTTATTAATTTAATTCTGTTCTCCTTATGTTCAGCGAGGACAGTTCGAAGTTTTCTTTTTAGTATTTGAAAATATAAAATTAGTTGTCCAGAATATAATGGATATGGAATGAATCCTTGATTTTCAAGATTTAACTCATCATTTAAAAAGTCAAGTGCGTCAATTTTGTTTAAGAAAAATTTGCATCGAGATGCTTGAATAGTAATATCATGAATTCCAAAAGCGTGGAATATCGTTGACAGATTATCTGAATGTTCCTTTAAGCTTTTGCTTGTTACTATCATACCCTTTTGATAGAATGTTATATCTTTATTCTTTTCCGCGTTAGGTAATATGATTCTTAAAATTCTTAAATAGGTCAAGTCAGAACCTTTGATGCTTGATGTTAGACGATTAAATTTATATCTTCCAACGGGGGTTATGAATGAGGTTTTATCTCTATCGTTTAGCTGTATTTCTATTCGCGAATATAGATCCATCAAGTCGAAAATAGATATTTTATTAGCTTGGTCGATTTTGGCTCTGATTTCTTCAATAGTATTAAATTGTGATGGCCAAACAATAATTATTGAGTTTAAATATTTAAAATCAAGTGTGACCTTCCACATAAATTGTTGTGAAGATGGTGTCCATCTTAATGTTGTTGTTATTTGATTATTATATTTTGAGTTCGAGAGATTCAAAATTCCTGCAGATTTTAGCTGAGTCATTTGGAGGAATATATTTCGTCTTTGTTCTCTAGAATAAGTTCCTGATGTTTTATATTTGGCTTTAAAAGGAAGATGTTTTGTTGTAACAATATGGTGTTGTAGTTGTGGAAAAGGGTCAAATGAACATAGAGTAAATAGAGGGAAATATTTCCACAACAGTTCTGTTACAACCTTAACTTCTTCTGTATCCATCTGCTCTGTTTCTAATTCTTCGAAGGTTCGTATATATTCTTCAGATGATATTACTGGATTTTCTTCCATATTTACCTATAATTGTAATGATTCAATTCAAGATTTGGAAAATAAAAAAAAATAATAAAAGTGTATTAGTTTAGATGTTATAAAAAAGATTCCCCTTATTTTTAAATTTTATCAGAAGCTAAATAGGTCTAGTTTAATTTTTCTACGGTTAATAACCAGTGCATGAACTTAAATCCTTTTGCTAGTGTTTGTAACCATTCGATGCCAGTTCTTCCATCGTAGAACGAGATGTGGTTATTGCCAATTAATTTTTCAAAATTTTTAATACTGTGTATAATAGCAAAACATGTCTGCTCATGTAGATTGTAAGCCATTTCAGGTCCGAAAAATTTTCGAGAGCAATTCCCAATCACTGTATTCTCTTTTGTATCGGTTTCAGAAAGGATTGTGTTAAATCCTATTTCTACAATTACTATCGTAAGTAACAGCTCTTTTGAGTAGTTTGGGGATTGATTAGTATTAAATGTGGTACCTGAAATTTCGCTTATATACCTTAGACAGTCGAAGTTTGATCTAAAAAGTCTCAAATTAGTCGGCTCAAAAGGTATAACATAAAATAGGCACGTGTCAAAAATATTTGCTAAAGCTCTTTTGTGTGCTTCAAAAGTAAGGGTTGCTATCATTATTCCGGTGGGGAGAAAAGTTATGAGATTTTCTTCTTCGTTTGGGAAAATTTGACGTAGTAATTTAAGAAATGAAGTCGCAGATCCTTTTATAAATGGCGATAGTGTGGTAAATTGATATTTTCCGACCGGAGTGGTAAAAGCGGTTTTATTTGCATCGTTTTGATTTATTTGAATACGATGGTACAGATCCTTCATTTCTATAATCGAAAAGTAAATATTTTTATTTATAATATCTCTGATTTCTTTAGCGGGTTTGTAATCTGGTGGTGAAGAGATGATTTGTCGGTTTAATGTTTGGAAGGGGACTTTTATTCGCCATACTGGTATGTTGCCTTCTATTGAATTTTCTCGGGAAACTCTTATTTCATTATTGTACTTAGAATCTGATGCTACAATGATGTTGTGAGATATAAGTGCGTTAATTTGAGCGAGTATATCTGTTTGTTGTTCTGCTGTGAATTCAGTTACCCTTTTATAGTGTTTTCTGAAAACTTTTCCTTGTGCTGTTATTATCTTGTGTTCCATTAAGGGTGCTGACATCGTACATGAACCAAATAGGAAAGGATACTTTTCGATTAAATGAATGACAAATATTGCTTCTTCTGTTTCAAGTCCTTCAATGTGTAATTTCTCATATAGTTCAAAATATTTAGGACTTAATCCATCCTCAGGTTCCTCCTTGTTCATGGTGATATAGGCTAAAAATAGAAAATAAAATATTTCTCTTTTTCTAATTTTTCATCAGAAGGTATTGGAAAGTAGTGTTTTAGTTTGTTAAGAAGGTAATAACAATACATGTTTTGCATACCTAATCCAAATGCGAATAAAGGTTGTTCATTACTCCTAGACTATCTGAACATTGACTGCTATAAGAAATTTTATTTACTTTCTTAATATCAGCAACGCTCAATTAGACCAGCAGCATTGGTCTCATTCATAGGGTATTTTAATTTTATCCATGTGTTTCTGAAATCGTTGTCCTTCATCACCTTCAAGAATGACGTTGTGCTTATCTGTTATATCGATAATTTTATATGGGCCGTGGTATCTTTTTTCAAATTTATTAGTTCTGGGTTCCTTTAAAAACGTATGCTAGTCCACCAACTTTTCCTTGAAATTCTTTACAACTTTTATCATAATTTATTTTAGAACGGTTTTTTGCTTGAATTAAATTTTTAGCAGCTAAAATTTTTATCTCATTGAGTCGTGTTATTAATTCTCGCAAATAGGTGCCGTAGGTCATTAGTTTTTCATCTGCTGGGAAAGCTGTTGGGGCCCTAGCAATTTTTCCGAAAACAATTTTATAAGGGGTGAAATTTGTTCCCTCATGAACGGAAGTGTTATAAGAAAACATGGCGAATGGGATAAGGCGATCCCAATCGTCAAAGTGTTTCGCATAGTGTTTTATAAATTCCATCAGAACAGTGTGGCTTCGTTCTAATGATCCGTTCGTTTGTGGTCGATAACCGGATGTTGTCAATTGCTTAACTCCAAATATTCGACATAAGTGGTTCATAAGCTTACTAACAAAACTCCCTCCTTTGTCGGTTAGTATTGCTCGCGGAGCGCCGAACTGAGCAAAAAGGTTTTTAGCTATGGCATGAGCTATTGTAGCGGTTGAAATATCAGGCACAGGTACTGCAATACAGTACTTAGACAAATTATCTTGGATGGTTAGAATATACCTATTACCATCTGGGGTGGTGGGAAGTTTTCCAACCGTGTCAAGGGAAACTTTATCGAAGGTGTCTATCGGGGTATCGGTGATTAGCATGGGTTCTCGTATCCTGGATCTAACAACCTTCTGTTCCTGACAAGGTTTACAATGTCTGATGAATTCTATAATATCATTTTTCATTCCTGTCCAAACAAAACGTTCTCTGATTCTACGGTATGTTTTAGTCATACCTTTGTGACCTCCTATAAGACTCTCGTGCATTTCGGAAATTATTTTAAGACGTTTTTCTGTGGGTGGATTCTGTGCTGTACCATAACATAATGTTATAGTTAACGTGTCTTCATAAAATATATCTGTTAGCATTTCAGCTAAATGGTTTGCTTTTATGTTTTCTAAATAATTTCCTAACAAAGAAAGTCGCAATGTCTTAATTTTTGCATTCATAATTAAGTTTTGTAAATTTTCAAGAGCAATTCTTAAATTAGCTTTGTTTAAGTCATCGCTGTGTTTACACTTAATTATCACTGAGAAGACTTTGTAGCTTCCGCGAGGTGTTATCAGTATTTGTCCTAATTTTGGGTTTTATAGTTTTATTTGTTCTGGGTCTATAATGCCTAAATCAATAAATAATTTATCTATTGGCGTTAAGAATTCGCACTGAGCTGACGTAAAGTGAACGTAATTATCTCGGATATATGTGAGATTCTCTCTACATCCTTGAATGGACATATTCCTCATATATAATCCTTTCGCTAGATTTTCTAATTCATTGGTTTTAGGAATAGACTGGGTCGATTTATCTTTAACATTTGGGACCATAGTAGGGTTTGATAATATTTGTTCGGATTCTTCTACATCCTTTGCATTAATAGGAGGTAAATTTGTTTCAATATTTACATCCGTGTGCAACTTTCGTGGTAGTTTTTCTTTTAGTTTTGTGGTTAAATTCCCTTCATCTTCTTCCTGAATGGTTGGATATAACGTAGGTCCATGTGGAAATGGCGTAGATCTTGCCTTAGGCTTGGATGAAGTGAGAGGGGTAGTAACTCCTTGAGATGTTAAAGGTGTTCCAGGGTCGAGTGAAATTTGTTCTTCAATATCTTCGCCTATTATGTTAGTTGAATCCTGTCGGTTTTCCTCTTTATTCATTTCATTGTCACTGGACTTAGTTGTATTAGAATCACGTTGGTGCAGTTCACTTTCGTCGTCGAAATTTTGGGGTTGGACCGTTTCCGTCGTTAGGCCGGTTAGATTTTCGGTATTTCGAATTAGTTTTTCAATTCTTTCATTTAATTCGGCATCTTCATTATCTGTATCGTATGGGTCAAGATTTTCTAGAGTCTTTAGTAGCTCTTGGTCTTCCTCTCCTTCTGATACGGCAGTGGGGAGTGGATCTTCGTCAGATTCATCGATTTCTTCCTCTGACTCGAGGTTCGACTGATGTTTTAATAAAGATTTATTAAAAATTTCTATGGAATTCCGGATTTGGTCTTTCAAATTTTTGCTTAACAACGATGTATTAGTAGTTTGGTTGCAGATTTCATCTTCTGTGTCTGATTCACTTTGTGCAGGTTCCTCTAGTGGAATTGCGACAAGTGATGGATCAGTCACTGGATCACTTTGTTCTATTTCGAATTCTTTGTCGAAAATTGGTTCTGTGGTGTTAATAATTGGAGCACTCTTTAATTGAGTAGGAAATTTAGCAGAATCTGAAGTTACGTCGAGGCTTGGGAGTACGCTTGACCTTCTCTTCCAAATCGGAATCTGAACATTTTCCATAGATTCTTATTCTGAGTCAGATTCATCTGATTTTTCTTCACTGTCTTCTTCTGGGATTTTAATTGGTATCTTTTCCTTTGCTTTTCGTGGATGAGATCTTCCTCCAATTGTGCTTGCATTCAGATCCTCTGGGGGTTTTGCAGTAATTTTTGGGCGAGGTTTTAATATCCTTCCGGGTAGTTTCCTTGTTTTATCCTGAGGAAGTGGAAACTCCAGGGTAGAGCTGGTAGACCTTGATTTTGGAATCACTTTAGGTTTCTTGATTGATTTTGTTGATTCAGATGCTGTAACCTTAGTTTTAGGTTTCGTACTAGTCGGATTTTTACTGGAGGTTGATGGTTCTTCCATCTTTTTCCTGCTACTTCGTGTGATCATAAATATTTGAGGTTGGAATCCGTCGCTGACGTCAGTTGGGTTTCTTGATAATGCGTCTGCGTTACAATTTAACTTTCCAGGTTTATATTTAAAGGTATACTGGTAATCTCGTAGCTTCAAACGCCAACGTACAAGTCTTTGGCCTGGATCTTTTATACTGCCTATCCAGCGTAGAGGCTCGTGATCGCTTACTAATAAGAATTCTTTTCCGTATAAATAAGGACGAAAATATCTGACTGCATACAGTACTGCGAGACATTCCTTTTCTGTGGTAAAATAATTTCTTTCTGGGCCAGTCAAAAGTCGAGATAGATATGCTACTGGATGATCAAATCCATCCTTTTCTTGACTTAGTACCGCTCCAATGGCATAATCTGATGCATCAGTTGTTAGAGTAAATTTTTTATTAAAATCCGGATATTGTAAAATAGGTTCCTTGCAAAGAGCATTTCGGAGAATTGTGAATGCTTCTTCGTGTTCAGGGGTCCAAATGAACTTCTTGTCCTTTTTTAATAAATCAGACAACGGTTTTGCCTTTTTGGAGAAATCTTGTATGAACCTGCGGTAATAACCTGCAAGACCGAGAAATTGTCTTATATTACGTACGGTCGTCGGCCTAGGAAAATGTTTTACAGCTTCGATTTTCTTAGGATCAGGTTTTAAACCGTCTTTACTTATTATATGACCTAGATATGTTACCTCTCTTTTCAAAAAATCGCACTTTTCAGGTTGTAGTTTTAAATTAGCTGCACGTAATTTTGAAAATAATCTCATTAATTTTTTCTTATGCTCCTTAAGGTCTTTGGCATACACAACTATGTCATCTAGGTAGACGAATAGTTCTACACCTTGAAGTCCTCTAAGGACTTGATCCATAAGTCTTTGAAAAGTGGCGGGGGCGTTTTTTAGTCCAAATGACATTCTCACGTATTCATAATGTCCGTTCAGAGTTGAAAATGCAGTTTTCGGACGATCCACTGGGTCTGTTTCTATTTGGTGGAATCTCCAAGCTAAATCAAACGTCGAAAAGTATTTTGCTTCTCCTAAATGATCCAATATATCAGTTATGTTAGGGAGGGGGTAAGCATCACCTATTGTTTTCTCGTTTAATGCACGGAAATCTATTACGAGACGCCATTTTTTATTTCCTTGTGCGTCTGGTTTCTTAGGCACAATCCACAATGGTAAATTGTAAGGCGAGTTGGAAGGAACTATAATTTCTTCCGAAAGCATTTTAGCAATTTGTCGTTCAATTTCTTCTCTTTGAATTGGGGGAAATCGATATTGTCTTGTATTTATTGGTATATCATCTGTTGTAGGAATTCTATGACGAACTAAAGGGGTGGAAGAAAGATTATCACCTGGAAGGTAGAAATGATTATTGAACTCTTGGATTAGTTCTTTTATATGAGATGTTTCTTCAGGGGTAAGATGGTTTAGACTTAATCTTTCTACGATCGCTTTGGTTCGATCTTGTAGTGGAGTGATGTTTTCTGAAGATTCAAAATTTTCAAGATACTCGTCGCCTGGTATATTATAATACTCGAAAGGTATTAGTTCTTGAGGGTCTAGTTCGATAGTGACGTCATCATCAGTCGTGTTTATTGCTAATATATATGCAACTCCATTTCGGTTTGTCACGGCTGCTTCACCTATATAGATTCCTGGGATAGTAGAAACTAAAGGAAGATATCCTTCTTTGATTTCAGGATTTAAAACGTCAACAGGGATGGATTCTCGCATTCTTGCTTGAATTTTAAAGATTTTAGGGGTCTTAATTTTAGTTGGTTCGCTTTCTAATGATTCTTGATCAATAAAGGGTATAGGTTTGGTAGGATCTGAGTGAGTGACGATGGTATTATGCCAGAACGAAATTTCTGTTCTTTCCTGTCTAAGGTAATTTCTTCCTAATATACCATCGGTGGTAATTGGAAAATTTGTCGTAACAACGTGAAATTTGATAGGTGTTTTTCTAATTGTCAATGTAATAGTTCCTAACGTATTAGCTCTAAGTTTTGTTATACCCGAAAGTTCGAGAGCTTCTGTAGGGTCTACTAATAGTTCTGGTTTTAATTGATTTAGTTTAATAATATTCACGTCCGCGCCTGTATCAACCAAAAGTCTAGCTCTAGAATTTCTAAATTCAGGGGCAGAAATTTCAATTACTGGGGACTCGCGGCATTCTCCGATTGCTTGGAATATATTTCGGGGGTTTCCAGAAATTTCACACTTACTTGGCGCTCGGTTTTCGTGTCGCTCGGTGTCGCGCCATTCCATCGAGCGTGGTTTAAGTTTAAATCGTTTCGTTTTTGTGGTGCTGGAGATGTAGAACGAGGTGGGGTTGGAGAATTATAAGGTTTCGGATTATAAGCCCTATTTGTTTGTTCATGAGACGGTGGAAATTGTTGTGGATAAAAGGGGTAGGGGTTTGGGTATGGATAATAAGGATAAGGGAATGGATAGTGTTGATATTGAGGATTTGGAGGTTGAAAATGAGGGTTTTTCAAAATGGTTACTGGGGGTTGTTGGTTTGTAGTTTGATTGAATGGTTGTATCGGGTTTTGGTTTATAAAAGGCCCAGGGCTTGGACTTCTATCTCGCATAGAGGTTGAAAAGTGTTGGTCGTGTCTTGATACGCGATAAGTAGTAGGGCCACTAAATTGTTCTCTTTGACGGGTTTCTACGTGCAGGGCTACCTGTAATGCTTCTGGTAAATCCTTTGGGTTTCGTACATCCACATTAGTTGACATATCATCTGGAAGTCCACGAATAAAGGCCTCTAAAGCGCAATCTCTCATAGGTGAACACATTGTTTCTGCTTCTGCCCCATATTTTTCCTCTAACGCTGCTTCAGCGCCTGAGCATAAGAGAGACAGCCTATCATAGTATTCGTTTACTCCTTCTCCTCTTCTCATCCTAATGGAGGCTATTTCTTGCAAGTACCAGGGGTATGATTTTGAAGGTAAAAATCGTTTCTTTAAGTGCTGTATTAATTCTTTCAAAGTGTCAATTTGGAGGTCTCGTACGCTGTCTCGAGCAGCTCCTTTTAAACGGCCTAAAATCGCTTGCACATATTTCTTTTGGCTTGTTACAGGAACATATGCCGCGCCATTTTGTATGTTTTGTATAAAGTCTCTAACACGCATATTTTTACCATCGAAATATTGAACGTTTAGTATGCCTTGCTGCAACGCAATGCATTCTGCTACGTTCGTAACCATTTCAGTGGTAATGTTATGGTCTATTTCGGTGCCCAATGTTCCATCATTATCACCTTCGGTTTCAGTCCCGGCGTTAGGCATGTTTGTTTGGGTGTATGAATCGACGTATTCTGTAATATACTTATTTCTTTTTCCACGCGGTGACATAAATTAGAAACGCATAAAAATAACCTTTTGTATTGGTAAAAATAGAATTAACTGAAAAATTATTATTTTTTTGACTTGTTAAGGTTCCGTTTGCAAAATTCGCAGCAATTTGTCCACTTGTACAATTTAATTTTTGGTTCGATTGGGTTTTGAGTAAGGGCAGATATCGCGAAAATTTCGGCTGGTTTTTCCGATTTTTCCTCGCTGAAATAGTAAACGTTATTTAAGGATTCTAAAATTTTCCTAGCCGCAGAATGTTCCGAGTGGATAAATCGCCTTTCGCCGTTTCCAATTTCTTAAAAAAAATTATTATCGTAAAAATCTTCGACTACGCACTTTACGAAAAATGTTCTTTCGTGTGCGGGACCAGTTTTGTGGTGTATCGAATAAATTGGTTTTGATAAATCGTATTCCGCGGTCAATTCTTCAAGGGTTGATTTAGGGTATTCTAAAGTTTGAATGTCACCCTTTGGAAAATCAAGATTAGGTACAATCTCTAATTTTGGAAAATTAGATGTTTTTTAATAACCATTCTGCTGACACCAACATCGATATAGCCAATATGTTCGCCTCTTACTTTGACAGTGTGTATGTTCCTAGCTCAAATCAACCTTCTTATCAAATTTCAAGCAATCACAATTCGCTTTATCTCCATAAATTTTGTTTAGACAAAAAGTCTATTTTGAATAAACTTAAGAAGGTGAATGTCAATAAGGGTGCAGGTCCGGATGATATTCCTCCCTCTATTTTAAAATCTTGTTGTATGATGTTCTTGGAACCCCTACATATTTTATTTAACCTGTCTCTCTCGTCTTGCATTTTTCCTTCAGAGTGGAAAAAAGGAATCATCATTCCAATTTTTAAAGACGGTTTAAAGTCGCAAATTACGAACTACGGACCTATCACCATATTAAGTGCCATTCCCAAATTATTCGAAAGTCTAGTACTCGATGTAATTTATTCCCATGCGTCAAGCTTAATCATTAACGAACAACATGGCTTTGTTAGGAGTAGGTCTGTTGAAACTAATTTGTGTCTATTTTCCAACTACGTAATAAACAATATTGAAAAGGGTTTCCAAGTCGATGCGGCTTACACTGATTTCTCCAAGGCATTTGACAAGGTAAACCATGATATTTTGGTGGCAAAGCTTAGGGCAATGGGTTTCTCCGTGGAGTTGATTGCCTGGCTGAAATGTTATTTAACAAATAGATTTCTATCAGTACGTGTTGGCTATGATTATTCCAACGTTTTTCTTGCTACCTCAGGTGTACCCCAGGGATCTAACCTCGGCCCATTACTGTTTGTACTCTTTATCAATGACCTTGCTTCAGTGTTCAAGTTTTGCTTTTTTCAACTTTTTGCGGATGATCTGAAATTTTACAAAGTTGTAAGATCGCACAGTGATCTATTAAAATTTCAATCCGACATAGATAGTTTAAATAATTGGTCCATCTCTAACAAACTATTGCTGAACATTAATAAATGTTCAGTAATATCTTTTACGCGTTCGGCGTCTATTTTATTTTTTGATTATTCCTTGGGCAATGAAGCTTTGGAAAGAGTATACAGAGTTCGGGATCTGGGCGTTACTCTGCAATCCGATTTCGGTTTTTCAGAACATATATCAGCAGTGTCTAATAAATCGCTCAGAACTCTAAGCTTTGTCACTAGAAATGCCTCCATGTTCAATAACATTGCTGCAATCAAGAGTCTTTTTTTGTCTATTGTTAGGCCCCTGCTGTTATTCGCTTCAGTTATCTGGCACCCTTATCATGATATTCACCTTCTTAGACTCGAACGAATCCAAAATCGATTCTTACGCTTTGCGGCCTGGAGACTAGGCATGATACATGACAGATTTAATCATGATTACAGAGAACTGAGGTCTTGTTTCAGAATCCAGGAACTAAAAGTAATGTTTTTATATGCAGATTTAGTTTTCTTATATAAAATAGTAAATAGCACAATAATCTGCCCGGATCTTCTAAATCTCATAAGATTTGCAGTCCCTATCTTGATTCTGAGGCAGGACCCTAAGAGCAGGTCCGACGTAAGTTACAAGAGAGTACCACCGTTTCATCTCAAAGTGCACAGAACTGTTTACGGTGATAATTCACCCATTCACAGAATTTGTAAGGAGGCAAATGATCCCCACTTAATTCTGGACTTCAGCTCTTCGTTCTCTGTTTTCATTACTTCTTTAAAGCGAGCGATTTTTAATGAGATTTCTCAAAACTTGCGCTAATTTATTTTTCTAATATTTTCTCATTGTTATTATATATATATTTTTTTTTTCACTTGTTAAGTACTTAAGTACGAAAGGGCTTTTAGCCCGTTAACCTGTATATAAATAAATAAATAAATAAATAAAATTGGACAAAAATTGAAGGACTTCGCGTTACTTTTATATAGTCAAAAAATGAAAATTCAATCAATTTTTGTCTAATCAGAAAAATTTGGCAAAATAAAAAAAAAAAATTTTAGATAAATATCAATTGTTTTCCATATTTCTAGATCTAATTTCAAATTTTTTCATCTATGAACGAATAAAATTGAACAAAAATTGAAGGACTGCGCGTTACTTTCATATAGTCAAAAAATTAAAATTCAATCAATTTTTGTCTCGACAGAAAAATTTGACAAAATCCAAAAAAAAGTTTCAGATAAATATCAATTATTTTCCATATTTCTAGATCTAATTTCAAATTTTTTCATCTATAAACGAATAAAATTGAACAAAAATTGAAGGACTGCGCGTTACTTTCATATAGTTAAAAAATGAAAATTCAATCAATTTTTGTCTCGACAGAAAAATTTGGCAAAATACAAAAAAAATTTTTCAGATAAATATCAATTATTTTCCATATTTCAAGATCTAATTTCAAATTTTTTCATCTATGAACGAATGAAATTGAACAAAAATTAAAGGATTGCTCGTTACTTTCATATAGTCAAAAAAATGAAAATTCAATCAATTTTTTTCTCGTCAGAAAAATTTGTCAAAATACAAAAAACAGATTTCAGATAAATATTAATTATTTTTAATATTTCTAGATCTAATTTCAAATTTTTTCATCTATCAACTAACAAAATTGAACAAAAATTAAAGGACTGCGCGTTACTTTCATATAGTCAAAAAAATGAAAATTCAATCAATTTTTTTCTCGTCAGAAAAATTTGTCAAAATACAAAAAACAAATTTCAGATAAATATTAATTATTTTCCATATTTCTAGATCTAATTTCAAATTTTTTCATCTATGAACGAATAAAATTGAACAAAAATTGAAGGACTGCGCGTTACTTTCATATAGTCAAAAAATGAAAATTCAATCAATTTTTTTCTCGTCAGAAAAATTTGTCAAAATACAAAAAACAAATTTCAGATAAATATCCATTATTTTCCATATTTCTAGATCTAATTTCAAATTTTTTCATCTATGAACGAATAAAATTGAACAAAAATTGAAGGACTGCTCGTTACTTTCATATAGTCAAAAAAATGAAAATTCAATCAATTTTTTTCTCGACAGAAAAATTTGGCAAAATACAAAAAAAAAATTTCAGATAAATATCAATTATTTTCCATACTTCTAGATCTAATTTTAAATTTTTTCATCTATAAACGAATAAAATTGAACAAAAATTGAAGGACTGCGCGTTACTTTCATATAGTTAAAAAATGAAAATTCAATCAATTTTTGTCTCGACAGAAAAATTTGGCAAAATACACAAAAAAATGTTCAGATAAATATCAATTGTTTTCCATATTTCTAGATTTAATTTCAAATTTTTTTATCTATAAACAAATAAAATTGAACAAAAATTAAAGGACTGCGCGTTACTTTCATATAGTCAAAAAATGAAAATTCAATCAATTTTTTTCTCGTCAGAAAAATTTGTCAAAATACAAAAAACAAATTTCAGATAAATATCAATTATTTTCCATATTTCTAGATCTAATTTCAAATTTTTTCATCTATGAACGAATTAAATTGAACAAAAATTGAAGGACTGCTCGTTACTTTCATATAGTCAAAAAAATGAAAATTCAATCAATTTTTTTCTCGACAGAAAAATTTGGCAAAATACAAAAAAAAAAATTCAGATAAATATGAAATATTTTCCATATTTCTAGATCTAATTTCAAATTTTTTCATCTATCAACTAACAAAATTGAACAAAAATTAAAGGACTGCGCGTTACTTTCATATAGTCAAAAAAATGAAAATTCAATCAATTTTTTTCTCGTCAGAAAAATTTGTCAAAATACAAAAAACAAATTTCAGATAAATATTAATTATTTTCCATATTTCTAGATCTAATTTCAAATTTTTTCATCTATGAACGAATAAAATTGAACAAAAATTGAAGGACTGCGCGTTACTTTCATATAGTCAAAAAATTAAAATTCAATCAATTTTTGTCTCGACAGAAAAATTTGACAAAATCCAAAAAAAAGTTTCAGATAAATATCAATTATTTTCCATATTTCTAGATCTAATTTCAAATTTTTTCATCTATAAACGAATAAAATTGAACAAAAATTGAAGGACTGCGCGTTACTTTCATATAGTTAAAAAATGAAAATTCAATCAATTTTTGTCTCGACAGAAAAATTTGGCAAAATACAAAAAAAAAATTTCAGATAATTATAAATTATTTTCCATACTTCTAGATCTAATTTCAAATTTTTTTATCTATAAACGAATAAAATTGAACAAAAATTGAAGGACTGCGCGTTACTTTCATATAGTTAAAAAATGAAAATTCAATCAATTTTTGTCTCGACAGAAAAATTTGGCAAAATACACAAAAAAATGTTCAGATAAATATCAATTGTTTTCCATATTTCTAGATTTAATTTCAAATTTTTTTATCTATAAACAAATAAAATTGAACAAAAATTAAAGGACTGCGCGTTACTTTCATATAGTCAAAAAATGAAAATTCAATCAATTTTTTTCTCGTCAGAAAAATTTGTCAAAATACAAAAAAAATTTCAGATAAATATCCATTATTTTCCATATTTCTAGATCTAATTTCAAATTTTTTCATCTATGAACGAATAAAATTGAACAAAAATTGAAGGACTGCTCGTTACTTTCATATAGTCAAAAAAATGAAAATTCAATCAATTTTTTTCTCGACAGAAAAATTTGGCAAAATACAAAAAAAAAATTTCAGATAAATATCAATTATTTTCCATACTTCTAGATCTAATTTCAAACTTTTTCATCTATAAACGAATAAAATTGAACAAAAATTGAAGGACTGCGCGTTACTTTCATATAGTTAAAAAATGAAAATTCAATCAATTTTTGTCTCGACAGAAAAATTTGGCAAAATACACAAAAAAATGTTCAGATAAATATCAATTGTTTTCCATATTTCTAGATTTAATTTCAAATTTTTTTATCTATAAACAAATAAAATTGAACAAAAATTAAAGGACTGCGCGTTACTTTCATATAGTCAAAAAATGAAAATTCAATCAATTTTTTTCTCGTCAGAAAAATTTGTCAAAATACAAAAAACAAATTTCAGATTAATATCCATTATTTTCCATATTTCTAGATCTAATTTCAAATTTTTTCATCTATGAACGAATAAAATTGAACAAAAATTGAAGGACTGCGCGTTACTTTCATAAAGTCAAAAAATAAAAATTTAATCAATTTTTGTTTCGAAAGAAAAATTTGGCAAAATACAAAAAAAAATTTTCAGATAAATATCAATTATTTTCCATATTTCTAGATCTAATTTCAAATTTTTTCATCTATGAACGAATTAAATTGAACAAAAATTGAAGGACTGCTCGTTACTTTCATATAGTCAAAAAAATGAAAATTCAATCAATTTTTTTCTCGACAGAAAAATTTGGCAAAATACAAAATAAAAATTTCAGATAAATATCAATTATTTTTAATATTTCTAGATCTGATTTCAAATTTTCTCATCTGTGTACAAATAAAATTGGACAAAAATTGAAGGACTTCGCGTTTCTTTTATATAGTCAAAAAATGAAAATTCAATCAATTTTTGTCTCGACAGAAAAATTTGCCAAAATAAAAAAAAAAATTTACATAAATATCAATTATTGTCCATATTTCTAGATCTAATTTTAAATTTTTTCATCTATGAACGAATAAAATTGAACAAAAATTGAAGGACTGCGCGTTACTTTCATATAGTCAAAAAATGAAAATTTAATCAATTTTTGTTTCGAAAGAAAAATTTGGCAAAATACAAAAAAAAATTTTCAGATAAATATCAATTATTTCCCATATTTCAAGATCTAATTTCAAATTTTTTCATCTATGAACGAATGAAATTGAACAAAAATTAAAGGATTGCTCGTTACTTTCATATAGTCAAAAAAATGAAAATTCAATCAATTTTTTTCTCGTCAGAAAAATTTGTCAAAATACAAAAAACAAATTTCAGATAAATATTAATTATTTTCCATATTTCTAGATCTAATTTCAAATTTTTTCATCTATGAACGAATAAAATTGAACAAAAATTGAAGGACTGCGCGTTACTTTCATATAGTCAAAAAATTAAAATTCAATCAATTTTTGTCTCGACAGAAAAATTTGACAAAATCCAAAAAAAAGTTTCAGATAAATATCAATTATTTTCCATATTTCTAGATCTAATTTTAAATTTTTTCATCTATAAACGAATAAAATTGAACAAAAATTGAAGGACTGCGCGTTACTTTCATATAGTTAAAAAATGAAAATTTAATCAATTTTTGTCTCGACAGAAAAATTTGGCAAAATACAAAAAAAAAATTTCAGATAATTATAAATTATTTTCCATACTTCTAGATCTAATTTCAAATTTTTTTATCTATAAACGAATAAAATTGAACAAAAATTGAAGGACTGCGCGTTACTTTCATATAGTTAAAAAATGAAAATTCAATCAATTTTTGTCTCGACAGAAAAATTTGGCAAAATACACAAAAAAATGTTCAGATAAATATCAATTGTTTTCCATATTTCTAGATTTAATTTCAAATTTTTTTATCTATAAACAAATAAAATTGAACAAAAATTAAAGGACTGCGCGTTACTTTCATATAGTCAAAAAATGAAAATTCAATCAATTTTTTTCTCGTCAGAAAAATTTGTCAAAATACAAAAAAAATTTCAGATAAATATCCATTATTTTCCATATTTCTAGATCTAATTTCAAATTTTTTCATCTATGAACGAATAAAATTGAACAAAATTTGAAGGACTGCTCGTTACTTTCATATAGTCAAAAAAATGAAAATTCAATCAATTTTTTTCTCGACAGAAAAATTTGGCAAAATACAAAAAAAAAATTTCAGATAAATATCAATTATTTTCCATACTTCTAGATCTAATTTCAAATTTTTTCATCTATAAACGAATAAAATTGAACAAAAATTGAAGGACTGCGCGTTACTTTCATATAGTTAAAAAATGAAAATTCAATCAATTTTTGTCTCGACAGAAAAATTTGGCAAAATACACAAAAAAATGTTCAGATAAATATCAATTGTTTTCCATATTTCTAGATTTAATTTCAAATTTTTTTATCTATAAACAAATAAAATTGAACAAAAATTAAAGGACTGCGCGTTACTTTCATATAGTCAAAAAATGAAAATTCAATCAATTTTTTTCTCGTCAGAAAAATTTGTCAAAATACAAAAAACAAATTTCAGATAAATATCCATTATTTTCCATATTTCTAGATCTAATTTCAAATTTTTTCATCTATGAACGAATAAAATTGAACAAAAATTGAAGGAGTGCGCGTTACTTTCATATAGTCAAAAAATGAAAATTTAATCAATTTTTGTTTCGAAAGAAAAATTTGGCAAAATACAAAAAAAAATTTTCAGATAAATATCAATTATTTTCCATATTTCTAGATCTAATTTCAAATTTTTTCATCTATGAACGAATTAAATTGAACAAAAATTGAAGGACTGCTCGTTACTTTCATATAGTCAAAAAAATGAAAATTCAATCAATTTTTTTCTCGACAGAAAAATTTGGCAAAATACAAAAAAAAAATTTCAGATAAATATCAATTATTTTCCATATTTCTAGATCTGATTTCAAATTTTCTCATCTGTGTACAAATAAAATTGGACAAAAATTGAAGGACTTCGCGTTTCTTTTATATAGTCAAAAAATGAAAATTCAATCAATTTTTGTCTCGACAGAAAAATTTGCCCAAATAAAAAAGAAAATTTACATAAATATCAATTATTGTCCATATTTCTAGATCTAATTTTAAATTTTTTCATCTATGAACGAATAAAATTGAACAAAAATTGAAGGACTGCGCGTTACTTTCATATAGTCAAAAAATGAAAATTTAATCAATTTTTGTTTCGAAAGAAAAATTTGGCAAAATACAAAAAAAAATTTTCAGATAAATATCAATTATTTCCCATATTTCAAGATCTAATTTCAAATTTTTTCATCTATGAACGAATGAAATTGAACAAAAATTAAAGGATTGCTTGTTACTTTCATATAGTCAAAAAAATGAAAATTCAATCAATTTTTTTCTCGTCAGAAAAATTTGTTAAAATACAAAAAACAAATTTCAGATAAATATTAATTATTTTCTATATTTCTAGATCTAATTTCAAATTTTTTTATCTATGAACGAATAAAATTGAACAAAAATTGAAGGACTGCGCGTTACTTTCATATAGTTAAAAAATGAAAATTCAATCAATTTTTGTCTCGACAGAAAAATTTGGCAAAATACACAAAAAAATGTTCAGATAAATATCAATTATTTTCCATACTTCTAGATCTAATTTCAAATTTTTTCATCTATAAACGAATAAAATTAAACAAAAATTGAAGGACTGCGCGTTACTTTCATATAGTTAAAAAATGAAAATTCAATCAATTTTTGTCTCGACAGAAAAATTTGGCAAAATACACAAAAAAATGTTCAGATAAATATCAATTGTTTTCCATATTTTTAGATTTAATTTCAAATTTTTTTATCTAAAAACAAATAAAATTGAACAAAAATTAAAGGACTGCGCGTTACTTTCATATAGTCAAAAAATGAAAATTCAATCAATTTTTTTCTCGTCAGAAAAATTTGTCAAAATACAAAAAACAAATTTCAGATAAATATCCATTATTTTCCATATTTCTTGATCTAATTTCAAATTTTTTCATCTATGAACGAATAAAATTGAACAAAAATTGATGGACTGCGCGTTACTTTCATATAGTCAAAAAATGAAAATTTAATCAATTTTTGTTTCGAAAGAAAAATTTGGCAAAATACAAAAAAAAATTTTCAGATAAATATCAATTATTTTCCATATTTCTAGATCTAATTTCAAATTTTTTCATCTATGAACGAATTAAATTGAACAAAAATTGAAGGACTGCTCGTTACTTTCATATAGTCAAAAAAATGAAAATTCAATCAATTTTTTTCTCGACAGAAAAATTTGGCAAAATACAAAAAAAAAATTTCAGATAAATATGAATTATTTTTCATATTTCTAGATCTGATTTCAAATTTTCTCATCTGTGTACAAATAAAATTGGACAAAAATTAAAGGACTTCGCGTTACTTTTATATAGTCAAAAAATGAAAATTCAATCAATTTTTTTCTCGTCAGAAAAATTTGTCAAAATACAAAAAACAAATTTCAGATAAATATCAATTATTTTCCATATTTCTAGATCTAATTTCAAATTTTTTCATCTATGAACGAATAAAATTGAACAAAAATTGAAGGACTGGTCGTTACTTTCATATAGTCAAAAAAATGAAAATTCAATCAATTTTTTTCTGGACAGATAAATTTGGCAAAATACAAAAAAAAAATTTCAGATAAATATCAATTATTTTCCATACTTCTAGATCTAATTTCAAATTTTTTCATCTATAAACGAATAAAATTGAACAGAAATTGAAGGACTGCGCGTTACTTTCATATAGTCAAAAAATTAAAATTCAATCAATTTTTGTCTCGACAGAAAAATTTGACAAAATCCAAAAAAAAGTTTCAGATAAATATCAATTATTTTCCATATTTCTAGATCTAATTTCAAATTTTTTCATCTATAAACGAATAAAATTGAACAAAAATTGAAGGACTGCGCGTTACTTTCATATAGTTAAAAAATGAAAATTCAATCAATTTTTGTCTCGACAGAAAAATTTGGCAAAATACAAAAAAAAAATTTCAGATAAATATAAATTATTTTCCATACTTCTAGATCTAATTTCAAATGTTTTCATCTATAAACGAATAAAATTGAACAAAAATTGAAGGACTGCGCGTTACTTTCATATAGTTAAAAAATGAAAATTCAATCAATTTTTGTCTCGACAGAAAAATTTGGCAAAATACACAAAAAAATGTTCAGATAAATATCAATTGTTTTCCATATTTCTAGATTTAATTTCAAATTTTTTTATCTATAAACAAATAAAATTGAACAAAAATTAAAGGACTGCGCGTTACTTTCATATAGTCAAAAAATGAAAATTCAATCAATTTTTTTCTCGTCAGAAAAATTTGTCAAAATACAAAAAAAATTTCAGATAAATATCCATTATTTTCCATATTTCTAGATCTAATTTCAAATTTTTTCATCTATGAACGAATAAAATTGAACAAAAATTGAAGGACTGCTCGTTACTTTCATATAGTCAAAAAAATGAAAATTCAATCAATTTTTTTCTCGACAGAAAAATTTGGCAAAATACAAAAAAAAAATTTCAGATAAATATCAATTATTTTCCATATTTCTAGATTTAATTTCAAATTTTTTTATCTATAAACAAATAAAATTGAACAAAAATTAAAGGACTGCGCGTTACTTTCATATAGTCAAAAAATGAAAATTCAATCAATTTTTTTCTCGTCAGAAAAATTTGTCAAAATACAAAAAACAAATTTCAGATAAATATCCATTATTTTCCATATTTCTAGATCTAATTTCAAATTTTTTCATCTATGAACGAATAAAATTGAACAAAAATTGAAGGACTGCGCGTTACTTTCATATAGTCAAAAAATGAAAATTTAATCAATTTTTGTTTCGAAAAAAAAATTTGGCAAAATACAAAAAAAAATTTTCAGATAAATATCAATTATTTTCCATATTTCTAGATCTAATTTCAAATTTTTTCATCTATGAACGAATAAAATTGAACAAAAATTGAAGGACTGCGCGTTACTTTCATATAGTCAAAAAATTAAAATTCAATCAATTTTTGTTTCGACAGAAAAATTTGACAAAATCCAAAAAAAAGTTTCAGATAAATATCAATTATTTTCGATACTTCTAGATCTAATTTCAAATTTTTTCATCTATAAACGAATAAAATTGAACAAAAATTGAAGGATTGCGCGTTACTTTCATATAGTTAAAAAATGAAAATTCAATCAATTTTTGTCTCGACAGAAAAATTTGGCAAAATACACAAAAAAATGTTCAGATAAATATCAATTATTTTCCATACTTCTAGATCTAATTTCAAATTTTTTCATCTATAAACGAATAAAATTGAACAAAAATTGAAGGACTGCGCGTTACTTTCATATAGTTAAAAAATGAAAATTCAATCAATTTTTGTCTCGACAGAAAAATTTGGCAAAATACACAAAAAAATGTTCAGATAAATATCAATTGTTTTCCATATTTTTAGATTTAATTTCAAATTTTTTTATCTAAAAACAAATAAAATTGAACAAAAATTAAAGGACTGCGCGTTACTTTCATATAGTCAAAAAATGAAAATTCAATCAATTTTTTTCTCGTCAGAAAAATTTGTCAAAATACAAAAAACAAATTTCAGATAAATATCCATTATTTTCCATATTTCTTGATCTAATTTCAAATTTTTTCATCTATGGACGAATAAAATTGAACAAAAATTGAAGGACTGCGCGTTACTTTCATATAGTCAAAAAATGAAAATTTAATCAATTTTTGTTTCGAAAGAAAAATTTGGCAAAATACAAAAAAAAATTTTCAGATAAATATCAATCATTTTCCATATTTCTAGATCTAATTTCAAATTTTTTCATCTATGAACGAATTAAATTGAACAAAAATTGAAGGACTGCTCGTTACTTTCATATAGTCAAAAAAATGAAAATTCAATCAATTTTTTTCTCGACAGAAAAATTTGGCAAAATACAAAAAAAAAATTTCAGATAAATATCAATTATTTTCCATATTTCTAGATCTAATTTCAAATTTTTTCATCTATGAACGAATAAAATTGAACAAAAATTGAAGGACTGCGCGTTACTTTCATATAGTCAAAAAATGAAAATTTAATCAATTTTTGTTTCGAAAGAAAAATTTGGCAAAATACAAAAAATAATTTTCAGATAAATATCAATTATTTTCCATATTTCTAGATCTGATTTCAAATTTTCTCATCTGTGTACAAATAAAATTGGACAAAAATTGAAGGACTTCGCGTTACTTTTATATAGTCAAAAAATGAAAATTTAATCAATTTTTGTCTCGACAGAAAAATTTGCCAAAATAAAAAAAAAAATTTACATAAATATCAATTATTGTCCATATTTCTAGATCTAATTTTAAATTTTTTCATCTATGAACGAATAAAATTGAACAAAAATTGAAGGACTGCGCGTTACTTTCATATAGTCAAAAAATTAAAATTCAATCAATTTTTGTCTCGACAGAAAAATTTGACAAAATCCAAAAAAAAGTTTCAGATAAATATCAATTATTTTCCATATTTCTAGATCTAATTTCAAATTTTTTCATCTATAAACGAATAAAATTGAACAAAAATTGGAGGACTGCGCGTTACTTTCATATAGTTAAAAAATGAAAATTCAATCAATTTTTGTCTCGACAGAAAAATTTGGCAAAATACAAAAAAAAATTTTCAGATAAATATCAATTATTTTCCATATTTCAAGATCTAATTTCAAATTTTTTCATCTATGAACGAATGAAATTGAACAAAAATTAAAGGATTGCTCGTTACTTTCATATAGTCAAAAAAATGAAAATTCAATCAATTTTTTTCTCGTCAGAAAAATTTGTCAAAATACAAAAAACAGATTTCAGATAAATATTAATTATTTTCCATATTTCTAGATCTAATTTCAAATTTTTTCATCTATCAACTAACAAAATTGAACAAAAATTAAAGGACTGCGCGTTACTTTCATATAGTCAAAAAAATGAAAATTCAATCAATTTTTTTCTCGTCAGAAAAATTTGTCAAAATACAAAAAACAAATTTCAGATAAATATTAATTATTTTCCATATTTCTAGATCTAATTTCAAATTTTTTCATCTATGAACGAATAAAATTGAACAAAAATTGAAGGACTGCGCGTTACTTTCATATAGTCAAAAAATGAAAATTCAATCAATTTTTTTCTCGTCAGAAAAATTTGTCAAAATACAAAAAACAAATTTCAGATAAATATCCATTATTTTCCATATTTCTAGATCTAATTTCAAATTTTTTCATCTATGAACGAATAAAATTGAACAAAAATTGAAGGACTGCGCGTTACTTTCATATAGTTAAAAAATGAAAATTCAATCAATTTTTGTCTCGACAGAAAAATTTGGCAAAATACAAAAAAAAAATTTCAGATAAATATAAATTATTTTCCATACTTCTAGATCTAATTTCAAATTTTTTCATCTATAAACGAATAAAATTAAACAAAAATTGAAGGACTGCGCGTTACTTTCATATAGTTAAAAAATGAAAATTCAATCAATTTTTGTCTCGACAGAAAAATTTGGCAAAATACACAAAAAAATGTTCAGATAAATATCAATTATTTTCCATACTTCTAGATCTAATTTCAAATTTTTTCATCTATAAACGAATAAAATTGAACAAAAATTGAAGGACTGCGCGTTACTTTCATATAGTTAAAAAATGAAAATTCAATCAATTTTTGTCTCGACAGAAAAATTTGGCAAAATACACAAAAAAATGTTCAGATAAATATCAATTGTTTTCCATATTTTTAGATATAATTTCAAATTTTTTTATCTATAAACAAATAAAATTGAACAAAAATTAAAGGACTGCGCGTTACTTTCATATAGTCAAAAAATGAAAATTCAATCAATTTTTTTCTCGTCAGAAAAATTTGTCAAAATACAAAAAACAAATTTCAGATAAATATCCATTATTTTCCATATTTCTTGATCTTATTTCAAATTTTTTCATCTATGAACGAATAAAATTAAACAAAAATTGAAGGACTGCGCGTTACTTTCATATAGTCAAAAAATGAAAATTTAATCAATTTTTGTTTCGAAAGAAAAATTTGGCAAAATACAAAAAAAAATTTTTAGATAAATGTCAATTATTTTCCATATTTCTAGATCTGATTTCAAATTTTCTCATCTGTGTACAAATAAAATTGGACAAAAATTGAAGGACTTCGCGTTACTTTTATATAGTCAAAAAATGAAAATTCAATCAATTTTTGTCTCGACAGAAAAATTTGCCAAAATAAAAAAAAAAATTTACATAAATATCAATTATTGTCCATATTTCTAGATCTAATTTCAAATTTTTTCATCTATGAACGAATAAAATTGAACAAAAATTGAAGGACTGGTCGTTACTTTCATATAGTCAAAAAAATGAAAATTCAATCAATTTTTTTCTGGACAGATAAATTTGGCAAAATACAAAAAAAAAATTTCAGATAAATATCAATTATTTTCCATACTTCTAGATCTAATTTCAAATTTTTTCATCTATAAACGAATAAAATTGAACAAAAATTGAAGGACTGCGCGTTACTTTCATATAGTCAAAAAATTAAAATTCAATCAATTTTTGTCTCGACAGAAAAATTTGACAAAATCCAAAAAAAAGTTTCAGATAAATATCAATTATTTTCCATATTTCTAGATCTAATTTCAAATTTTTTCATCTATAAACGAATAAAATTGAACAAAAATTGAAGGACTGCGCGTTACTTTCATATAGTTAAAAAATGAAAATTCAATCAATTTTTGTCTCGACAGAAAAATTTGGCAAAATACAAAAAAAAAATTTCAGATAAATATAAATTATTTTCCATACTTCTAGATCTAATTTCAAATGTTTTCATCTATAAACGAATAAAATTGAACAAAAATTGAAGGACTGCGCGTTACTTTCATATAGTTAAAAAATGAAAATTCAATCAATTTTTGTCTCGACAGAAAAATTTGGCAAAATACACAAAAAAATGTTCAGATAAATATCAATTGTTTTCCATATTTCTAGATTTAATTTCAAATTTTTTTATCTATAAACAAATAAAATTGAACAAAAATTAAAGGACTGCGCGTTACTTTCATATAGTCAAAAAATGAAAATTCAATCAATTTTTTTCTCGTCAGAAAAATTTGTCAAAATACAAAAAAAATTTCAGATAAATATCCATTATTTTCCATATTTCTAGATCTAATTTCAAATTTTTTCATCTATGAACGAATAAAATTGAACAAAAATTGAAGGACTGCTCGTTACTTTCATATAGTCAAAAAAATGAAAATTCAATCAATTTTTTTCTCGACAGAAAAATTTGGCAAAATACAAAAAAAAAATTTCAGATAAATATCAATTATTTTCCATATTTCTAGATTTAATTTCAAATTTTTTTATCTATAAACAAATAAAATTGAACAAAAATTAAAGGACTGCGCGTTACTTTCATATAGTCAAAAAATGAAAATTCAATCAATTTTTTTCTCGTCAGAAAAATTTGTCAAAATACAAAAAACAAATTTCAGATAAATATCCATTATTTTCCATATTTCTAGATCTAATTTCAAATTTTTTCATCTATGAACGAATAAAATTGAACAAAAATTGAAGGACTGCGCGTTACTTTCATATAGTCAAAAAATGAAAATTTAATCAATTTTTGTTTCGAAAGAAAAATTTGGCAAAATACAAAAAAAAATTTTCAGATAAATATCAATTATTTTCCATATTTCTAGATCTAATTTCAAATTTTTTCATCTATGAACGAATAAAATTGAACAAAAATTGAAGGACTGCGCGTTACTTTCATATAGTCAAAAAATTAAAATTCAATCAATTTTTGTTTCGACAGAAAAATTTGACAAAATCCAAAAAAAAGTTTCAGATAAATATCAATTATTTTCGATACTTCTAGATCTAATTTCAAATTTTTTCATCTATAAACGAATAAAATTGAACAAAAATTGAAGGATTGCGCGTTACTTTCATATAGTTAAAAAATGAAAATTCAATCAATTTTTGTCTCGACAGAAAAATTTGGCAAAATACACAAAAAAATGTTCAGATAAATATCAATTATTTTCCATACTTCTAGATCTAATTTCAAATTTTTTCATCTATAAACGAATAAAATTGAACAAAAATTGAAGGACTGCGCGTTACTTTCATATAGTTAAAAAATGAAAATTCAATCAATTTTTGTCTCGACAGAAAAATTTGGCAAAATACACAAAAAAATGTTCAGATAAATATCAATTGTTTTCCATATTTTTAGATTTAATTTCAAATTTTTTTATCTAAAAACAAATAAAATTGAACAAAAATTAAAGGACTGCGCGTTACTTTCATATAGTCAAAAAATGAAAATTCAATCAATTTTTTTCTCGTCAGAAAAATTTGTCAAAATACAAAAAACAAATTTCAGATAAATATCCATTATTTTCCATATTTCTAGATCTAATTTCAAATTTTTTCATCTATGAACGAATAAAATTGAACAAAAATTGAAGGACTGCGCGTTACTTTCATATAGTCAAAAAATTAAAATTCAATCAATTTTTGTCTCGACAGAAAAATTTGACAAAATCCAAAAAAAAGTTTCAGATAAATATCAATTATTTTCCATATTTCTAGATCTAATTTCAAATTTTTTCATCTATAAACGAATAAAATTGAACAAAAATTGAAGGACTGCGCGTTACTTTCATATAGTTAAAAAATGAAAATTCAATCAATTTTTGTCTCGACAGAAAAATTTGGCAAAATTCAAAAAAAAATTTTCAGATAAATATCAATTATTTTCCATATTTCAAGATCTAATTTCAAATTTTTTCATCTATGAACGAATGAAATTGAACAAAAATTAAAGGATTGCTCGTTACTTTCATATAGTCAAAAAAATGAAAATTCAATCAATTTTTTTCTCGTCAGAAAAATTTGTCAAAATACAAAAAACAGATTTCAGATAAATATTAATTATTTTCCATATTTCTAGATCTAATTTCAAATTTTTTCATCTATCAACTAACAAAATTGAACAAAAATTAAAGGACTGCGCGTTACTTTCATATAGTCAAAAAAATGAAAATTCAATCAATTTTTGTCTCGACAGAAAAATTTGGCAAAATACACAAAAAAATGTTCAGATAAATATCAATTGTTTTCCATATTTCTAGATTTAATTTCAAATTTTTTTATCTATAAACAAATAAAATTGAACAAAAATTAAAGGACTGCGCGTTACTTTCATATAGTCAAAAAATGAAAATTCAATCAATTTTTTTCTCGTCAGAAAAATTTGTCAAAATACAAAAAACAAATTTCAGATAAATATCAATTATTTTCCATATTTCTAGATCTAATTTCAAATTTTTTCATCTATGAACGAATAAAATTGAACAAAAATTGAAGGACTGCGCGTTACTTTCATATAGTCAAAAAATTAAAATTCAATCAATTTTTGTCTCGACAGAAAAATTTGACAAAATCCAAAAAAAAGTTTCAGATAAATATCAATTATTTTCCATATTTCTAGATCTAATTTCAAATTTTTTCATCTATAAACGAATAAAATTGAACAAAAATTGAAGGACTGCGCGTTACTTTCATATAGTTAAAAAATGAAAATTCAATCAATTTTTGTCTCGACAGAAAAATTTGGCAAAATACAAAAAAAAAATTTCAGATAAATATAAATTATTTTCCATACTTCTAGATCTAATTTCAAATTTTTTCATCTATAAACGAATAAAATTGAACAAAAATTGAAGGACTGCGCGTTACTTTCATATAGTTAAAAAATGAAAATTCAATCAATTTTTGTCTCGACAGAAAAATTTGGCAAAATACAAAAAAAAAATTTCAGATAAATATCAATTATTTTCCATACTTCTAGATCTAATTTCAAATTTTTTCATCTATAAACGAATAAAATTGAACAAAAATTGACTGCGCGTTACGTTCATATAGTCAAAAAATGAAAATTCAATCAATTTTTGTCTCGTCAGAAAAATTTGTCAAAATACAAAAAAAATTTCAGATAAATATCCATTATTTTCCATATTTCTAGATCTAATTTCAAATTTTTTCATCTATGAACGAATGAAATTGAACAAAAATTAAAGGATTGCTCGTTACTTTCATATAGTCAAAAAAATGAAAATTCAATCAATTTTTTTCTCGTCAGAAAAATTTGTCAAAATACAAAAAACAGATTTCAGATAAATATTAATTATTTTCCATATTTCTAGATCTCATTTCAAATTTTTTCATCTATCAACTAACAAAATTGAACAAAAATTAAAGGACTGCGCGTTACTTTCATATAGTCAAAAAAATGAAAATTCAATCAATTTTTTTCTCGTCAGAAAAATTTGTCAAAATACAAAAAACAAATTTCAGATAAATATTAATTATTTTCCATATTTCTAGATCTAATTTCAAATTTTTTCATCTATGAACGAATAAAATTGAACAAAAATTGAAGGACTGCGCGTTACTTTCATATAGTCAAAAAATGAAAATTTAATCAATTTTAGTTTCGAAAGAAAAATTTGGCAAAATACAAAAAAAAATTTTCAGATAAATATCAATTATTTTCCATATTTCTAGATCTGATTTCAAATTTTCTCATCTGTGTACAAATAAAATTGGACAAAAATTGAAAGACTTCGCGTTTCTTTTATATAGTCAAAAAATGAAAATTCAATCAATTTTTGTCTCGACAGTAAAATTTGCCAAAATAAAAAAAAAAATTTACATAAATATCAATTATTGTCCATATTTCTAGATCTAATTTTAAATTTTTTCATCTATGAACGAATAAAATTGAACAAAAATTGAAGGACTGCGCGTTACTTTCATATAGTCAAAAAATGAAAATTTAATCAATTTTTGTTTCGAAAGAAAAATTTGGCAAAATACAAAAAAAAATTTTCAGATAAATATCAATTATTTTCCATATTTCAAGATCTAATTTCAAATTTTTTCATCTATGAACGAATGAAATTGAACAAAAATTAAAGGATTGCTCGATACTTTCATATAGTCAAAAAAATGAAAATTCAATCAATTATTTTCTCGTCAGAAAAATTTGTCAAAATACAAAAAACAAATTTCAGATAAATATTAATTATTTTCCATATTTCTAGATCTAATTTCAAATTTTTTCATCTATGAACGAATAAAATTGAACAAAAATTGAAGGACTGCGCGTTACTTTCATATAGTCAAAAAATTAAAATTCAATCAATTTTTGTCTCGACAGAAAAATTTGACAAAATCCAAAAAAAAGTTTCAGATAAATATCAATTATTTTCCATATTTCTAGATCTAATTTCAAATTTTTTCATCTATAAACGAATAAAAATGAACAAAAATTGAAGGACTGCGCGTTACTTTCATATAGTTAGAAAGTGAAAATTCAATCAATTTTGGTCTCGACAGAAAAATTTGGCAAAATACAAAAAAAAAATTTCAGATAAATATAAATTATTTTCCATACTTCTAGATCTAATTTCAAATTTTTTCATCTATAAACGAATAAAATTGAACAAAAATTGAAGGACTGCGCGTTACTTTCATATAGTTAAAAAATGAAAATTCAATCAATTTTTGTCTCGACAGAAAAATTTGGCAAAATACACAAAAAAATGTTCAGATAAATATCAATTGTTTTCCATACTTCTAGATCTAATTTCAAATTTTTTCATCTATAAACGAATAAAATTGAACAAAAATTGAAGGACTGCGCGTTACTTTCATATAGTCAAAAAATGAAAATTTAATCAAATTTTGTTTCGAAAGAAAAATTTGGAAAAATACAAAAAAAAATTTTCAGATAAATATCAATTATTTTCCATATTTCTAGATCTAATTTCAAATTTTTTCATCTATCAACTAACAAAATTGAACAAAAATTAAAGGACTGCGCGTTACTTTCATATAGTCAAAAAAATGAAAATTCAATCAATTTTTTTCTCGTCAGAAAAATTTGTCAAAATACAAAAAACAAATTTCAGATAAATATTAATTATTTTCCATATTTCTAGATCTAATTTCAAATTTTTTCATCTATGAACGAATAAAATTGAACAAAAATTGAAGGACTGCGCGTTACTTTCATATAGTCAAAAAATGAAAATTCAATCAATTTTTTTCTCGTCAGAAAAATTTGTCAAAATACAAAAAACAAATTTCAGATAAATATCCATTATTTTCCATATTTCTAGATCTAATTTCAAATTTTTTCATCTATAAACGAATAAAATTGAACAAAAATTGAAGGACTGCGCGTTACTTTCATATAGTCAAAAAATGAAAAGTCAATCAATTTTTGTCTCGACAGAAAAATTTGGCAAAATACAAAAAAAATTTTTTAGATAAATATCAATTATTTTCCAGATTTCAAGATCTAATTTCAAATTTTTTCATCTATGAACGAATGAAATTGAACAAAAATTAAAGGATTGCTCGTTACTTTCATATAGTCAAAAAAATGAAAATTCAATCAATTTTTTTCTCGTCAGAAAAATTTGTCAAAATACAAAAAACAGATTTCAGATAAATATTAATTATTTTCCATATTTCTAGATCTAATTTCAAATTTTTTCATCTATCAACTAACAAAATTGAACAAAAATTAAAGGACTGCGCGTTACTTTCATATAGTCAAAAAAATGAAAATTCAATCAATTTTTTTCTCGTCAGAAAAATTTGTCAAAATACAAAAAACAAATTTCAGATAAATATTAATTATTTTCCATATTTCTAGATCTAATTTCAAATTTTTTCATCTATGAACGAATAAAATTGAACAAAAATTGAAGGACTGCGCGTTACTTTCATATAGTCAAAAAATGAAAATTCAATCAATTTTTTTCTCGTCAGAAAAATTTGTCAAAATACAAAAAACAAATTTCAGATAAATATCCATTATTTTCCATATTTCTAGATCTAATTTCAAATTTTTTCATCTATCAACTAACAAAATTGAACAAAAATTAAAGGACTGCGCGTTACTTTCATATAGTCAAAAAAATGAAAATTCAATCAATTTTTTTCTCGTCAGAAAAATTTGTCAAAATACAAAAAACAAATTTCAGATAAATATTAATTATTTTCCATATTTCTAGATCTAATTTCAAATTTTTTCATCTATGAACGAATAAAATTGAACAAAAATTGAAGGACTGCGCGTTACTTTCATATAGTCAAAAAATTAAAATTCAATCAATTTTTGTCTCGACAGAAAAATTTGACAAAATCCAAAAAAAAGTTTCAGATAAATATCAATTATTTTCCATATTTCTTGATCTAATTTCAAATTTTTTCATCTATGAACGAATAAAATTGAACAAAAATTGAAGGACTGCGCGTTACTTTCATATAGTCAAAAAATGAAAATTTAATCAATTTTTGTTTCGAAAGAAAAATTTGGCAAAATACAAAAAAAAATTTTCAGATAAATATCAATTATTTTCCATATTTCTAGATCTAATTTCAAATTTTTTCATCTATGAACGAATTAAATTGAACAAAAATTGAAGGACTGCTCGTTACTTTCATATAGTCAAAAAAATGAAAATTCAATCAATTTTTTTCTCGACAGAAAAATTTGGCAAAATACAAAAAAAAATTTCAGATAAATATCAATTATTTTCCATATTTCTAGATCTAATTTCAAATTTTTTCATCTATGAACGAATAAAATTAAACAAAAATTGAAGGACTGCGCGTTACTTTCATATAGTCAAAAAATGAAAATTTAATCAAATTTTGTTTCGAAAGAAAAATTTGGAAAAATACAAAAAAAAATTTTCAGATAAATATCAATTATTTTCCATATTTCTAGATCTAATTTCAAATTTTTTCATCTATCAACTAACAAAATTGAACAAAAATTAAAGGACTGCGCGTTACTTTCATATAGTCAAAAAAATGAAAATTCAATCAATTTTTTTCTCGTCAGAAAAAATTGTCAAAATACAAAAAACAAATTTCAGATAAATATTAATTATTTTCCATATTTCTAGATCTAATTTCAAATTTTTTCATCTATGAACGAATAAAATTGAACAAAAATTGAAGGACTGCGCGTTACTTTCATATAGTCAAAAAATGAAAATTCAATCAATTTTTTTCTCGTCAGAAAAATTTGTCAAAATACAAAAAACAAATTTCAGATAAATATCCATTATTTTCCATATTTCTAGATCTAATTTCAAATTTTTTCATCTATAAACGAATAAAATTGAACAAAAATTGAAGGACTGCGCGTTACTTTCATATAGTCAAAAAATGAAAAGTCAATCAATTTTTGTCTCGACAGAAAAATTTGGCAAAATTCAAAAAAAATTTTTCAGATAAATATCAATTATTTTCCATATTTCAAGATCTAATTTCAAATTTTTTCATCTATGAACGAATGAAATTGAACAAAAATTAAAGGATTGCTCGTTACTTTCATATAGTCAAAAAAATGAAAATTCAATCAATTTTTTTCTCGTCAGAAAAATTTGTCAAAATACAAAAAACAGATTTCAGATAAATATTAATTATTTTCCATATTTCTAGATCTAATTTCAAATTTTTTCATCTATCAACTAACAAAATTGAACAAAAATTAAAGGACTGCGCGTTACTTTCATATAGTCAAAAAAATGAAAATTCAATCAATTTTTTTCTCGTCAGAAAAATTTGTCAAAATACAAAAAACAAATTTCAGATAAATATTAATTATTTTCCATATTTCTAGATCTAATTTCAAATTTTTTCATCTATGAACGAATAAAATTGAACAAAAATTGAAGGACTGCGCGTTACTTTCATATAGTCAAAAAATGAAAATTCAATCAATTTTTTTCTCGTCAGAAAAATTTGTCAAAATACAAAAAACAAATTTCAGATAAATATCCATTATTTTCCATATTTCTAGATCTAATTTCAAATTTTTTCATCTATCAACTAACAAAATTGAACAAAAATTAAAGGACTGCGCGTTACTTTCATATAGTCAAAAAAATGAAAATTCAATCAATTTTTTTCTCGTCAGAAAAATTTGTCAAAATACAAAAAACAAATTTCAGATAAATATTAATTATTTTCCATATTTCTAGATCTAATTTCAAATTTTTTCATCTATGAACGAATAAAATTGAACAAAAATTGAAGGACTGCGCGTTACTTTCATATAGTCAAAAAATTAAAATTCAATCAATTTTTGTCTCGACAGAAAAATTTGACAAAATCCAAAAAAAAGTTTCAGATAAATATCAATTATTTTCCATATTACTAGATCTAATTTCAAATTTTTTCATCTATAAACGAATAAAATTGAACAAAAATTGAAGGACTGCGCGTTACTTTCATATAGTTAAAAAATGAAAATTCAATCAATTTTTGTCTCGACAGAAAAATTTGGCAAAATTCAAAAAAAATTTTTCAGATAAATATCAATTATTTTCCATATTTCAAGATCTAATTTCAAATTTTTTCATCTATGAACGAATGAAATTGAACAAAAATTAAAGGATTGCTCGTTACTTTCATATAGTCAAAAAAATGAAAATTCAATCAATTTTTTTCTCGTCAGAAAAATTTGTCAAAATACAAAAAACAGATTTCAGATAAATATTAATTATTTTCCATATTTCTAGATCTAATTTCAAATTTTTTCATCTATCAACTAACAAAATTGAACAAAAATTAAAGGACTGCGCGTTACTTTCATATAGTCAAAAAAATGAAAATTCAATCAATTTTTGTCTCGACAGAAAAATTTGGCAAAATACACAAAAAAATGTTCAGATAAATATCAATTGTTTTCCATATTTCTAGATTTAATTTCAAATTTTTTTATCTATAAACAAATAAAATTGAACAAAAATTAAAGGACTGCGCGTTACTTTCATCTAGTCAAAAAATGAAAATTCAATCAATTTTTTTCTCGTCAGAAAAATTTGTCAAAATACAAAAAACAAATTTCAGATAAATATCAATTATTTTCCATATTTCTAGATCTAATTTCAAATTTTTTCATCTATAAACGAATTAAATTGAACAAAAATTGAAGGACTGCTCGTTACTTTCATATAGTCAAAAAAATGAAAATTCAATCAATTTTTTTCTCGACAGAAAAATTTGGCAAAATACAAAAAAAAAATTTCAGATAAATATGAAATATTTTCCATATTTCTAGATCTAATTTCAAATTTTTTCATCTATCAACTAACAAAATTGAACAAAAATTAAAGGACTGCGCGTTACTTTCATATAGTCAAAAAAATGAAAATTCAATCAATTTTTTTCTCGTCAGAAAAAATTGTCAAAATACAAAAAACAAATTTCAGATAAATATTAATTATTTTCCATATTTCTAGATCTAATTTCAAATTTTTTCATCTATGAACGAATAAAATTGAACAAAAATTGAAGGACTGCGCGTTACTTTCATATAGTCAAAAAATGAAAATTCAATCAATTTTTTTCTCGTCAGAAAAATTTGTCAAAATACAAAAAACAAATTTCAGATAAATATCCATTATTTTCCATATTTCTAGATCTAATTTCAAATTTTTTCATCTATAAACGAATAAAATTGAACAAAAATTGAAGGACTGCGCGTTACTTTCATATAGTCAAAAAATGAAAAGTCAATCAATTTTTGTCTCGACAGAAAAATTTGGCAAAATTCAAAAAAAATTTTTCAGATAAATATCAATTATTTTCCATATTTCAAGATCTAATTTCAAATTTTTTCATCTATGAACGAATGAAATTGAACAAAAATTAAAGGATTGCTCGTTACTTTCATATAGTCAAAAAAATGAAAATTCAATCAATTTTTTTCTCGTCAGAAAAATTTGTCAAAATACAAAAAACAGATTTCAGATAAATATTAATTATTTTCCATATTTCTAGATCTAATTTCAAATTTTTTCATCTATCAACTAACAAAATTGAACAAAAATTAAAGGACTGCGCGTTACTTTCATATAGTCAAAAAAATGAAAATTCAATCAATTTTTTTCTCGTCAGAAAAATTTGTCAAAATACAAAAAACAAATTTCAGATAAATATTAATTATTTTCCATATTTCTAGATCTAATTTCAAATTTTTTCATCTATGAACGAATAAAATTGAACAAAAATTGAAGGACTGCGCGTTACTTTCATATAGTCAAAAAATGAAAATTCAATCAATTTTTTTCTCGTCAGAAAAATTTGTCAAAATACAAAAAACAAATTTCAGATAAATATCCATTATTTTCCATATTTCTAGATCTAATTTCAAATTTTTTCATCTATCAACTAACAAAATTGAACAAAAATTAAAGGACTGCGCGTTACTTTCATATAGTCAAAAAAATGAAAATTCAATCAATTTTTTTCTCGTCAGAAAAATTTGTCAAAATACAAAAAACAAATTTCAGATAAATATTAATTATTTTCCATATTTCTAGATCTAATTTCAAATTTTTTCATCTATGAACGAATAAAATTGAACAAAAATTGAAGGACTGCGCGTTACTTTCATATAGTCAAAAAATTAAAATTCAATCAATTTTTGTCTCGACAGAAAAATTTGACAAAATCCAAAAAAAAGTTTCAGATAAATATCAATTATTTTCCATATTACTAGATCTAATTTCAAATTTTTTCATCTATAAACGAATAAAATTGAACAAAAATTGAAGGACTGCGCGTTACTTTCATATAGTTAAAAAATGAAAATTCAATCAATTTTTGTCTCGACAGAAAAATTTGGCAAAATTCAAAAAAAATTTTTCAGATAAATATCAATTATTTTCCATATTTCAAGATCTAATTTCAAATTTTTTCATCTATGAACGAATGAAATTGAACAAAAATTAAAGGATTGCTCGTTACTTTCATATAGTCAAAAAAATGAAAATTCAATCAATTTTTTTCTCGTCAGAAAAATTTGTCAAAATACAAAAAACAGATTTCAGATAAATATTAATTATTTTCCATATTTCTAGATCTAATTTCAAATTTTTTCATCTATCAACTAACAAAATTGAACAAAAATTAAAGGACTGCGCGTTACTTTCATATAGTCAAAAAAATGAAAATTCAATCAATTTTTGTCTCGACAGAAAAATTTGGCAAAATACACAAAAAAATGTTCAGATAAATATCAATTGTTTTCCATATTTCTAGATTTAATTTCAAATTTTTTTATCTATAAACAAATAAAATTGAACAAAAATTAAAGGACTGCGCGTTACTTTCATCTAGTCAAAAAATGAAAATTCAATCAATTTTTTTCTCGTCAGAAAAATTTGTCAAAATACAAAAAACAAATTTCAGATAAATATCAATTATTTTCCATATTTCTAGATCTAATTTCAAATTTTTTCATCTATAAACGAATTAAATTGAACAAAAATTGAAGGACTGCTCGTTACTTTCATATAGTCAAAAAAATGAAAATTCAATCAATTTTTTTCTCGACAGAAAAATTTGGCAAAATACAAAAAAAAAATTTCAGATAAATATGAAATATTTTCCATATTTCTAGATCTAATTTCAAATTTTTTCATCTATCAACTATCAAAATTGAACAAAAATTAAAGGACTGCGCGTTACTTTCATATAGTCAAAAAAATGAAAATTCAATCAATTTTTTTCTCGTCAGAAAAATTTGTCAAAATACAAAAAACAAATTTCAGATAAATATTAATTATTTTCCATATTTCTAGATCTAATTTCAAATTTTTTCATCTATGAACGAATAAAATTGAACAAAAATTAAAGGACTGCGCGTTACTTTCATATAGTTAAAAAATTAAAATTCAATCAATTTTTGTCTCGACAGAAAAATTTGACAAAATCCAAAAAAAAGTTTCAGATAAATATCAATTATTTTCCATATTTCTAGATCTAATTTCAAATTTTTTCATCTATAAACGAATAAAATTGAACAAAAATTGAAGGACTGCGCGTTACTTTTATATAGTTAAAAAATGAAAATTCAATCAATTTTTGTCTCGACAGAAAAATTTGGCAAAATACAAAAAAAAAATTTCAGATAAATATAAATTATTTTCCATACTTCTAGATCTAATTTCAAATTTTTTCATCTATAAACGAATAGAATTGAACAAAAATTAAAGGACTGCGCGTTACTTTCATATAGTTAAAAAATGAAAATTCAATCAATTTTTGTCTCGACAGAAAAATTTGGCAAAATACACAAAAAAATGTTCAGATAAATATCAATTGTTTTCCATATTTCTAGATTTAATTTCAAATTTTTTTATCTATAAACAAATAAAATTGAACAAAAATTAAAGGACTGCGCGTTACTTTCATATAGTCAAAAAATGAAAATTCAATCAATTTTTTTCTCGTCAGAAAAATTTGTCAAAATACAAAAAAAATTTCAGATAAATATCCATTATTTTCCATATTTCTAGATCTAATTTCAAATTTTTTCATCTATGAACGAATAAAATTGAACAAAAATTAAAGGACTGCGCGTTACTTTCATATAGTCAAAAAATTAAAATTCAATCAATTTTTGTCTCGACAGAAAAATTTGACAAAATCCAAAAAAAAGTTTCAGATAAATATCAATTATTTTCCATATTTCTAGATCTAATTTCAAATTTTTTCATCTATAAACGAATAAAATTGAACAAAAATTGAAGGACTGCGCGTTACTTTTATATAGTTAAAAAATGAAAATTCAATCAATTTTTGTCTCGACAGAAAAATTTGGCAAAATACAAAAAAAAAATTTCAGATAAATATAAATTATTTTCCATACTTCTAGATCTAATTTCAAATTTTTTCATCTATAAACGAATAGAATTGAACAAAAATTAAAGGACTGCGCGTTACTTTCATATAGTTAAAAAATGAAAATTCAATCAATTTTTGTCTCGACAGAAAAATTTGGCAAAATACACAAAAAAATGTTCAGATAAATATCAATTGTTTTCCATATTTCTAGATTTAATTTCAAATTTTTTTATCTATAAACAAATAAAATTGAACAAAAATTAAAGGACTGCGCGTTACTTTCATATAGTCAAAAAATGAAAATTCAATCAATTTTTTTCTCGTCAGAAAAATTTGTCAAAATACAAAAAAAATTTCAGATAAATATCCATTATTTTCCATATTTCTAGATCTAATTTCAAATTTTTTCATCTATGAACGAATAAAATTGAACAAAAATTGAAGGACTGCTCGTTACTTTCATATAGTCAAAAAAATGAAAATTCAATCAATTTTTTTCTCGACAGAAAAATTTGGCAAAATACAAAAAAAAATGTTCAGATAAATATCAATTTTTTTCCATATTTCTAGATTTAATTTCAAATTTTTTCATCTATAAACGAATAAAATTGAACAAAAATTGAAGGACTGCGCGTTACTTTCATATAGTTAAAAAATGAAAATTCAATCAATTTTTTTCTCGACAGAAAAATTTGGCAAAATACACAAAAAAATGTTCAGATAAATATCAATTGTTTTCCATATTTCTAGATTTAATTTCAAATTTTTTCATCTATAAACGAATAAAATTGAACAAAAATTGAAGGACTGCGCGTTACTTTCATATAGTTAAAAAATGAAAATTCAATCAATTTTTTTCTCGTCAGAAAAATTTGTCAAAATACAAAAAACAGATTTCAGATAAATATTAATTATTTTCCATATTTCTAGATCTAATTTCAAATTTTTTCATCTATCAACTAACAAAATTGAACAAAAATTAAAGGACTGCGCGTTACTTTCATATAGTCAAAAAAATGAAAATTCAATCAATTTTTGTCTCGACAGAAAAATTTGGCAAAATACACAAAAAAATGTTCAGATAAATATCAATTGTTTTCCATATTTCTAGATTTAATTTCAAATTTTTTTATCTATAAACAAATAAAATTGAACAAAAATTAAAGGACTGCGCGTTACTTTCATATAGTCAAAAAATGAAAATTCAATCAATTTTTTTCTCGTCAGAAAAATTTGTCAAAATACAAAAAACAAATTTCAGATAAATATCAATTATTTTCCATATTTCTAAATCTAATTTCAAATTTTTTCATCTATGAACGAATTAAATTGAACAAAAATTGAAGGACTGCTCGTTACTTTCATATAGTCAAAAAAATGAAAATTCAATCAATTTTTTTCTCGACAGAAAAATTTGGCAAAATACAAAAAAAAAATTTCAGATAAATATCAATTATTTTCCATATTTCTAGATCTAATTTCAAATTTTTTCATCTATGAACGAATAAAATTGAACAAAAATTGAAGGACTGCGCGTTACTTTCATATAGTCAAAAAATGAAAATTAAATCAATTTTAGTTTCGAAAGAAAAATTTGGCAAAATACAAAAAAAAATTTTCAGATAAATATCAATTATTTTCCATATTTCTAGATCTGATTTCAAATTTTCTCATCTGTGTACAAATAAAATTGGACAAAAATTGAAGGACATCGCGTTTCTTTTATATAGTCAAAAAATGAAAATTCAATCAATTTTTGTCTCGACAGAAAAATTTGCCAAAATAAAAAAAAAAATTTACATAAATATCAATTATTGTCCATATTTCTAGATCTAATTTTAAATTTTTTCATCTATGAACGAATAAAATTGAACAAAAATTGAAGGACTGCGCGTTACTTTCATATAGTCAAAAAATGAAAATTTAATCAATTTTTGTTTCGAAAGAAAAATTTGGCAAAATACAAAAAAAAATTTTCAGATAAATATCAATTATTTTCCATATTTCAAGATCTAATTTCAAATTTTTTCATCTATGAACGAATGAAATTGAACAAAAATTAAAGGATTGCTCGTTACTTTCATATAGTCAAAAAAATGAAAATTCAATCAATTTTTTTCTCGTCAGAAAAATTTGTCAAAATACAAAAAACAAATTTCAGATAAATATTAATTATTTTCCATATTTCTAGATCTAATTTCAAATTTTTTCATCTATAAACGAATAAAATTGAACAAAAATTGAAGGACTGCGCGTTACTTTCATATAGTTAAAAAATGAAAATTCAATCAATTTTTGTCTCGACAGAAAAATTTGGCAAAATACAAAAAAAAAATTTCAGATAAATATAAATTATTTTCCATACTTCTAGATCTAATTTCAAATTTTTTCATCTATAAACGAATAAAATTGAACAAAAATTGAAGGACTGCGCGTTACTTTCATATAGTTAAAAAATGAAAATTCAATCAATTTTTTTCTCGACAGAAAAATTTGGCAAAATACAAAAAAAAAATTTCAGATAAATATCAATTATTTTCCATACTTCTATATCTAATTTCAAATTTTTTCATCTATAAACGAATAAAATTGAACAAAAATTGAAGGACTGCGCGTTACTTTCATATAGTTAAAAAATGAAAATTCAATCAATTTTTGTCTCGACAGAAAAATTTGGCAAAATTCACAAAAAAACGTTCAGATAAATATCAATTGTTTTCCATATTTCTAGATGTAATTTCAAATTTTTTTATCTATAAACAAATAAAATTGAACAAAAATTAAAGGACTGCGCGTTACTTTCATATAGTCAAAAAATGAAAATTCAATCAATTTTTTTCTCGTCAGAAAAATTTGTCAAAATACAAAAAAAATTTCAGATAAATATCCATTATTTTCCATATTTCTAGATCTAATTTCAAATTTTTTCATCTATGAACGAATAAAATTGAACAAAAATTGAAGGACTGCTCGTTACTTTCATATAGTCAAAAAAATGAAAATTCAATCAATTTTTTTCTCGACAGAAAAATTTGGCAAAATACAAAAAAAAAATTTCAGATAAATATCAATTATTTTCCATACTTCTATATCTAATTTCAAATTTTTTCATCTATAAACGAATAAAATTGAACAAAAATTGAAGGACTGCGCGTTACTTTCATATAGTTAAAAAATGAAAATTCAATCAATTTTTGTCTCGACAGAAAAATTTGGCAAAATACACAAAAAAATGTTCAGATAAATATCAATTGTTTTTCGTATTTCTAGATTTAATTTCAAATTTTTTTATATATAAACAAATAAAATTGAACAAAAATTAAAGGACTGCGCGTTACTTTCATATAGTCAAAAAATGAAAATTCAATCAATTTTTTTCTCGTCAGAAAAATTTGTCAAAATACAAAAAACAAATTTCAGATAAATATCCATTATTTTCCATATTTCTAGATCTAATTTCAAATTTTTTCATCTATGAACGAATAAAATTGAACAAAAATTAAAGGACTGCGCGTTACTTTCATATAGTCAAAAAATGAAAATTAAATCAATTTTAGTTTCGAAAGAAAAATTTGGCAAAATACAAAAAAAAATTTTCAGATAAATATCAATTATTTTCCATATTTCTAGATCTGATTTCAAATTTTCTCATCTGTGTACAAATAAAATTGGACAAAAATTGAAGGACTTCGCGTTTCTTTTATATAGTCAAAAAATGAAAATTCAATCAATTTTTGTCTCGACAGAAAAATTTGCCAAAATAAAAAAAAAAATTTACATAAATATCAATTATTGTCCATATTTCTAGATCTAATTTTAAATTTTTTCATCTATGAACGAATAAATTTGAACAAAAATTGAAGGACTGCGCGTTACTTTCATATAGTCAAAAAATGACAATTTAATCAATTTTTGTTTCGAAAGAAAAATTTGGCAAAATACAAAAAAAAATTTTCAGATAAATATCAATTATTTTTCATATTTCAAGATCTAATTTCAAATTTTTTCATCTATGAACGAATGAAATTGAACAAAAATTAAAGGATTGCTCGTTACTTTCATATAGTCAAAAAAATGAAAATTCAATCAATTTTTTTCTCGTCAGAAAAATTTGTCAAAATACAAAAAACAAATTTTAGATAAATATTAATTATTTTCCATATTTCTAGATCTAATTTCAAATTTTTTCATCTATAAACGAATAAAATTGAACAAAAATTGAAGGACTGCGCGTTACTTTCATATAGTCAAAAAATTAAAATTCAATCAATTTTTGTCTCGACAGAAAAATTTGACAAAATCCAAAAAAAAGTTTCAGATAAATATCAATTATTTTCCATATTTCTAGATCTAATTTCAAATTTTTTCATCTATAAACGAATAAAATTGAACAAAAATTGAAGGACTGCGCGTAACTTTCATATAGTTAAAAAATGAAAATTCAATCAATTTTTGTCTCGACAGAAAAATTTGGCAAAATACAAAAAAAAAATTTCAGATAAATATAAATTATTTTCCATACTTCTAGATCTAATTTCAAATTTTTTCATCTATAAACGAATAAAATTGAACAAAAATTGAAGGACTGCGCGTTACTTTCATATAGTTAAAAAATGAAAATTCAATCAATTTTTGTCTCGACAGAAAAATTTGGCAAAATACACAAAAAAATGTTCAGATAAATATCAATTATTTTCCATACTTCTAGATCTAATTTCATATTTTTTCATCTATAAACGAATAAAATTGAACAAAAATTGAAGGACTGCGCGTTACTTTTATATAGTTAAAAAATGAAAATTCAATCAATTTTTGTCTCGACAGAAAAATTTGGCAAAATACACAAAAAAATGTTCAGATAAATATCAATTGTTTTCCATATTTTTAAATTTAATTTTAAATTTTTTTATCTATAAACAAATAAAATTGAACAAAAATTAAAGGACTGCGCGTTACTTTCATATAGTCAAAAAATGAAAATTCAATCAATTTTTTTCTCGTCAGAAAAATTTGGCAAAATACAAAAAAAAAATTTCAGATAAATATCAATTATTTTCCATATTTCTAGATCTAATTTCAAATTTTTTCATCTATGAACGAATTAAATTGAACAAAAATTGAAGGACTGCTCGTTACTTTCATATAGTCAAAAAAATGAAAATTCAATCAATTTTTTTCTCGACAGAAAAATTTGGCAAAATACAAAAAAAAAATTTCAGATAAATATCAATTATTTTCCATATTTCTAGATCTAATTTCAAATTTTTTCATCTATGAACGAATAAAATTGAACAAAAATTGAAGGACTGCGCGTTACTTTCATATAGTTAAAAAATGAAAATTCAATCAATTTTTGTCTCGACAGAAAAATTTGGCAAAATACACAAAAAAATGTTCAGATAAATATCAATTGTTTTCCATATTTCTAGATTTAATTTCAAATTTTTTTATCTATAAACAAATAAAATTGAACAAAAATTAAAGGACTGCGCGTTACTTTCATATAGTCAAAAAATGAAAATTCAATCAATTTTTTTCTCGTCAGAAAAATTTGTCAAAATACAAAAAACAAATTTCAGATAAATATCCATTATTTTCCATATTTCTAGATCTAATTTCAAATTTTTTCATCTATGAACGAATAAAATTGAACAAAAATTGAAGGAGTGCGCGTTACTTTCATATAGTCAAAAAATGAAAATTTAATCAATTTTTGTTTCGAAAGAAAAATTTGGCAAAATACAAAAAAAAATTTTCAGATAAATATCAATTATTTTCCATATTTCTAGATCTAATTTCAAATTTTTTCATCTATGAACGAATTAAATTGAACAAAAATTGAAGGACTGCTCGTTACTTTCATATAGTCAAAAAAATGAAAATTCAATCAATTTTTTTCTCGACAGAAAAATTTGGCAAAATACAAAAAAAAAATTTCAGATAAATATCAATTATTTTCCATATTTCTAGATCTGATTTCAAATTTTCTCATCTGTGTACAAATAAAATTGGACAAAAATTGAAGGACTTCGCGTTTCTTTTATATAGTCAAAAAATGAAAATTCAATCAATTTTTGTCTCGACAGAAAAATTTGCCCAAATAAAAAAGAAAATTTACATAAATATCAATTATTGTCCATATTTCTAGATCTAATTTTAAATTTTTTCATCTATGAACGAATAAAATTGAACAAAAATTGAAGGACTGCGCGTTACTTTCATATAGTCAAAAAATGAAAATTTAATCAATTTTTGTTTCGAAAGAAAAATTTGGCAAAATACAAAAAAAAATTTTCAGATAAATATCAATTATTTCCCATATTTCAAGATCTAATTTCAAATTTTTTCATCTATGAACGAATGAAATTGAACAAAAATTAAAGGATTGCTTGTTACTTTCATATAGTCAAAAAAATGAAAATTCAATCAATTTTTTTCTCGTCAGAAAAATTTGTTAAAATACAAAAAACAAATTTCAGATAAATATTAATTATTTTCTATATTTCTAGATCTAATTTCAAATTTTTTTATCTATGAACGAATAAAATTGAACAAAAATTGAAGGACTGCGCGTTACTTTCATATAGTTAAAAAATGAAAATTCAATCAATTTTTGTCTCGACAGAAAAATTTGGCAAAATACACAAAAAAATGTTCAGATAAATATCAATTATTTTCCATACTTCTAGATCTAATTTCAAATTTTTTCATCTATAAACGAATAAAATTAAACAAAAATTGAAGGACTGCGCGTTACTTTCATATAGTTAAAAAATGAAAATTCAATCAATTTTTGTCTCGACAGAAAAATTTGGCAAAATACACAAAAAAATGTTCAGATAAATATCAATTGTTTTCCATATTTTTAGATTTAATTTCAAATTTTTTTATCTAAAAACAAATAAAATTGAACAAAAATTAAAGGACTGCGCGTTACTTTCATATAGTCAAAAAATGAAAATTCAATCAATTTTTTTCTCGTCAGAAAAATTTGTCAAAATACAAAAAACAAATTTCAGATAAATATCCATTATTTTCCATATTTCTTGATCTAATTTCAAATTTTTTCATCTATGAACGAATAAAATTGAACAAAAATTGATGGACTGCGCGTTACTTTCATATAGTCAAAAAATGAAAATTTAATCAATTTTTGTTTCGAAAGAAAAATTTGGCAAAATACAAAAAAAAATTTTCAGATAAATATCAATTATTTTCCATATTTCTAGATCTAATTTCAAATTTTTTCATCTATGAACGAATTAAATTGAACAAAAATTGAAGGACTGCTCGTTACTTTCATATAGTCAAAAAAATGAAAATTCAATCAATTTTTTTCTCGACAGAAAAATTTGGCAAAATACAAAAAAAAAATTTCAGATAAATATGAATTATTTTTCATATTTCTAGATCTGATTTCAAATTTTCTCATCTGTGTACAAATAAAATTGGACAAAAATTAAAGGACTTCGCGTTACTTTTATATAGTCAAAAAATGAAAATTCAATCAATTTTTTTCTCGTCAGAAAAATTTGTCAAAATACAAAAAACAAATTTCAGATAAATATCAATTATTTTCCATATTTCTAGATCTAATTTCAAATTTTTTCATCTATGAACGAATAAAATTGAACAAAAATTGAAGGACTGGTCGTTACTTTCATATAGTCAAAAAAATGAAAATTCAATCAATTTTTTTCTGGACAGATAAATTTGGCAAAATACAAAAAAAAAATTTCAGATAAATATCAATTATTTTCCATACTTCTAGATCTAATTTCAAATTTTTTCATCTATAAACGAATAAAATTGAACAGAAATTGAAGGACTGCGCGTTACTTTCATATAGTCAAAAAATTAAAATTCAATCAATTTTTGTCTCGACAGAAAAATTTGACAAAATCCAAAAAAAAGTTTCAGATAAATATCAATTATTTTCCATATTTCTAGATCTAATTTCAAATTTTTTCATCTATAAACGAATAAAATTGAACAAAAATTGAAGGACTGCGCGTTACTTTCATATAGTTAAAAAATGAAAATTCAATCAATTTTTGTCTCGACAGAAAAATTTGGCAAAATACAAAAAAAAAATTTCAGATAAATATAAATTATTTTCCATACTTCTAGATCTAATTTCAAATGTTTTCATCTATAAACGAATAAAATTGAACAAAAATTGAAGGACTGCGCGTTACTTTCATATAGTTAAAAAATGAAAATTCAATCAATTTTTGTCTCGACAGAAAAATTTGGCAAAATACACAAAAAAATGTTCAGATAAATATCAATTGTTTTCCATATTTCTAGATTTAATTTCAAATTTTTTTATCTATAAACAAATAAAATTGAACAAAAATTAAAGGACTGCGCGTTACTTTCATATAGTCAAAAAATGAAAATTCAATCAATTTTTTTCTCGTCAGAAAAATTTGTCAAAATACAAAAAAAATTTCAGATAAATATCCATTATTTTCCATATTTCTAGATCTAATTTCAAATTTTTTCATCTATGAACGAATAAAATTGAACAAAAATTGAAGGACTGCTCGTTACTTTCATATAGTCAAAAAAATGAAAATTCAATCAATTTTTTTCTCGACAGAAAAATTTGGCAAAATACAAAAAAAAAATTTCAGATAAATATCAATTATTTTCCATATTTCTAGATTTAATTTCAAATTTTTTTATCTATAAACAAATAAAATTGAACAAAAATTAAAGGACTGCGCGTTACTTTCATATAGTCAAAAAATGAAAATTCAATCAATTTTTTTCTCGTCAGAAAAATTTGTCAAAATACAAAAAACAAATTTCAGATAAATATCCATTATTTTCCATATTTCTAGATCTAATTTCAAATTTTTTCATCTATGAACGAATAAAATTGAACAAAAATTGAAGGACTGCGCGTTACTTTCATATAGTCAAAAAATGAAAATTTAATCAATTTTTGTTTCGAAAAAAAAATTTGGCAAAATACAAAAAAAAATTTTCAGATAAATATCAATTATTTTCCATATTTCTAGATCTAATTTCAAATTTTTTCATCTATGAACGAATAAAATTGAACAAAAATTGAAGGACTGCGCGTTACTTTCATATAGTCAAAAAATTAAAATTCAATCAATTTTTGTTTCGACAGAAAAATTTGACAAAATCCAAAAAAAAGTTTCAGATAAATATCAATTATTTTCGATACTTCTAGATCTAATTTCAAATTTTTTCATCTATAAACGAATAAAATTGAACAAAAATTGAAGGATTGCGCGTTACTTTCATATAGTTAAAAAATGAAAATTCAATCAATTTTTGTCTCGACAGAAAAATTTGGCAAAATACACAAAAAAATGTTCAGATAAATATCAATTATTTTCCATACTTCTAGATCTAATTTCAAATTTTTTCATCTATAAACGAATAAAATTGAACAAAAATTGAAGGACTGCGCGTTACTTTCATATAGTTAAAAAATGAAAATTCAATCAATTTTTGTCTCGACAGAAAAATTTGGCAAAATACACAAAAAAATGTTCAGATAAATATCAATTGTTTTCCATATTTTTAGATTTAATTTCAAATTTTTTTATCTAAAAACAAATAAAATTGAACAAAAATTAAAGGACTGCGCGTTACTTTCATATAGTCAAAAAATGAAAATTCAATCAATTTTTTTCTCGTCAGAAAAATTTGTCAAAATACAAAAAACAAATTTCAGATAAATATCCATTATTTTCCATATTTCTTGATCTAATTTCAAATTTTTTCATCTATGGACGAATAAAATTGAACAAAAATTGAAGGACTGCGCGTTACTTTCATATAGTCAAAAAATGAAAATTTAATCAATTTTTGTTTCGAAAGAAAAATTTGGCAAAATACAAAAAAAAATTTTCAGATAAATATCAATCATTTTCCATATTTCTAGATCTAATTTCAAATTTTTTCATCTATGAACGAATTAAATTGAACAAAAATTGAAGGACTGCTCGTTACTTTCATATAGTCAAAAAAATGAAAATTCAATCAATTTTTTTCTCGACAGAAAAATTTGGCAAAATAGAAATAAAAAATTTCAGATAAATATCAATTATTTTCCATATTTCTAGATCTGATTTCAAATTTTCTCATCTGTGTACAAATAAAATTGGACAAAAATTGAAGGACTTCGCGTTACTTTTATATAGTCAAAAAATGAAAATTCAATCAATTTTTGTCTCGACAGAAAATTTTGGCAAAATACAAAAAAAAAATTTCAGATAAATATGAAATATTTTCCATATTTCTAGATCTAATTTCAAATTTTTTCATTTATCAACTAACAAAATTGAACAAAAATTAAAGGACTACGCGTTACTTTCATATAGTCAAAAAAATGAAAATTCAATCAATTTTTTTCTCGTCAGAAAAATTTGTCAAAATACAAAAAACAAATTTCAGATAAATATTAATTATTTTCCATATTTCTAGATCTAATTTCAAATTTTTTCATCTATGAACGAATAAAATTGAACAAAAATTGAAGGACTGCGCGTTACTTTTATATAGTCAAAAAATGAAAATTCAATTAATTTTTGTCTCGACAGAAAAATTTGGCAAAATACAAAAAAAAAATTTCAGATAAATATTAATTATTTTCCATATTTCTAGATCTGATTTCAAATTTTCTCATCTGTGTACAAATAAAATTGGACAAAAATTGAAGGACTTCGCGTTACTTTCATATAGTTAAAAAATGAAAATTCAATCAATTTTTGTCTCGACAGAAAAATTTGGCAAAATACACAAAAAAATGTTCAGATAAATATCAATTGTTTTCCATATTTCTAGATTTAATTTCAAATTTTTTTATCTATAAACAAATAAAATTGAACAAAAATTAAAGGACTGCGCGTTACTTTCATATAGTCAAAAAATGAAAATTCAATCAATTTCTTTCTCGTCAGAAAAATTTGTCAAAATACAAAAAACAAATTTCAGATAAATATCCATTATTTTCCATATTTCTAGATCTAATTTAAAATTTTTTCATCTATGAACGAATAAAATTGAACAAAAATTGAAGGACTGCTCGTTACTTTCATATAGTCAAAAAAATGAAAATTCAATCAATTTTTTTCTCGACAGAAAAATTTGGCAAAATACAAAAAAAAAATTTCAGATAAATATCAATTATTTTCCATATTTCTAGATCTAATTTCAAATTTTTTCATCTATGAATAAATAAAATTGAACAAAAATTGAAGGACTGCGCGTTACTTTTATATAGTCAAAAAATAAAAATTCAATCAATTTTTTTCTCGTCAGAAAAATTTGGCAAAATAGAAATAAAAAATTTTAGATTAATATCAATTATTTTCCATATTTCTAGATCTGATTTCAAATTTTCTCATCTGTGTACAAATAAAATTGGACAAAAATTGAAGGACTTCGCGTTACTTTTATATAGTCAAAAAATGAAAATTCAATCAATTTTTGTCTCGACAGAAAATTTTGGCAAAATACAAAAAAAAAATTTCAGATAAATATGAAATATTTTTCATATTTCTAGATCTAATTTCAAATTTTTTCATTTATCAACTAACAAAATTGAACAAAAATTAAAGGACTACGCGTTACTTTCATATAGTCAAAAAAATGAAAATTCAATCAATTTTTTTCTCGTCAGAAAAATTTGTCAAAATACAAAAAACAAATTTCAGATAAATATTAATTATTTTCCATATTTCTAGATCTAATTTCAAATTTTTTCATCTATGAACGAATAAAATTGAACAAAAATTGAAGGACTGCGCGTTACTTTTATATAGTCAAAAAATGAAAATTCAATTAATTTTTGTCTCGACAGAAAAATTTGGCAAAATACAAAAAAAAAATTTCAGATAAATATTAATTATTTTCCATATTTCTAGATCTGATTTCAAATTTTCTCATCTGTGTACAAATAAAATTGGACAAAAATTGAAGGACTTCGCGTTACTTTCATATAGTCAAAAAATGAAAATTCAATCAATTTTTGTCTCGGCAGAAAAATTTGGCAAAATACAAAAAAAAAATTTCAGATAAATATGAAATATTTTCCATATTTCTAGATCTAATTTCAAATTTTTTCATCTATCGACTAACAAAATTGAACAAAAATTAAAGGACTACGCGTTACTTTCATATAGTCAAAAAAATGAAAATTCAATCAATTTCTTTCTCGTCAGAAAAATTTGTCAAAATACAAAAAACAAATTTCAGATAAATATTAATTATTTTCCATATTTCTAGATCTAATTTCAAATTTTTTCATCTATGAACGAATAAAATTGAACAAAAATTGAAGGACTGCGCGTTACTTTCATATAGTCAAAAAATTAAAATTCAATCAATTTTTGTCTCGACAGAAAAATTTGACAAAATCCAAAAAAAAGTTTCAGATAAATATCAATTATTTTCCATATTTCTAGATTTAATTTCAGATTTTTTTATCTATAAACGAATTAAATTAAACAAAAATTGAAGGACTGCTCGTTACTTTCATATAGTCAAAAAAATGAAAATTCAATCAATTTTTTTCTCGACAGAAAAATTTGGCAAAATACAAAAAACAAATTTCAGATAAATATTAATTATTTTCCATATTTCTAGATCTAATTTCAAATTTTTTCATCTATAAACGAATAAAATTGAACAAAAATTGAAGGACTGCGCGTTACTTTCATATAGTCAAAAAATGAAAATTTAATCAATTTTTGTTTCGAAAGAAAAATTTGGCAAAATACAAAAAAAAAATTTCAGATAAATATGAAATATTTTCCATATTTCTAGATCTAATTTTAAATTTTTTCATCTATCAACTAACAAAATTGAACAAAAATTAAAGGACTGCGCGTTACTTTCATATAGTCAAAAAAATGAAAATTCAATCAATTTTTTTCTCGTCAGAAAAATTTGTCAAAATACAAAAAACAAATTTCAGATAAATATTAATTATTTTCCATATTTCTAGATCTAATTTCAAATTTTTTCATCTATGAACGAATAAAATTGAACAAAAATTGAAGGACTGCGCGTTACTTTCATATAGTCAAAAAATTAAAATTCAATCAATTTTTGTCTCGACCGAAAAATTTGGCAAAATACAAAAAAAAAATTTCAGATAAATATCAATTATTTTCCATACTTCTAGATCTAATTTCAAATTTTTTCATCTATAAACGAATAAAATTGAACAAAAATTGAAGGACTGCGCGTTACTTTCATATAGTTAAAAAATGAAAATTCAATCAATTTTTGTCTCGGAAGAAAAATTTGGCAAAATACACAAAAAAATGTTCAGATAAATATCAATTGTTTTCCATATTTCTGGATTTAATTTCAAATTTTTTTATCTATAAACGAATAAAATTGAACAAAAATTAAAGGACTGCGCGTTACTTTCATATAGTCAAAAAATGAAAATTCAATCAATTTTTTTCTCGTCAGAAAAATTTGTCAAAATACAAAAAACAAATTTCAGATAAATATCCATTATTTTCCATATTTCTTGATCTAATTTCAAATTGTTTCATCTATGAACGAATAAAATTGAACAAAAATTGAAGGACTGCGCGTTACTTTCATATAGTCAAAAAATGAAAATTTAATCAATTTTTGTTTCGAAAGAAAAATTTGGCAAAATACAAAAAAAAATTTTCAGATAAATATCAATTATTTTTCATATTTCTAGATCTAATTTAAAATTTTTTCATCTATGAACGAATTAATTTGAACAAAAATTGAAGGACTGCTCGTTACTTTCATATAGTCAAAAAAATGAAACTTCAATCAATTTTTTTCTCGACAGAAAAATTTGGCAAAATACAAAAAAAAAATTTCAGATAAATATGAAATATTTTCCATATTTCTAGATCTAATTTTAAATTTTTTCATCTATTAACTAACAAAATTGAACAAAAATTAAAGGACTGCGCGTTACTTTCATATAGTCAAAAAAATGAAAATTCAATCAATTTTTTTCTCGTCAGAAAAATTTGTCAAAATACAAAAAACAAATTTCAGATAAATATTAATTATTTTCCATATTTCTAGATCTAATTTCAAATTTTTTCATCTATGAACGAATAAAATTGAACAAAAATTGAAGGACTGCGCGTTACTTTCATATAGTCAAAAAATTAAAATTCAATCAATTTTTGTCTCGACAGAAAAATTTGACAAAATCCAAAAAAAAGTTTCAGATAAATATCAATTATTTTCCATATTTCTAGATCTAATTTCAAATTTTTTCATCTATAAACGAATAAAATTGAACAAAAATTGAAGGACTGCGCGTTACTTTCATATAGTTAAAAAATGAAAATTCAATCAATTTTTGTCTCGGAAGAAAAATTTGGCAAAATACACAAAAAAATGTTCAGATAAATATCAATTGTTTTCCATATTTCTGGATTTAATTTCAAATTTTTTTATCTATAAACGAATAAAATTGAACAAAAATTAAAGGACTGCGCGTTACTTTCATATAGTCAAAAAATGAAAATTCAATCAATTTTTTTCTCGTCAGAAAAATTTGTCAAAATACAAAAAACAAATTTCAGATAAATATCCATTATTTTCCATATTTCTTGATCTAATTTCAAATTGTTTCATCTATGAACGAATAAAATTGAACAAAAATTGAAGGACTGCGCGTTACTTTCATATAGTCAAAAAATGAAAATTTAATCAATTTTTGTTTCGAAAGAAAAATTTGGCAAAATACAAAAAAAAATTTTCAGATAAATATCAATTATTTTCCATATTTCTAGATCTAATTTAAAATTTTTTCATCTATGAACGAATTAATTTGAACAAAAATTGAAGGACTGCTCGTTACTTTCATATAGTCAAAAAAATGAAAATTCAATCAATTTTTTTCTCGACAGAAAAATTTGGCAAAATACAAAAAAAAAATTTCAGATAAATATGAAATATTTTCCATATTTCTAGATCTAATTTTAAATTTTTTCATCTATTAACTAACAAAATTGAACAAAAATTAAAGGACTGCGCGTTACTTTCATATAGTCAAAAAAATGAAAATTCAATCAATTTTTTTCTCGTCAGAAAAATTTGTCAAAATACAAAAAACAAATTTCAGATAAATATTAATTATTTTCCATATTTCTAGATCTAATTTCAAATTTTTTCATCTATGAACGAATAAAATTGAACAAAAATTGAAGGACTGCGCGTTACTTTCATATAGTCAAAAAATTAAAATTCAATCAATTTTTGTCTCGACAGAAAAATTTGACAAAATCCAAAAAAAAGTTTCAGATAAATATCAATTATTTTCCATATTTCTAGATCTAATTTCAAATTTTTTCATCTATAAACGAATAAAATTGAACAAAAATTGAAGGACTGCGCGTTACTTTCATATAGTCAAAAAATGAAAATTTAATCAATTTTTGTTTCGAAAGAAAAATTTGGCAAAATACAAAAAAAAATTTTCAGATAAATATCAATTATTTTCCATATTTCTAGATCTAATTTCAAATTTTTTCATCTATGAACGAATTATATTGAACAAAAATTGAAGGACTGCTCGTTACTTTCATATAGTCAAAAAAATGAAAATTCAATCAATTTTTTTCTCGACAGAAAAATTTGGCAAAATACAAATAAAAAATTTTAGATAAATATCAATTATTTTCCATATTTCTAGATCTAATTTTTAATTTTTTCATCTATGAACGAATAAAATTAAACAAAAAAACTTTCATATAGTCAAAAAATTAAAATTCAATCAATTTTTGTCTCGACAGAAAAATTTGCCAAAATACAAAAAAAAAATTTCAAATAAATATCAATTATTTTCCATATTTCTAGATCTTATTTTAAATTTTTTCATCTATGAACGAATAAAATTGAACAAAAATTGAAGGACTGCGCGTTACTTTCATATAGTCAAAAAATGAAAATTCAATCAATTTTTGTCTCGACAGAAAAATTTAGCAAAATACACAAAAAATTTTTAAAATAAATATCAATTGTTTTCCATATTTCTAGATTTAATTTCAAATTTTTTTATCTATAAACGAATAAAATTGAACAAAAATTGAAGGACTGCGCGTTACTTTCATATAGTCAAAAAATGAAAATTCAATTAATTTTTGTCTCGTCAGAAAAATTTGGCAAAATACAAAAAAAAATTTCAGATAAATATCAATTGTTTTCCATATTTCCAGATGTAATTTCAAATTTTTTCATCTATAAACGAATAAAATTGAAATAAAATTGAAGGACTGCGCGTTACTTTCATATAGTCAAAAAAATGAAAATTCAATCAATTTTTTTCTCGACAGAAAAATTTGGCAAAATACAAATAAAAAATTTTAGATAAATATCAATTATTTTCCATATTTCTAGATCTAATTTTTAATTTTTTCATCTATGAACGAATAAAATTAAACAAAAAAACTTTCATATAGTTAAAAAATTAAAATTCAATCAATTTTTGTCTGGACAGAAAAATTTAGCAAAATACACAAAAAATTTTTAAAATAAATATCAATTGTTTTCCATATTTCTAGATTTAATTTCAAATTTTTTTATCTATAAACGAATAAAATTGAACAAAAATTGACTGACGTTACGTTCATATAGTCAAAAAATTAAAATTCAATCAATTTTTGTCTCGACAGAAAAATTTGCCAAAATACAAAAAAAAAATTTCAAATAAATATCAATTATTTTCCATATTTCTACATCTTATTTTAAATTTTTTCATCTATGAACGAATAAAATTGAACAAAAATTGAAGGACTGCGCGTTACTTTCATATAGTCAAAAAATGAAAATTCAATCAAATTTTGTCTAGTCAGAAAAATTTGTCAAAATACAAAAAAAAAATTTCAGATAAATATCAATTATTTTCCATACTTCTAGATCTAATTTCAAATTTTTTCATCTATAAACGAATAAAATTGAACAAAAATTGAAGGACTGCGCGTTACTTTCATATAGTTAAAAAATGAAAATTCAATCAATTTTTGTCTCGGAAGAAAAATTTGGCAAAATACACAAAAAAATGTTCAGATAAATATCAATTGTTTTCCATATTTCTGGATTTAATTTCAAATTTTTTTATCTATAAACGAATAAAATTGAACAAAAATTAAAGGACTGCGCGTTACTTTCATATAGTCAAAAAATGAAAATTCAATCAATTTTTTTCTCGTCAGAAAAATTTGTCAAAATACAAAAAACAAATTTCAGATAAATATCCATTATTTTCCATATTTCTTGATCTAATTTCAAATTGTTTCATCTATGAACGAATAAAATTGAACAAAAATTGAAGGACTGCGCGTTATTTTCATATAGTCAAAAAATGAAAATTTAATCAATTTTTGTTTCGAAAGAAAAATTTGGCAAAATACAAAAAAAAATTTTCAGATAAACATCAATTATTTTCCATATTTCTAGATCTAATTTAAAATTTTTTCATCTATGAACGAATTAATTTGAACAAAAATTGAAGGACTGCTCGTTACTTTCATATAGTCAAAAAAATGAAAATTCAATCAATTTTTTTCTCGACAGAAAAATTTGGCAAAATACAAAAAAAAAATTTCAGATAAATATGAAATATTTTCCATATTTCTAGATCTAACTTTAAATTTTTTCATCTATTAACTAACAAAATTGAACAAAAATTAAAGGACTGCGCGTTACTTTCATATAGTCAAAAAAATGAAAATTCAATCAATTTTTTTCTCGTCAGAAAAATTTGTCAAAATACAAAAAACAAATTTCAGATAAATATTAATTATTTTCCATATTTCTAGATCTAATTTCAAATTTTTTCATCTATGAACGAATAAAATTGAACAAAAATTGAAGGACTGCGCGTTACTTTCATATAGTCAAAAAATTAAAATTCAATCAATTTTTGTCTCGACAGAAAAATTTGACAAAATCCAAAAAAAAGTTTCAGATAAATATCAATTATTTTCCATATTTCTAGATCTAATTTCAAATTTTTTCATCTATAAACGAATAAAATTGAACAAAAATTGAAGGACTGCGCGTTACTTTCATATAGTCAAAAAATGAAAATTTAATCAATTTTTGTTTCGAAAGAAAAATTTGGCAAAATACAAAAAAAAATTTTCAGATAAATATCAATTATTTTCCATATTTCTAGATCTAATTTCAAATTTTTTCATCTATGAACGAATTAAATTGAACAAAAATTGAAGGACTGCTCGTTACTTTCATATAGTCAAAAAAATGAAAATTCAATCAATTTTTTTCTCGACAGAAAAATTTGGCAAAATACAAATAAAAAATTTTAGATAAATATCAATTATTTTCCATATTTCTAGATCTAATTTTTAATTTTTTCATCTATGAACGAATAAAATTAAACAAAAAAACTTTCATATAGTCAAAAAATTAAAATTCAATCAATTTTTGTCTCGACAGAAAAATTTGCCAAAATACAAAAAAAAAATTTCAAATAAATATCAATTATTTTCCATATTTCTAGATCTTATTTTAAATTTTTTCATCTATGAACGAATAAAATTGAACAAAAATTGAAGGACTGCGCGTTACTTTCATATAGTCAAAAAATGAAAATTCAATCAATTTTTGTCTCGACAGAAAAATTTAGCAAAATACACAAAAAATTTTTAAAATAAATATCAATTGTTTTCCATATTTCTAGATTTAATTTCAAATTTTTTTATCTATAAACGAATAAAATTGAACAAAAATTGAAGGACTGCGCGTTACTTTCATATAGTCAAAAAATGAAAATTCAATTAATTTTTGTCTCGTCAGAAAAATTTGGCAAAATACAAAAAAAAATTTCAGATAAATATCAATTGTTTTCCATATTTCCAGATGTAATTTCAAATTTTTTCATCTATAAACGAATAAAATTGAAATAAAATTGAAGGACTGCGCGTTACTTTCATATAGTCAAAAAAATGAAAATTCAATCAATTTTTTCTCGACAGAAAAATTTGGCAAAATACAAATAAAAAATTTTAGATAAATATCAATTATTTTCCATATTTCTAGATCTAATTTTTAATTTTTTCATCTATGAACGAATAAAATTAAACAAAAAAACTTTCATATAGTTAAAAAATTAAAATTCAATCAATTTTTGTCTCGACAGAAAAATTTAGCAAAATACACAAAAAATTTTTAAAATAAATATCAATTGTTTTCCATATTTCTAGATTTAATTTCAAATTTTTTTATCTATAAACGAATAAAATTGAACAAAAATTAAAGGACTGCGCGTTACTTTCATATAGTCAAAAAATGAAAATTTAATCAATTTTTGTTTCGAAAGAAAAATTTGGCAAAATACAAAAAAAAATTTTCAGATAAATATCAATTATTTTCCATATTTCTAGATCTAATTTCAAATTTTTTCATCTATGAACGAATTAAATTGAACAAAAATTGAAGGACTGCTCGTTACTTTCATATAGTCAAAAAAATGAAAATTCAATCAATTTTTTTCTCGACAGAAAAATTTGGCAAAATACAAATAAAAAATTTTAGATAAATATCAATTATTTTCCATATTTCTAGATCTAATTTTTAATTTTTTCATCTATAAACGAATAAAATTAAACAAAAAAACTTTCATATAGTCAAAAAATTAAAATTCAATCAATTTTTGTCTCGACAGAAAAATTTGCCAAAATACAAAAAAAAAATTTCAAATAAATATCAATTATTTTCCATATTTCTAGATCTTATTTTAAATTTTTTCATCTATGAACGAATAAAATTGAACAAAAATTGAAGGACTGCGCGTTACTTTCATATAGTTAAAAAATGAAAATTCAATCAATTTTTGTCTCGACAGAAAAATTTGGCAAAATACAAAAAAAAAATTTCAGATAAATATCAATTATTTTCCATACTTCTAGATCTAATTTCAAATTTTTTCATCTATAAACGAATAAAATCGAACAAAAAATGAAGGACTGCGCGTTACTTTCATATAGTCAAAAAATGAAAATTCAATCAATTTTTGTCTCGTCAGAAAAATTTGGCAAAATTCAAAAAAAAAAATTTCAGGTAAATATCAATTATATTCCATATTTCTAGATCTAATTTCAAATTTTTTCATCTATAAACGAATAAAATTGAACAAAAATTAAAGGACTGCGCGTTACTTTCATATAGTTAAAAAATGAAAATTCAATCAATTTTTGTCTCGTCAGAAAAATTTGGCAAAATACAAAAAAAAAATTTCAGATAAATATCAATTATTTTCCATATTTCTAGATCTTATTTCAATTTTTTTCATCTATGAACGTATAAAATTAAACAAAAATTGAAGGACTGCGCGTTACTTTCATATAGTCAAAAAATGAAAATTCAATCAAATTTTTTCTAGTCAGAAAAATTTGTCAAAATACAAAAAAAAAAATTTCAGGTAAATATCAATTATTTTCCATATTTCTAGATCTTATTTCATATTTTTTTATCTATAAACGAATAAAATTGAACAAAAATTGAAGGACTGCGCGTTACTTTCATATAGTTAAAAAATGAAAATTCAATCAATTTTTGTCTCGACAGAAAAATTTGGCAAAATACAAAAAAAAAACTTCAGATAAATATCAATTATTTTCCATACTTCTAGATCTAATTTCAAAGTTTTTGATCTATGAACGAATAAAATTGAACAAAAATTTAAGGACTGCGCGTTACTTTCATATAGTCAAAAAATGAAAATTCAATTAATTTTTGTCTAGTCAGAAAAATTTGGTAAAATACAAAAAAAAAATTTTAGATAAATATCAATTATTTTTCATATTTCTAGATCTAATTTCAAATTTTTTCATCTATGAACGAATAAAATTGAACAAAAATTTAAGGACTGCGCGTTACTTTCATATAGTCAAAAAATGAAAATTCGATCAATTTTTGTCTCGTCAGAAAAATTTGGCAAAATACAAAAAAAAAATTTCAGATAAATATCAATTATTTTCCATACTTCTAGATCTACTTTCAATTTTTTTCATCTATAAACGAATAAAATTAAACAAAAATTGAAGGACTGCGCGTTACTTTCATATAGTTAAAAAATGAAAATTCAATAAATTTTTGTCTCGACAGAAAAATTTGGCAAAATACACAAAAAATTTTTCAAATAAATATCAATTGTTTTCCATATTTCTAGATTTAATTTCCAATTTTTGTTATCTATAAACGAATAAAATTGAACAAAAATTGAAGGACTGCGCGTTACTTTCATATAGTCAAAAAATGAAAATTCAATTAATTTTTGTCTCGACAGAAAAATTTGCCAAAATACAAAAAAAAAATTTCAGATAAATATCAATTATTTTCCATATTTCTAGATCTAATTTCAAATTTTTTCATCTATGAATAAATAAAATTGAACAAAAATTGAAGGACTGCGCGTTACTTTCATATAGTCAAAAAATGAAAATTCAATCAATTTTTGTCTCGACAGAAAAATTTCGCAAAATACACAAATAATTTTTCAAATAAATATCAATTGTTTTCCATATTTCTAGATTTAATTTCCAATTTTTGTTATCTATAAACGAATAAAATTGAACAAAAATTGAAGGACTGCGCGTTACTTTCATATAGTCAAAAAATGAAAATTCAATTAATTTTTGTCTCGACAGAAAAATTTGCCAAAATACAAAAAAAAAATTTCAGATAAATATCAATTATTTTCCATATTTCTAGATCTAATTTCAAATTTTTTCATCTATGAATAAATAAAATTGAACAAAAATTGAAGGACTGCGCGTTACTTTCATATAGTCAAAAAATGAAAATTCAATCAATTTTTGTCTCGACAGAAAAATTTCGCAAAATACACAAATAATTTTTTAAATAAATATCAATTGTTTTCCATATTTCTAGATTTAATTTTAAATTTTTTTATCTATAAACGAATAAAATTGAACAAAAATTGAAGGACTGCGCGTTACTTTCATATAGTCAAAAAATGAAAATTCAATCAATTTTTGTCTCGTCAGAAAAATTTGGCAAAATTAAAAAAAAAAAATTTCAGGTAAATATCAATTATTGTCTATATTTCTAGATCTAATTTCAAATTTTTTTATCTATGAACGAATAAAATAGAACAAAAAAACTTTCATATAGTCAAAAAATAAAAATTCATTCAATTTTTGTCTCGACAGAAAAATTTGGCAAAATACAAAAAAAAAATTTTAGATAAATATCAATTATTTTCCATATTTCTAGATCTAATTTTAAAGTTTTTGATCTATGAGCGAATAAAATTGAACAAAAATTTAAGGACTGCGCGTTACTTTCATATAGTCAAAAAATGAAAATTCAATCAATTTTTGTCTCGACAGAAAAATTTCGCAAAATACACAAATAATTTTTTAAATAAATATCAATTGTTTTCCATATTTCTAGATCTAATTTCAAATTTTTTCATCTATGAACGAATAAAATTGAACAAAAATTGAAGGACTGCGCGTTACTTTCATATAGTCAAAAAATGAAATTTCAATCAATTTTTGTCTCGTCAGAAAAATTTGGCAAAATACAAAAAAAAAATTTCAGATAAATATCAATTATTTTCCATACTTCTAGATCTACTTTCAATTTTTTTCATCTATAAACGAATAAAATTAAACAAAAATTGAAGGACTGCGCGTTACTTTCATATAGTCAAAAAATGAAAATTCAATCAATTTTTGTCTCGTCAGAAAAATTTGGCAAAATTCAAAAAAAAAAATTTCAGGTAAATATCAATTATATTTCATATTTCTAGATCTAATTTTAAATTTTTTCATCTATAAACGAATAAAATTGAACAAAAATTGAAGGACTGCGCGTTACTTTCATATAGTTAAAAAATGAAAATTCAATAAATTTTTGTCTCGACAGAAAAATTTGGCAAAATACACAAAAAATTTTTCAAATAAATATCAATTGTTTTCCATATTTCTAGATTTAATTTCCAATTTTTGTTATCTATAAACGAATAAAATTGAACAAAAATTAAAGGACTGCGCGTTACTTTCATAAAGTCAAAAAATGAAAATTCAATCAATTTTTGTCTCGACAGAAAAATTTGCCAAAATACAAAAAAAAAATTTCAGATAAATATTAATTATTTTCCATATTTCTAGATCTAATTTCAAATTTTTTCATCTATGAATAAATAAAATTGAACAAAAATTGAAGGACTGCGCGTTACTTTCATATAGTCAAAAAATGAAAATTCAATCAATTTTTGTCTAGTCAGAAAAATTTGGCAAAATACAAAAAAAAAAATTTTAGATAAATATCAATTATTTTCCATATTTCTAGATCTAATTTCAAAGTTTTTGATCTATGAACGAATAAAATTGAACAAAAATTTAAGGACTGCGCGTTACTTTCATATAGTCAAAAAATGAAAATTCAATTAATTTTTGTCTAGTCAGAAAAATTTGGTAAAATACAAAAAAAAAATTTTAGATAAATATCAATTATTTTTCATATTTCTAGATCTAATTTCAAATTTTTTCATCTATGAACGAATAAAATTGAACAAAAATTTAAGGACTGCGCGTTACTTTCATATAGTCAAAAAATGAAAATTCGATCAATTTTTGTCTCGTCAGAAAAATTTGGCAAAATACAAAAAAAAAATTTCAGATAAATATCAATTATTTTCCATACTTCTAGATCTACTTTCAATTTTTTTCATCTATAAACGAATAAAATTAAACAAAAATTGAAGGACTGCGCGTTACTTTCATATAGTTAAAAAATGAAAATTCAATAAATTTTTGTCTCGACAGAAAAATTTGGCAAAATACACAAAAAATTTTTCAAATAAATATCAATTGTTTTCCATATTTCTAGATTTAATTTCCAATTTTTGTTATCTATAAACGAATAAAATTGAACAAAAATTGAAGGACTGCGCGTTACTTTCATATAGTCAAAAAATGAAAATTCAATTAATTTTTGTCTCGACAGAAAAATTTGCCAAAATACAAAAAAAAAATTTCAGATAAATATCAATTATTTTCCATATTTCTAGATCTAATTTCAAATTTTTTCATCTATGAATAAATAAAATTGAACAAAAATTGAAGGACTGCGCGTTACTTTCATATAGTCAAAAAATGAAAATTCAATCAATTTTTGTCTCGACAGAAAAATTTCGCAAAATACACAAATAATTTTTTAAATAAATATCAATTGTTTTCCATATTTCTAGATTTAATTTTAAATTTTTTTATCTATAAACGAATAAAATTGAACAAAAATTGAAGGACTGCGCCTTACTTTCATATAGTCAAAAAATGAAAATTCAATCAATTTTTGTCTCGTCAGAAAAATTTGGCAAAATTCAAAAAAAAAAATTTCAGGTAAATATCAATTATTGTCTATATTTCTAGATCTAATTTCAAATTTTTTTATCTATGAACGAATAAAATTGAACAAAAATTGAAGGACTGCGCGTTACTTTCATATAGTCAAAAAATGATAATTCAATCAATGTTTGTCTCGTCAGAAAAATTTGGCAAAATTCAAAAAAAAAAATTTCAGGTAAATATCAATTATATTCCATATTTCTAGATCTAATTTTAAATTTTTTCATCTATAAACGAATAAAATTGAACAAAAATTAAAGGACTGCGCGTTACTTTCATATAGTTAAAAAATGAAAATTCAATCAATTTTTGTCTCGTCAGAAAAATTTGGCAAAATACAAAAAAAAAATTTTAGATAAATATTAATTATTTTTCATATTTCTAGATCTAATTTCAAATTTTTTCATCTGTGAACGAATTAAATTGAACAAAAATTGAAGGACTGCGCGTTACTTTTATATAGTCAAAAAATGAAAATTCAATCAATTTTTGTCTCGACAGAAAAATTTCGCAAAATACACAAATAATTTTTTAAATAAATATCAATTGTTTTCCATATTTCTAGATTTAATTTTAATTTTTTTTATCTATAAACGAATAAAATTGAACAAAAATTGAAGGACTGCGCGTTACTTTCATATAGTCAAAAAATGAAAATTCAATCAATTTTTGTCTCGTCAGAAAAATTTGGCAAAATTCAAAAAAAAAAATTTCAGGTAAATATCAATTATATTCCATATTTCTAGATCTAATTTTAAATTTTTTCATCTATAAACGAATAAAATTGAACAAAAATTAAAGGACTGCGCGTTACTTTCATATAGTTAAAAAATGAAAATTCAATCAATTTTTGTCTCGTCAGAAAAATTTGGCAAAATACAAAAAAAAAATTTCAGATAAATATCAATTATTTTCCATACTTCTAAATCTACTTTCAATTTTTTTCATCTATAAACGAATAAAATTAAACAAAAATTGAAGGACTGCGCGTTACTTTCATATAGTTAAAAAATGAAAATTCAATCAATTTTTGTCTCGACAGAAAAATTTTGCAAAATTCAAAAAAAAATTTCAAATAAATATTATTTATTTTCCATATTTCTAGATCTAATTTCAAATTTTTTCATCTACGAACGAATAAAATTAAACAAAAAAACTTTCATATAGTCAAAAAATGAAAATTCAATCAATTTTTGTCTCGACAGAAAAATTTGGCAAAATACAAAAAAAAAATTTTAGATAAATATCAATTATTTTCCATATTTCTAGATCTAATTTCAAAGTTTTTCAACTAAGAACGAATAAAATTAAACAAAAATTGAAGGACTGCGCTTACTTTCATCTAGTCAAAAAATGAAAATTCAATCAATTTTTGTCTCGTCAGAAAAATTTGCCAAAATACAAAAAAAAATTTCAAATAAATATCAATTATTGTCCATATTTCTAGATCTAATTTCAAATTTTTTCATCTATGAACGAATAAAATTGAACAAAAAAACTTTTATATAGTCAAAAAATGAAAATTCAATCAATTTTTGTCTCGACAGAAAAATTTGGCAAAATACAAAAAAAAAAATTTTAGATAAATATCAATTATTTTCCATATTTCTAGATCTAATTTCAAAGTTTTTGATCTATGAACGAATAAAATTGAACAAAAATTTAAGGACTGCGCGTTACTTTCATATAGTCAAAAAATGAAAATTCAATCAATTTTTGTCTCGACAGAAAAATTTGCCAAAATACAAAAAAAAATTTCAAATAAATATCAATTATTGTCCATATTTCTAGATCTAATTTCAAATTTTTTCATCTATGAACAAATAAAATTGAACAAAAATTGAAGGACTGCGCGTTACTTTCATATAGTCAAAAAATGAAAACTCAATCAATTTTTGTCTAGTCAGAAAAATTTGGCAAAATACAAAAAAAAAAATTTTAGATAAATATCAATTACCTTCCATATTTCTAGATCTTATTTTAAACTTTTTCAACTAAGAACGAATAAAATTAAACAAAAATTGAAGGACTGCGCGTTACTTTCATCTAGTCAAAAAATGAAAATTCAATTAATTTTTATCTCGTCAGAAAAATTTGGCAAAATACAAAAAAAAATTTTAAATAAATAACAATTATTGTCCATATTTCTAGATCTAATTTCAAATTTTTTCATCTATGAACGAATAAAATTGAACAAAAATTGAAGGACTGCGCGTTACTTTCATATAGTCAAAAAATGAAAATTCAATCAATTTTTGTCTAGTCAGAAAAATTTGGCAAAATACACAAAAAATTTTTCAGATAAATATCAATTATTTTCCATATTTCTAGATCTTATTTTAAACTTTTTCAACCAAGAACGAATAAAATTGAACAAAAATTGAAGGACTGCGCTTTACTTTCATCTAGTCAAAAAACGAAAATTCAATCAATTTTTGTCTCAACAGAAAAATTTGGCAAAATACAAAAAAAAAATTTCAGATAAATATTAATTATTTTCTATATTTCTAGATCTAATTTTACATTTTTTTCATTTATCAACGAACAAATTGATATTTATCTGAAAAATTTTTTGTGTATTTTGCCAAATTTTTCTGACTAGACAAAAATTGATTGAATTTTCATTTTTTGACTATATGAAAGTAACGCGCAGTCCTTCAATTTTTTTTTAATTTTATTCGTTCATAGTTGAAAAAATTTGAAATTAGATCTAGAAATATGGAAAATAAATGATATTTATTTTAAATTTTTCTTTGTATTTTTCAAATTTTTCTGTCGAGCCAAAAATTGATTAAATTTTCATTTTTTTACTATATGAAAGTAACGCTCAGTCCTTCAATTTTTGTTCAATTTTATTCGTTCATAGATGAAAAAATTTGAAATTAGATCTTGAAATATGGAAAACAATTGATATTTATCTGAAAAATTTTTTTTGTATTTTGGCAAATTTTTCTGACTAGACAAAAATTGATTGAATTTTCATTTTTTGACTATATGAAAGTAACGCGCAGTTCTTCAATTTTTGTTCAATTTTATTCGTTCATAGATGAAAAAATTTAAAATTAGATCTAGAAATATGGAAAATAATTGATATTTATCTGAAATTTTTTTTGTATTTTTCAAATTTTTCTGTCGAGCCAAAAATTGATTGAATTTTCATTTTTTGACTATATGAAAGTAACGCGCAGTCCTTCAATTTTTGTTCAATTTTATTTGTTCATAGATGAAAAAATTTTAAATTGGACCAAGAAATATGGAAAATAATTGATATTTATCTGAAAATTTTTTTTTGTATTTTTCAAATTTTTCTGTCGAGCCAAAAATTGATTGAATTTTCATTTTTTTACTATATGAAAGTAACGCGAAGTCCTTCAATTTTTGTTCAATTTTATTCGTTTATAGATGAAAAAATGTGAAATTAGATCTAGAAATATGGAAAATAATTGATATTTACCTAAAATTTTTTTTTTTTTGAATTTTGCCAAATTTTTCTGACGAGACAAAAATTGATTTAATTTTCATTTTTTGACTATATGAAAGTAACGCGCAGTCCTTCAATTTTTGTTCAATTTTATTTATTCATAGATGAAAAAATTTGAAATTAGATCTAGAAATATGGAAAATAATTGATATTTATCTGAAAAATTTTTTGTGTATTTTGCCAAATTTTTCTGACTAGACAAAAATTGATTGAATTTTCATTTTTTGACTATATGAAAGTAACGCGCAGTCCTTCAATTTTTGTTCAATTTTATTCGTTCATAGTTGAAAAAATTTGAAATTAGATCTAAAAATATGGAAAATAAATGATATTTATTTTAAATTTTTCTTTGTATTTTTCAAATTTTTCTGTCGAGCCAAAAATTGATTGAATTTTCATTTTTTACTATATGAAAGTAACGCTCAGTCCTTCAATTTTTGTTCAATTTTATTCGTTCATAGATGAAAAATTTTGAAATTAGATCTACAAATATGGAAAACAATTGATATTTATCTGAAAATTTTTTTTTGTATTTTGGCAAATTTTTCTGACTAGACAAAAATTGATTGAATTTTCATTTTTTGACTATATGAAAGTAACGCGCAGTTCTTCAATTTTTGTTCAATTTTATTCGTTCATAGATGAAAAAATTTAAAATTAGATCTAGAAATATGGAAAACAATTGATATTTATCTGAAAAATTTTTTTGTATTTTGGCAAATTTTTCTGACTAGACAAAAATTGATTGAATTTTCATTTTTTGACTATATGAAAGTAACGCGCAGTTCTTCAATTTTTGTTCAATTTTATTCGTTCATAGATAAAAAAATTTAAATTAGATCTAGAAATATGGAAAATAATTGATATTTATTTGAAAAATTTTTTGTGTATTTTGCCAATTTTTCTGTCGAGACAAAAATTGATTGAATTTTCATTTTTAAACTATATGAAAGTAACGCTCAGTCCTTCAATTTTTGTTCAATTTTATTCGTTCATAGATGAAAAAATTTTAAATTAGATCTAGAAATATGGAAAATAATTGATATTTATCTGAAAAATTTTTTGTGTATTTTGCCAAATTTTTCTGACTAGACAAAAATTGATTGAATTTTCATTTTTTGACTATATGAAAGTAACGCGCAGTCCTTCAATTTTTGTTCAATTTAATTCGTTTATAGATGAAAAAATTTGAAATTAGATCTAGAAATATGGAAAATAATTGATATTTATCTGAAAATTTTTTTTGTATTTTGACAAATTTTTCTGACGAGAAAAAAATTGATTGAATTTTCATTTTT